>BSBK01002345.1:570000-1112729 GCA_027943335.1 Chamaecyparis obtusa
GTGCATAGTTGTGGGTACCATTCCCACCGGGTTTTTCCCTTGGCCAGGGTTTCCTCAAGAACAAATAATGGTGTCATGACTTATGTGTTATGTGTTAATGTTATTTTCATTTCTGCATTAATATGGATCATTTACAATTGGTTGACGTTTAAATTAAAGTGAAGTAATACTGATTCACCCCTCCTCTCAAAATGGGGACAAAGCCTAACAACTTAAGAGAGATCAAAATGGATTCAGAAAGTTTGCAAGAGAACTTTGAAGAAGTACTTGATGACCTGGATAAAGAGAAGGCTAAGAATGGGGAATTCAAATTCAAATTGAGAAGAGTAGAAGGTTTCATCAAGAAAATAAAGGAACAACTTGAAACTTCAAGAAGTCTGAAACACAACCTTATGGAAAAGATCAAAGAGTATTCAAACAATGACACATCAGATCAAGTAAAAAAGCTAGAGGAGGAAAAAGAACAAATCAATCTTCTAATGATCAAAGAGATTCAACATGAAAAGGATGCAAGATACAAAGTTGAAGAGTCACTAAAAGAAGCAAATGATAAGATAGGACAAATGAAGATTGAACTTGATCACTACAAGGATAAGTGTTAGGAATTGGAGAAGTAAAATAAGATCATAAAAGGAGAACTCACTCAATCCAAATTGCATATTGAGAAGTTGCACATGAGAAGTGATAAGACTGATGAATAAAGAGAGAGACAAAAACCTAAAGGAGACATGAATGGATTTGGTCGATTCAATGAAGCAGAATGTTCTAAAACTAATGAAGAGACACATGAAGCAAAGGATGAAGAAAGACCTAATCTTGAGAGACCTAGAGATTAAACCAGACCTTTTAGAGGTAGATGCTTTGGATGAAACAAATTTGGACACATGAAGAGAGATTGCATAAGTAACAATTCTTTCAAACCCTTTTCTGGCTATTGTTATAACTATTATAATTATGGACATAAGAAAGAAAAATGTAGAAAACTTGATTAGTCTAGATATAAACAAGATTACATCAAAGAAGAGTCAGCAACCAAGATCACATGCCTCAAGTGCAATAACTTTGGGCATATTGCAAGGTATTGTAAGCTACTTGTAGATCAAGATAGAAGGAGACCACCTACATGTTACAAATGCAACAACCTTGGACACATAGAGAAGTTTTACAGATACAATAGAGAAGACAACAAAAGAGGACCAAGAGGACCAAGAGGACCAAGAGAACCAAGAAGACCACCTCCTGTGGTTATAAGGAAGAATGTTGGTGACAGTGGTAAAATTTTTACTGAGTACATGGATGAGTTTGAGAATCATTTCAAGAAATATACAAAGGAAGAGGATGAGAAAGGGTGGAAGATAAAAGAGTTCAATAAGGCATTGGTTCAGTGAGAGACAATAGATGCTATTGTGTCTTTGCATGCTCATTTCATTGAGACATCAAACTAGAAGGTTGCATGGCCTTAAGAGGATAATTGGATGAAAACACCAGAATATATCCAACCCCTATGTATGTGGAATAAGCTCATGCGAGCTTAGGTATGGTATGTAAAAACACTATAGAGTGTATGATTGTGATCGTAACACTTGGAGATTCATATTTCATGTTCGCAAGATCTGTATTGACTGGATAGCATGTGAATTTGAGCTACCTATGATTAATGCACTTACTCAACTTGTGAAGGATAAAAAGGCTTGAAGCATATCATTTCTGCACCATTTGTTAATTAACAACTATGGAGAGCAGAGTTGTGAAGCATTTCAATTATCTAGTAGATATATTGAGTGATCACTTGAAACAAAGTTTTGGATTTTAGTGTGTTAAAGGTATTTAGACTATATACCCTTTGAGAAGTTATGGATGCACCAATAATCTTTGATGTTGTGGATAGACCTAGGTATAAGTTCAAGAAACATTCATTTAAGTCTTGTGAGGATGATCCGGAATGAGCATTTTCACAAACCCCTTATGATGTGTTGCACATAGAGGACATTAGGGCATACATACATTGCAAGTATGAGATCACTGGAGATGTCAATATCTATAGTGAGTTATATGGTATGATAGAAGTAGATGGATCCATGGTAGAAGATTTTAAACACCTAGAAGACTAGTCCATTATCAAGCTAACTCTATTGAATGAATTCCATGAAATCAAATGGTTTAGGATTATCCTAAGAAAAATCCATGACCAATTTATATGGATTGGAGAAAAACTAGTAAAGATATTTGCTCAAATGATTCATGAGATAACTAGTTTGGATAATGATGGAGCCCTCTCAGTTGCAGAGAAGAATATAAGAAAATAGGTGGAAACCCTAACCCATTCAAAGTGGGACAAGAGATCTATGATAGTTAATGACATCTTTCAGTAAGATGTAAGGTTGGTAGCAATGATATTGGGTTACAAATTGTTCTATAGAAGTAGACCTAGCTCTGTATCAGCTGGAGTCATTATGATGGCCTATAGAATGGTTAAAGAAAATAAGAAGTACAACCTATGTGAAGTTCTAGCACAATAACTTTTGGAAAATTTGAAGGTTATAAAGAAAGAAAAGACTAAGGCATTCATGTTTGGATCACTATTGGTTCATATGTACATCCACATTATTCACAAATTCCCTGGCATGCACCCTAGAGCATGGAAGGATAATGTACCTACTAGAATTTAGATCTTTGAGAGCTACCGAAGATAGGACAAGAATTGGGTAGATGGAGAGCTATTTTCTATGACCAAAATCCTACAAAGGTAGATGAAGGAAAGGTATAGAAAACCTGAAGATCTAGTTGAGAAGTATACAGACACTATCTATTTCATGGTTGAAACTGATTATGTGTGTTTTGAGGTAGTTGAGCCTAGAAAGAAATGGTGTTACCCTATGGGGTATGAAGTCAATTCCAAAGTTCTAACTATGTAAGTAGAGCATTTATTGGAAACAAAAATAGACACTACTAAATAAAGATGGGGAACATATAGGGAAAAGTCTGAAAAGGTTAGAGAAGAACAAGAAAAATTGAAAAGGAAGAGAAATATTAATAAATAGTTGAGGATATCACTGTAAAGGTAGGAATCACTAGGGAGAAGCTAAAGAACATAATGACTAATATTATAGAAGCATCTTCCAGCATGGAAATTTATGCACCTCCCCCTTCTAAAGCTGAAAAGGCAGTAAGTCCTACTCTTGATATCTTTGATTTATCTCCTACACATGAGAAGACTGCACAAGAAGTTATGCCTGTGAGCACACCTAGGAGATCTACAAGATCTAGAAAGCCAAGTAGTCCTAAGAAGAAGAAGGATGAAGCTAAGACCCAGAAGAAAGAAGAAGAAATAGTGGCACAAAAGAAGCCACAAACTCTGTGGAAGCCAGACCTTCAGATGTTGCAGAAAAGAGTGATGAGAGATGCAAATCTGAAAATAGTAAACATGTATTATGAAAGATATGATTTTGAGAATCAAGCAATCATTTAAGATACTATAATTGAATACTTATTGGCTTTCAAGAAAAACTTGTTAGAAATAGAAGGGAGTATCCCTAAGGAATTGTATAGCAAGATAGAGATTAGAAAATAGTTGGCATAGTCTAAAGATGAAAACATAAGGAACAAGGTCATAGAAGACATGTTACCTATTGTTTCTATACAAGAGAGGGAGAGAATCATCAAGGAGTTGCAACCCTTATTGAGGACAAAGGCCAAATTAGTGAAAATTATGGCTAGAAAGTATGACAAAGTCATTGAGGACACTCAAAAGGAACTAGATCAAATTCTAATGAGTGATATGCCTAAGAAGACCTCACCTCCCAAGGTTACCAAGCCTACACTCTTAGGAATGGGAGAAAGTTCTAAGATAGTTGTGTAAGTGAACAAGTAAGTGAAGTTGGTATGCAACTAGACTTCTTTTTCTCTAGTGTGCCTGTGACCATTGACACCTTGCATGATGTAAATGACCCATTTTCAGACAATGCGATGACAATTGAAGAAGAAGGAAAAGAAGAGGAAGATCATACAAAGGAAAAATAGGAAGAGAAGGAAATAAAAAAAGAAGAAAGGCAGGTAGAGGAAACAAGAGTAGAAACAATAGAGGTTATAGTTGAGAAAAAACAAGAAACAGTTACCTCCTCTACTCTATTATTGGCAAGTATAGCCAAACCGGTGAGTGCAGATGTAGAGAGCATGGATGAGGATGAGCTCATGAGGCTATCTTTCATGGTATTTACTAAGGAAAAATAAAGGTCAGTACAGAAAGGAGACAAACAAGTAAAGGTGATTTCTAGGGTAGTGGAGATAGTAAATAGAATACTCCCTACATCGATATTCTTTCAAGGAAAGGATGAGGTAGAGAACCTAGGCATGGCACTGGACAACTTTGGCAATCACTTTGAGTCACTGCTGAAGACCGTAGAGGATAAAGATGAGAAGAGTTTCTTGGAGAAGAAGTTGAAAGAAGTTTGTCAGTCCATCTCATGGGACTTGGACATTCTTAAAGAAACTACACTTAAGGCTAAGAGCTATGTAGCACAAGGAAGGAAAATATATAGTTACTGCATAAATCCTAGTAGACATGTGAAGAACATTGAAGACATTATAGCCAAGGATAGGGCTACAATTGACAGTTTGATGGACAGTTGTGAAACCTCTTCATAAACTGTATTAGAGATGGATAAGTAGGCATCCAAGATATTAGATAAAATTAGTGCTTTGAATGTGGAGAAAGGGAGATTAGTAGACAAATTTGGTTTGTTGAAGAGTTTAATAACTCCTAAGCTAACAATGCTTGAAGCTCATCTCATAGAGATGGAGAAAATAGAAGGATCTATGTCTATACCCTCTAAGATAAAGGTAGTAGAAACAACATCTTATGCACTGAATGGACTGATCCATATTAGTGAAATTTTGATTAAATCATGGGCTAAGGAAGTGAAGACCTTGGAAGACTCCTTCCAAGACATTCTGAGACTAGTGAGAAGGCATTAAATTCTTATATGCTTAGAATGTTGAAAATTTTGTAAGTACCTTTGCCATTGATGTCAAAGGGAGAGTAAGAGAAGAGAAAAATTAAGAGAGGGAGATAAGAGAAGAGGAAGAGAAGAGAAAAAAAGAGAAAAAGAAAAAAAGAAAAAAAAGATATGTATATATGAAGAAGGGAGATAGTGCTTAGACACTTAGTCATTTTTCACTAAGTGTTGCCATCAATGCCAAAGGGAGAGATTGTTGGTAAGTGAAGTTTTGGAGCACTAGGAATCACTTAAGGGTTGTCATTTATGACAACACTTACGCTGGAGTGATCACATGCAGAGAGTTTTGGTACTGGAGTCACAGTCATGAAAATGACTAAGTATAGAATCAGGATAATAGTATATTGTGTTACATTTATGGTCAACAAAGACAATATATGATGTATTATGGCTTCCAAAGTTAGTATAAGACATTTTGGGATATTTATATGCTTTAGTTAAGGTCACATGTGTTTTGGTGAAGAGATCAAGAAGATACCATGATATGAAGGTATGCGAAGACAAAGAATCAGTGGAACAGGGCACAGGAGCAGTCACGATGATTAAGGAAAGGTTAGTTGGTATGGAAACATGATAATTTAGATGGATATTGTATATTTCTAACACTTTGGTAATATATGATCATCGAATCTATGTTTATCTTTTGAATTAGTAATTATTATGTTTTGTAATACATTTTGGAGAGACGACTGGATGACAGAGTTTATATAAGTATAGAGTATTTTGTGGAAGTGATAAGTGTGATTGTGATGGTGACATGATGGATGTGAATCTGAGAGTAGAGAGAAGATTTGAGATTAGTATATGACAGAGCTATAACTGGAACTATCTAAGCATAGAAGATGCTTGTATTGTTCTCCCTTTTATAGAACACTTTGTGAAAGTATTATGATTGTAAGAGTTGTAATCTCACCACCTTTAATAGAGTTTTTTTATACCCCTAACAAGGTTTTGTATTCCTCTTACAAGGAAATCTACTATGTAATAATTAGCTCCTAATAGGGCTAGATCTCCTAATAGGATATAATATTTTACTGCATAGTTGTGGGTACCATCCCCACCGGGGTTTTCCCTTGGCTAGGGTTTCCTTGAGAACAAATAATGGTGTCATGAGTTATGTGTTATTTTTTTATGTTCTTTTCATTTCTGCATTAATATGGTTCATTTACAATTGGTTAAAGTTTAAATTAAAGTGCAGTTATACTGATTCACCCCCCCCTCTCAGTATTACCTAATCCTAACATACGGCTCTCTTCCCTCCCAAGGGTGATTTTGGCCTTGCACACCCCCCAAAAAATGCAAACACTAAAAGAAAAACCAGCAAATAAACCTTACTAGGAAGCCATTAAAACACACTTGAAGCTTTACAAAACTTCACAAACACATAGTAATAAAAATATGCATATTACAACAAAGGAGAATAAGAACCTTCCATGTCAAAATCAACCAACCTCAATCCAAGCTATGTAAAAGTGGTTTGAGAAGAGCTTCCTTCCTACAATCCTTCTTCCTTGCTATCCACCCAAAACCTACTAAGTCCACAAGAAGTCTCCAAAATTGGAGAGTGCGCAATCAACCTACCAAATTTCCCTCCAACCCACTAAAAAGGAAAATCCTACTTAACCTCAAAGGTGATTGGACACACTCACCTAGGGTTCTCTCTCCACAAGAGGGAAATTCAAAATTGAAATGAGGAGAAAACTTGGCACACATCCCAAATTCGTCACTTAATAAAAAGACATCTTTTGAAGGGGCAAAAATGGTCTAAAATCATCTCATTGGTCAAAATTTGGCCCCCAACCCAAGGTACACCTATGGGTTAGTTTATTTTTAACCTTAACTAACTCTTTGGGTCTCTTTTTGCCTCTCAAAAGTCCACTAAGAGTTGACTCGTGAAAATTTGAAAAAGATTCCCACCCAAGGCTCAACAACCAAGATACCTAACATTGGGATTCTACAAGAAGACTCCAAAGTGGAGGACAACTCACATACAATGCACTTGGCCATGCCAACTCACAACACATGTGTCAATTGAAACCACAAAAAGGGTACAACACATCACTTACACACATGGCATGCCAAGTAGACATAAATTTTAAAAAATAAAATAAACATATTCAAATATTACAACCAAACATCACTTTACAACAATAAACATTACAATGAGGCTATTTTCTCCCCTTGGAGATAACCTTGGCTTAACAAGATTTTACAAGCATCCATCTTTAGTTTCCCCTTATATAAACCATGGTCTTACCTACACACTTAACAAAATATCAATAGCTCATAAAAATTCAAATAACATATACATAAAAATGCATCTCAATAATCACACTCATACACATCATAAAATTTTAACCGCATCACATGATAAGTCACATAATTTCTAAAATGCATTTCCTAATTCCAAGCATATAAATCAAGAACACAATGATATATATTAATTATCCTAACATATTAACCATGATCATTTCACATACAATTTTCTGTATAAGCATAAAATTAAAGCATCATATTCTAACTAAAGATTCATAATAAACTATGAATCAGGACCTAATAATCAAGCATGGAAGTAAAGTCCTAAATCATCATCCACATAATCATATGTCATCACATAGTATCAAAATATAATGTCTTTGTCCAAATAGTCCAACATGATAAAATAAAGTGTCAACAAGATAGTCATAATATGAAAATAAACCGCTATGAAATGATGAAACGGGGTGAGGCCTCAGAGACCCTCTTCAATCACGTCAATCTCATTGACTAAACCAAGGGCTGAAAGTTCAAGAGACATAGGTAGCCTTGCCTCTTTCTCATACACAAGCATGTATAGTGATAAACTCATTTACCTTTTTGGAGTAATCCTATCAATCCATAAGGCTAATTTCAACTTGGTATGCCAAGCTCTCTAATTTCCTTCCATGATTATTTTGATGATTCTTAGAAAGTTCTTGGTTGTAGACTCAACTTGTACATTACCTTGATGGCAATGGTTAGAAGAAGTATAAAGATAAACACCATTTCTAAAATCCCATTCAGATATTCCAGTTCCTATGAAAGAAAGTGTATTATCTAAAACTATTGATTTCTGAACTCCAAACCTTTTTATCAACTCCTCATAAAAGTTTGGAATAACTATCTCATTTGCCTCTTTAAGTTCCACAACCTTAGTCCATTTTGTAAAGTAATCATTGGTTGTGGGCACCCACTTGTGGATAACACTTGAAAGTGGATTTATGAATCCATTGAAGTCTAAATCCCACTTCATGAAGGGTTGTTACTTGAATTGGTTGTAATGGAAGGATAATAACCTATCCTTTCATATAAATATGATGCACTTTTTACACTTTCTTACCCATGAGTGTGCATCTTTGAACAAACTAGGCCAATAGTAGCCCCCTTTTCATAATCTCAAGAGTTGTAGCTCTTGGTGAGAAATACCTTTAGCTGATCCTTCATGAAACTCATGTAAAAATATATCAACTTGATCAACATCTATAATTATTGATAAAACACCATGACAATCTTTTTTGAAAAGAACACCATTTAAGAGTACATAAGGTATGGATTTTAGCCTATAATACCTTCATTTTTCTCTATTCAAACCATAAGGATACTCGCCAGTTAATAAGAAATGAGTCAATCCTTATACCAAACTTGTAGAAGTAGGCACAACTATTTGTTCTTGATTTTGAGGAGATAAGACAATGCTCTCTTCATTCTTTTTATTGTTCTTATTGTTACCAAAAAAATACTCACACAAACCCTTGCCCCTAATCAGCTTAGTAACCTTAATCTCAATTCCATATTCAATTTTCTTAGTCCCATATCCAACTCTTTTACCATTCAAATCCTTACTTAGCAAATTTTTTTTAACTCAAGGGTGAGAAAATGACAATTTGATCTTGTTGTTAGAAATAATGTATCTAATTTTTTTCAAACTTCTAATAACATAAAGTACATGCTTTTCAAAAAAAGAATACTTAAGCTCATAACCTTTAAGACCTTTACTAAAAAGGGTCAAAGACTTCTCTAAACCATAGTCATTCTCTTGAACTAACATAACTGATATACTATCAATGTTCCCATATGAATACAATATAAAATATTTTGATAATATGGATTTAACAAAGTAGGAGCACTTGTAAGTGTTTCCTTGATGAGCTCAAAACTCCATTTTTCATCCTTGGTCTAGCTAAAAACAAATTCTTAACATTGAAGTAAGAGGTGTAATCAGGTAGTATAGGATTTATAGAAACCTGCAATAATATTAAAATCTCAACCACAAAGAGATTGTTAAGCAATTAGCATTCCCAATATCAAAAGGGGAAAGGAAACAAGTGAAATTCATACACAAATCAAGATATTAAAATCAAATAACACAAAAGAATATACATGCCCATAATTCCTCCTTTGTTGTTCTCCTTCTCCTGCAATGTTGGTCTCTCAAAATTGAGTTCAAGATCATGCCAACATAAGAATTCAAAGTGTGCGTGGTTACCAAAATCAGAGAATTGGCTCTCTATTTATAAGATTTTTAAGAGTTTCAATAAAGATTCCTTGATTAGTGGGATGATTGGTTGTGATTGAAGAGTTGAACTCAGAGTGAGTGGGAGTTCAACTTAATTGATTACTTTGTTTAACATGATTTATTGATATGTCAGAAAAATAAACTGAGAGTTGACTAATTTGATTGAAGACTTAATTGATGGGGTGGGATAGAAGACTAATTAGATAGAACTGTTAACTAATTGCTAGGGGAGGAATTAACAACATTGATTGAATAGTTAGAATTATAATTGAAGAGTAAAGTGAAAGTTAGTACAAGTTAGCTTTGCAAGAATAATTATGATTAAATAAATAAAATACTTTATTTACTTGCACATGTGACAATTATAAATAAATAAATAATATTTATTTATTTATGAGATGAGTAATTAGTTTAATTAAATAAATATAATTTATTTAATTTGAGTGGAGATTTTGATTTAATTATTACATAAATGTAATTATTAAAAATAGGGAATATTAATTAAATAATGTTATTTAATTAATTAATTATAATGAGATAGGGTATAATTAAATAATGTTAATTATTTAATTATATTATAGATGAATAATTGATGCAATACTGATTAGGTGTTCAATAATTAAAGTAATTAATTAAAATCACTTAATTATGAAATTAAATGGAAATGATGATTTTGAATTTAGGATATAGTAGAATGATGCATATTGATTAGATAATAAATATTATTTAACAATTTACGTGAAATGTTACTAGTGTCATTGCACTAGAGAAATAGGTCATTTTTTAGTGTCTACATTTTGTCCCTCTTTGATATAATACTTTTTAGGCATTGCTTAAAAAAAAATTGATAAAAATAATGCCCCAATATGCCCTTGTGAATAAGTGCTAGTAACTAGGCATTAAGGTGCCCCCTCTCTCCCTGAATCTAAATCCTTAGAATTTGGTATACATCCTCCAAGGTGATCATGCACTCTCTTGTAGGTAAGTGGAAGGAAGACGTCTCTAAGTGTCATCTCTCACAAAGCCCAGCCACTAATCCCATGTTAGCCCTAATCTCGGGAATCAGTGTCACATGAAATCATCCTCACCCCAAATGCTCATGCTCATCATCAGTCAGTCTATGCATATAATCTAATACATGAAGATTATTCTCCCGAGTAATCAATACATCATCCCTAATCTGCAAATCCACCATATTCCTAGTTAGTCTCTATACACATGTTTATAAGTGTACATTATATTCATAATGCATATACATGTAAAATAAAATAAAATCCATTTCATTTACTATTACATATCACCTAAATCCATGCATTAAATATACTTGCATACATTTGTGAAAATAAATAAAATATTCATTTGCATTTTTCCTTAAATTGAAAAACCATAAATGCCAATTATTTGTGTTGTCCTATACGTACATTTTTAGCTCGATTATTAATTGAGCCCTAAGCTAACCAAATATTTTTTGTCATTATAACCTAGCATATGTGTCATTTATGCCTTATGTTTGTGGCGTTCTACCCCCCAAAATGTCTGACCTAGTCTACAAAATGGCATGAAAAATAAGAAAAACTAAAAGAAAAAAGTATGAAACATATTAGAGGTGGGGCGTTAGCTAAACGCTAATAGGTCTTGACCCCGTTGCTTATATGTGTTCCCTCGTCGAAGCCCGCCATCACTCTCCAAAAACTCATAAACTTGAGTAATATAGAATTTGTAGAAACCTGCAATAATATTAAAATCTAAACAACAAAGAGATTGTTAAGCAATTAGTATTCCCAATATCAAAAGAGGAAAGGAAATAAGAAAAATGCATATACAAATCAAGATATTGAAATCAAATAACATGAAAGAATATGCAAACCCATAATTCCTCCTATGTTGTTCCACTTATCTTATAATGTTAGGCTCTCATAATTGAGCTCAAGATCATGTCGACACAATCAATATGTGTCATTCAACTATATTCTAAATTCAAAATCATCATTTCCCTTTAATTTTATAATTAAGTAATTTTAATTAATTACTTTAATTATTGAATGCCTAATCAATATTGTATCAATTATTTATTTATAATATATTAAATAGTTAAAATTATTTAATTATACCCTATCTCATTATAATCAATTAAATAAAACATATATTTAATAACTTGCCCCTCTTTCTAATTATTACGTTTATGTAATGATTAAAATCAAAACCTTCACTCAAATTAAATAAATTATATTTATTCAATTAAACTAATTATTCCTCTTGTAAATAAATAAATATATTTATTTATTTCTAATCAGAGAATTAGCTCTCTATTTATAATAAATTTAGGAGTTCCAATCAAGATTCCTTGATTAGTGGGCTGATTAGCTGTGATTGAAGAGTTGAACTCAAAGTGAGTGGGATTTCAACAAAATATATTGAGAGTTGATTGATTTGATTGAAGACTTAACTAATGAGGTGAAATATAAGACTGAATAGATTGAACTGTCAACTCATTACTGAGGGAGGAATTAACAATGTTGATTGAATAGTCAAAATTATAATTGAAGAGTGAAATAAAAGTTAGTATGAGTTAGCTTTGAAAGAATAACCATGATTAAATAAATAAAATAATTTATTTACTTCTATTTACTTCCACATGTGGAAATTAGAAATAAATAAATAATATTTATCTATTTACAACAATAACAATTAGTTAAATTAAATAAATATAATTTATTTAATTTGAGTGCAGATTTTGATTTTAATATATATACATTTTTTAATTAATTATAATGAGATAGGGTATAATTAAATAATGTTGATTATTTAATTATATTATAGATGAATAATTGATGCAATATTGATTAGGTGTTTAATAATTAAAGTAATTAATTAAAATCACTTAATTATAAATTTAAAGGGAAATGATTATTTTGAATTTGGAATATAGTAGAATGACACATATTGATTAAATAATAAATATTATATAACAATTTAGGAGGAATGTTAGTAAGGTCATTGTGTTAGAGAAATAGGCTATTTTTTAGTGTCTACATTTTGCCCTTCTTTGATATAACACTTTTTAGGCATTGTTTCAAAGAAAATTTGATAAAAATAATGCCCCAATATCATGGGCTTTGGAACAAGACCCATGCGGCACTGGAAAGTCACCATGACAAGTTGAAAGACTAAGGAAAAAGCTCCAGACTACACCTCAGCGAAACACACAAGAAAGCAAATAATCTGATCCGACCAAGTCCCAAATACAACCAAGCAAATCAATGCACATAATAGAAAGTAAATAACATAGACCAAGAAGATATGTGAGCGTAGCCCCAAAGTCACTCATCCATTGAGATCCAAAAATAATTACAAGTCAACTTGGTTGAGTGTCTATAAATACTAGCTCGCCCAATAAAGAATGCTAAACAAGCTTAGCATGAATTATTACAATACAATCGAGCTCCAAGCTCTACAAAGAAAATCGCCACAAGAAGGAATTTTCCTCAACTTTGCTCCTTTGCTGAAATACTTGTCGCTCCCAAAACTCCACCACCAACTCTATTAAAAATAGGTGAAATACTGAGAGGGGGGGGGGGGTGAATCAGTATTCTACAAACTTTTACTTTTGCCCAATTATGGATATAGAAAATTAACTTGATGCTTGCAAAAAAAAGTAAACTAAATAACATGCAAAGAAATAAAGCAAATGAACTCATAACACCATGTTTGTTCTTGAGGAAACCCTGACCAAGGGAAAGCCCTGGTGGGGATGATACCCACAAGTGATCCACTAATCAAAATTATCATGTTAAGGATGTTGACTATGTTTGGAGTCTATTACATACATATAGTGTCTCTGTCCTAATTAAAGGACTCTAGGCCTTGTTAGAAGCCTCAACCCTTATAAGAGTTGGTATACAAAATAGAATGATTACAAGATGAGCTCACTGCCCAAACATGTAATGTACAGTGATATCTGTTTACAAAAAGGTAAGGTACTTAACCTTTTACTGCTGCCAAATAGCTTTCATATTCTGATTTAGCTTTCTAGTTTCTTCGCTTTTATATACAAAGTCCTCTTGCTTTTCTTTTACAACATGTATCTTCACATCATATCATTACAATATCTTAGCACATCAAGCATATGTCTTTGCATTACATATTTCTTACATTTATACAAGTTATTAAGAATAATAACTTTACAGTCGGCTTAACAAAGCATAAATTCAAAACTAACTTTTGCTACTGAAGAGTTAACATCTAGGATGTCATCCCTTGTATGGTTAAGTCATTATTTTGATAAACAAAATAATCCCTTAACTATTTTACTTGTTTTGTCTTCTTACTCTGCCCAGTTGGCTCTAACTCAGTTTTGGTAAATCGGCAATAACTTCTTCTGTACATGTCGTACAGACTTGTGCTTCCAAATCTATCTTTTTCATACATAGAATTATCCATGTTCAAGTGCACATGCACTAAACCTACTTCTATCAACATTGCTATCCAAAACTATCTCTAGTTAGACTGGAAAATACTACTTATACTTAAACAATTTTACTTGTGCTCTATCATAAATACTTTCTATCATAGTGCGATCTTCATATTGATTATATGTTTCCATAATGACAATAAATTGATATCTAACTCATGCCAAATTAATGAACAAGGCACTCAATATATACCAAAGCACTTTAGATGGAACATCTAGACATAACTGTTACGCTTACCTTGGAGATTGTTTCTTGGGCTGACTTCATTATAGCTCTGTGAATAAGTGTCAGTAACTAGGTATTAGGGTGTCCCTTCAAGGAAATGAGAGAAAAATGTAATGAAGGGCTCATTTTTTTGATAATGTGATTAGGATCACAATGCAAATCATAGAGTTGGGAAGGTGAAAATAATTGTAGCTAATAGAAGTGAAAAGAGTGCACTTCCATCGAGATAGGGTGCGGTGGGTATAAATAGAATTTTGGGATCATTTTCAAGGTCATTGTGCACATTGATCTTTTGGAGAACTAGGAGTAGAAGGAGTCATTTCTAAGCATTTGGAGAGTGATGATAGGCTTCGAGGATGACAAACATATTGAAAAGCATGTTAGGACCCATCAGCATCTAGTTGACACCCCACCTCCAGTATGTTTTGTACTTTTTGTTGAATTTTGTCTCATTTTTGTTCTATTTCATAGACTAGGTCAGATGTTTTTGGGGTAGAATGTTGAAAATGATTTGGTTAGCTTAGGGCTCAATTAATAATTGAGCCACACATGTAGGTGTAGGACAATGCAAATGATTGGTAGGACTGACACATGTGAAATGCACAATCATCACAAATGGAAAAAGGGATAACCGCACTTGAAAAGTGAAAATGAAGCACTTGTTTGACACTAACGATACAAATGAATGTTTTATTTATTTTCACAAATGTATGGAAGTTTATTTAATGGATGGATTTAGGTGATACATAATAATTAATGATATGGATTTTATTTTATTTTACATGTTTATGCATTATGAAAATAATATAGAATTATAGACGTGTGTATAGAGAATAATTAGAAAGGGACTAGATTAACAAATTAGGGATGATATCTTGATTACTCAGGAGAATCATCCTCTTGTATTAGCTTGTAGGCATAGAATGGTTGATGATGAGTGGGAGTGTTTGAGGAGCATATGATTATTACATGTGACATTGATGCCCAAGATTAGGGATGACAAGGGATTAGTGATCATGCATTACAATAGATGGCACTCAAAGATATCTTCCTTCCACTTACCTATAGGAGAGTGTACGGTCACCTTGAAGGATGTATACCAAATTTTGATGATACTAATTTAGGGAGAGATGGTTGCATACTCTGTCCAGACATGAAAGAAACTCTATGTGACTTCTCTTCTTGCACTATAGAGGATTTGGGGGCTAGGGGATATGATATTGGATGAGAAGAAATGTTTGGATATGATCCACACATCACAATTCTATGTGGATTCATAGAAGGGATTTTTATTCCCAATAGGAGAGGTCATGGATTTCCTATCTATTGGGGAGAGATTGTAATGGTGATGTGGCTTGATAGAAGAGTGTGTACATGGGGCACCTTGCATTCTAGACATGGTATATCATCAGGTTCGCAAGATTTCCTATCATGGAGGTTAGAGATTGGGGTGTAGGGTCACACTTTTATAGATGTGGGCCTTCGAGCATATAGTTTTGTTTCATCCAATTTTTGACACATGAGTGATACAACTAGGAGAACTGAATGTATGCTACTATGATGTAGTTATTCATAGGCATATGGGACATGTAACATATGTGAGAAATTTAGTGGATACCTTGAGAATTCTAACATAGAGACCTAATATTGGATTCCCTATGTGGGATGATGAAGATGAGCATCTCCTATTTTGTTAACATGAGATACTTGATAGTCCAGTCTACTCAGTGCTTGAGGATCATCAAGATAGAACAACCAGATAAGGTTCTTATACAATATGGAGAGAGGTAGGGAGTACTAGTTGGATTAGCATTATTTAATAGATGTGTGAGTGATGTGAGAGGATGAGGACTAGTGGTCCCCATTTTGACATTAGTGATAGAGTTTGGGGCCTTAACCCCTATGAGGTAGAATTGGTGATTAGATACAAAAAATGTAGGTACTACAGATGAGTATGACATTTGGTGGGCTATACATATTCCTACCCCTTATATGGATCTAGGTGTTTTGGTTCCTTTAGACATGGGTTGACAAGCGAGACTACCTCTAAGGAGGCATGTAAGATGAGGTGAGAGAGGTTTCATATAGGGAGGTAGAGATGGTGGTAGAGGTCATAGATGAGGTGGTGATGGAGACAGAGGTAGAGATGGAGGAAAAGATGGTGGGAATGTTGGTGGTAGAGGAGGTGGAGGTGATGGTGGAGATGGAGATGATCTAGGTGGCAAAGGAGTTATTGTTATAGCTGGCCTATTTAATCCTCTAGGTGGTGAGATAATAATTAGAGGTGGTGATACATATGTATATGTGATTGACCAAAATTTGGAGGAGACTGGGAGTAGAAGTGGTGATACCGGTTCTTCTAGTGGTGATGAGGAGATGGAGGAGGTATCCAATAGAGAGGATGGTGTTAGACTTATGGATGTAGTCATGGGAGGAGATGATGTTAGAATCATGGATGTTGTGATGGGGGGGTTTGACGAGTCTACATAGGATGTTCCTACTAGAGTAGAGGCTAGACCAGGAGGAGACAATTTTGATATGGACACAATAGATATTGATTTTCTAAGAAAAAACTATGGAGATCTTTAGTGCAGGTTATATACTGTATGGAGGAGAGTGACACATGTAGAATCTAGAGATGTGGATGTGCATGGTAGGGTTGCAAAGGTAGATGCACAATCACTGGTATGCCAGGAAAGTGACTACTCTAGAGAGGAGGATAGAGAGGATGAAGAGTGAGATGGATGTAGAGAGGGATAGTATAAGAGTAGAGATACAACCCGCTAAGACCAAGACTCAAGAAGCACAAATTGAGGTGAAGGACTTCATTGATAGTGTACACGATCTCACTTCACAATAGCTAATGGATAAACTTCTACATGTGGGTATAGAGGTGAGTGAACAAGGTTGGTATTGTGTGTGTATTTTGTGGTTAGTATAATTCTGCAACACAACACTTCAATAGAATATTATCTTTTTATTTTAAATCAAATTGAAAGCAATTAAAAGCCATTAAACTAAGAAAAATTATCCTATTTCTCTCTAACTAACACAAGTATGAAGAATCTAAATTTTCTCTTAGATTTAGACTCTAAACAGTGACAATACATGTTAGAATGAGAGATTTATATCAAATGCAACTAAGAAACTAAATTCATCCATGAAAGACATTAGTTCATTAACCATTAAGCATGTAAATTGAAGTGTTTTCTAATTATATATGAAATGAAATATGAAGCATGTAAGTATGAATTCAATTAACTATATTTTGAGGTTTGAAAATTTGTCTTTTATAGAACTTTAAAAATTTGGATAGTTGAGATGCATCCATGAGGAATG
The DNA here is from genome assembly GCA_027943335.1 of Chamaecyparis obtusa. NCBI lineage: Eukaryota > Viridiplantae > Streptophyta > Pinopsida > Cupressales > Cupressaceae > Chamaecyparis > Chamaecyparis obtusa. The sequence continues at coordinate 587,586 of BSBK01002345.1, forward strand.
GTTGAGATGCCTCCAATCTTGATCCATGTGATGAACTCTCATTGGTCAAAAGTGTCTTTTTTGTCCCCTTGAGAGGTGACATGTCATTTTTGAGTCTTTTATTCATTTTTTAAATTAATTACTCTAGCCATGCATTTAATGGGAATGATTTAATTTATTAGGCCTAGAGGTAATCAATATGATTTTTGCTCAATTATTGATGATTAATGCTTGATTTATAAATTTTTATCAATTTTATCAAAATTTTTGAATTATGTTAATAATTAGGAATTTAATTAACACAATTCGGAGTTTATCCTGAATTAGGGAAAATAGGGCCTTAGGTTCTATTAGCCCATTTTAGGTGATTACATTTTCCCCTCTTTGAATTCTTTTGCGAAAAACATAGGGATTCAAAGAAAATCTAATTTAGTGCATGAATCAGTAGAACTGATAGATTCGAGGAGATTTAGAGAGCAACAAGAACTAGTCTGAACTCAAGTGATTTAGAGAGAATTGAGGACCACTCTAATTTTGAGGAGATTTAGAGAGAAGTCAATCCACTCTGAAAGATTTAGAGAGTAGTAAAGAGTATTGCTCTGAATTTTGAGAATTCTAAACTTGATCGAATGAAATATCACGTGATTTGAAAGTCATCAATTTTGAGCTTGATTGAACGAGAATTGACCATATCAATTCCGATCTTGATTGAATGGAAATCGATAAGAGATTTGGATAGAAATTTTTAGTTAAATTTGATTTGTAGTAACTAAACATGATGACAAAAAACCAATTTGAGTTGAAGTGTTGAAATTGATCAATGTCAGAAATATTAACAGCATCAACCTGATTGAAGACAACTGTCATGCACCTAGTGTTCAAAAATTTGATTGAATTTTTTGAGTTCTAGTATGATTATGCCCCCTTGAGACTGAAATTAGAATAAATTTTGATAAAATTGATGTTTTCAAGCATTTAAGAAATATTATAATGATTAAAATGGATATTGATCAAGTGCAAATCATTTAGAAAGTTTCAGAAATCAATTAGGATCGATTTCAGTGTCAAAGAAACATTGTTTAACCAAGTTTGACTAAGATAATATGAGGGTTTGACCAAGTTTGATTGATGTTTGACCAATATCCTAATTTGAAAATTTGATGCATGAGTGAGAAATTCACTTTCCATAGCTTCTGATAAGCTTTTTATGCATTAATTAGGCTCTACGCAGCTTGTGTAACTTGTGTTTGGTTGAACTTTGACTTTTGTTGACTGTGCATCTGATTGATAATCATCATTGAATTTATTTTCCATGTTTGCAGTGTCATCTTTTCTATTTGCCTCTGTTTGACTATAATTTGACCATAGTTGAATTTTTCTTTTGAAGGTTGACTTTGCTTTGTAACTTCATTTTTACTGCATTTAAGTGATATGGATCACCTATTTTGATTTCGGTCCTGATATGAAGCTTCGGTGAAATCCTGCCATGAAAGTGCCCTAGGTCACTGGGGTCCCCGAGAGGCTTAAATAGGTCAAAAAGGGTCATTTTACTATTCATTTTCACTTTTATCCATAGTAATTCTTGAGCTCTGATTGGTGAAATGGTGTTCTCTAATGAGAGGCATTGGTTTGAGCTAGCGCGATGTCACAATCAACCAACACATTATGTGACACCTATGAGTACTTGATAATGCCTCCATTCAAATTTGGAATTTCCATTTTTGCCTTATTTTATGCTTTTTATGTCTAATTTAATTTAGGGTTGCATCCCATAAAGAGGATCACACCTGGTCCATCCCGTGTCACATCTAGTTTTTTTATTGAATTTTAGATTGCATCTCGAATTACCCAGATCGTACCTTGTTGGGTCACATTTGATTATTTTTGCCCAAATTTAAAGCTAGTTGACCAGATTATCACATCTGGTCAAAACAAAGCCACACCTGGTTTAGGATCGCATCCTACATATCCTGCATCACATCCCAGATGTGAAGTGTCATATCTAGTTAGGGTTTCACATCCCATGTATCCAAAATCACATCTGGGATCTAGGATCGCATTTGGTCTATTTTGAAATTTGAGTCAACTTTTCTTGTCTTCTTGATCCTTTGAGGTAATTTCACTTCAATTTTTCATGTCTAATGCTGACATAGTGTCCCTTTTTTTTGTTGTGCAGTCCCAGTCCTAGTTCAGTGTTGTGTCCTTCCATTCTCCTAGACTAACACAGGTACTAGATCTTCATGAGCATCTCACTCCTATGAAGATGTGAGTGATTTCTTGATGTGGACTCTAGAGTCTTTTAGATTTACCTGATATTTAGGTGAATCGAGGCTTGTTGAATGCTCTTTCTAAGAGATGGCACTTAGAGCACAACACCTTCCACTTACCTACTGGTGAGATGGCCGTCATCCCAAAGGATGTATGGTAGATTTTGCATGTTCTGGTGATGGGGTCACAAGTGGAGTATGAGGTCAGAGCCACTATGGCGATGGCGGATGCGTGATGGTTGTTCCATGATGATGCTATTGCGGGATGGTGCCTCTCATTGGATCATATGGTGGCTCACTATGAGCGATTACAAGTGTATCTTGCAGGATTAATTAGAGGACTGATGATTCCTGATCATAGTTGGTATGGTGTTATGTGCAACTCATCCATAGTCATTGAGGAGATAATTTAGTCACCTTTCCAATTTTCTTGGGGTAGTTGTATTTTAGTACACATGTATAGAGAGTTACATGAGATAGTATACCAGCATTCACATACCATGACTATTGGTATCCTAGTGTTACAGATCGAGGCTTGGGAGAACATCCTAGTTACATGACCCATAGTAGATAGACAAAGGGATCCAAAGCTTCCCTATATTTATATGTATTTTGGTATGCTTCAGCTATTGGAGTTGATGAGTAAACAACCCACAGCTCCCAAGAACACCTGCATGCAAATACCTATCATAGAAAGAGAGAGAAGAAGCAAGAAGCTATGGAGGCTTGAACACATTGATCCATGAGATAGGAGAAATCATTCTTGATGTGCAAAAATAAAAGTTGCAATTCAATAATGAATAATCTGTTTACAATATGTTAAGAATACAAAGGAGACCAATCCTTATAAAAGGAAATTTGAAACCCTAAAAAGGTAAAACCTAGGTTGCACAATAATAATTAATAAAACAATTAATTATTATATGCCTAAAGTTTAGCTTAAGTAGAAAGAGATAATAAGTGACTTAGTAATTAAATCAAATATGATTTAATTAATAAGCAAACACTTTATTACTCTAACACCCCCCCTTAAGATGGAATTTGCCACATATTCCAACTTTTTCCAAATTGGACAAATTTTATATGGATCTAGGGGTTCTTGGATGCTGTGAATGCAACTGTGAGGTTTGTTTGAAGCCAAGATGACTAGAAAAAGAGATCCCCCATAAATCTGATAGAAAACCCTCTAAAAATGTTGATCTGATGAACACAGCTGAATCTCTCAAGATGAGGATAGGAGAAAATAGATCTGAAGCTCTAATACCATATTTGATTTGACGAGTAAATAACCCACAGCTCCCAAGAACACCTGCATGAAAACACTTGTCACAGAAAGAGAGAGAAGAAGCAAGAAGCTATGGAGGCTTGAACACATTGATCCACAAGGGAGGAGAAATCATTCTTGATGTGCAAAAAAAAAAAGTTGCAATTCAATAATGAATAATCTATTTACAATCTGTTAAGAATACAAAGGAGATCAATCCTTATAAAAGGAGATCTGAAACCCTAAAAAGGTAAAACCTAGGTTGCACAATAATAATTAATAAAGCAATTAATTATTCTATGCCTAGAGTTTAGCTTAAGTAGAAAGAGATAATAATTAACTTAGTAATTAAATCAAACATGATTTAATTAATAAGAAAACACTTTATTACTCTAACATCAGCAGCCCCACCTGGGAAAGCTATACTATTGGCATCAGGTACCTGATGATGTGACACATGTTGTTTGGCAGCCTTACTTGGACTATGAGGAGTGGGGATCAAATGTCCGACATATGCCCTTTTTCTTCTAATCATGATATCCTATCGACAAGACGAGATACATTGTTGAGATATTTCTTGTCACATGAGTGATGCAATAGTATGGTTGGGTTTAGGGCATGCCTCAAGAGATGACTATATATTCCCGTGTTAGAGATGAGGAGGCACAATGGGGATCTTGGCTCATCTACGAGACTATGCTACATGATATTTCTTAGATGGTGCCAGTACCTTGGGGCTATCTATTGGAGGTTACTGATGGGGGTATTACAGATGGGTTCCATGCCCATTACTCACAACATTCTTTCCCACATTTTACTTCTCTGGATGAGATCTCTCCTCACCTTGAGGACACCTTAGATTATGATCATGCCGATGATGGTCCTATTTGAGGTCATGTTGGCCATGACTGAGACAGGGGTAGAGGTAGAGATGGGGGTAGAGATGGTGCCTAAGGAGGGGGTGGTGGAGATGGAGGGGGAGGAGGTGGAGGAGATGGTGGGAGATGACAAGCACGTGGTAGGGATGGTGGCTAGCAGAGTCATTAGAGGAGGCTGAGGGTTCACCTACCATAGAGAGATACATGCCCATTATTACATAGGGATCAACATGCTCAGTAATAGAGACTAGTAGGGGGCAGTGGTCATGGAGGAGGATATGATCAGCCTCCTAGGGGTCCTCCTATAGGTGGTTTTGATGGGGATCCCTTATCACATTGTGAGTAGGACAGAGAATCCTTGCACCTAGAGGTTGCCACATTGAGGGCCCAATTAGAAGAGAGAGATACACACCTTAAAAATATCATATTAGAGAGAGATATACATGCTCATATGTCCACCCATCAGGGATAGAGGGACACCTATTATTTTGCTTTATATTGTGTTGTTGTACCTGCTACACAGAGGGCTCCTTTGTATTCTATTATAGCACAACAATCCGAGGGTGCTATGCCTCCACCCATTCCAAGAAGAGTGGGTGCTCCTCCTCCTAACCCTCCTCAAGAGGATGACGATGCTAGTCAGATGTGATCCTTTGTATTCTGCACATTTTGTATCACAAACATTTATACCTCATTGATATTATTAGTGAACAAATTTTTCCTTTATAATGATGAATTGATAATTAACTCTTATAGACCAATAATATAAAGGAAAACTACACTAACAATTGAGTTAGTCTCTCACAACCAACTCTCTACTTTGAAGGAGCAGCTAACTTCTACAAAGATCTCCTTCTAATAACTTTTATTATGAAAGAATTAAATTTCAAAAGATGCTTTTAACCAGAAAGCATAGAAAGGATTTGATTACATTCTATTATAAATTAACAATGAAATGCTTTAATTTCAAAACATGCAAGAACTATTCTAAGCCAACTAACTCAAAATGTTAAAGATAAATTTCTAAAGAAAGGCCGATTCAAGAGACACAAATCATAAATCAAAGACTGAATAAACATCTAGATACACATACAGATTTTAGCATCATAATCATTGAATTCCAACTAAAATCATAATCATGCATCCATTTGACCAAATGATCAATGACAATTACCATAATCTATTATAAAACCAACTGATTATATATATTCATACCAAAGTTTTACAATAAAAGTCTCAGATATAAAGCTTCAAACAAAAAGATAACATCAAGTTTTTGAAAACTGAGAACTGACCCCCCATTTCATCATCTCATAACATGCATATAGCCACGCAGGGCTGATTCAATTTTAAAACTAATTGCCATAAACATAGTAGGAAATTTAGGAAAAGATTTTTGAAAATAGAAATAATCTTCCGAGCGACTAATTGACTGATTGGTCATTTCTAGCTCCATCATCTTTAGTGGCCTGGGTGGCTCCTCATGTTGTGCTCCATTCCTTGAAGGCCATCGAGAAGCTCACAAGTAACTCCCAATTCAGTGTGGTAATAGCCTCAAATATTTGCACCCAAATTTTTTTGAAATTATGTGCTTGTTGAAGATTTTCCCTCTGAGTCTTTATCTGCTCACAACCATAGACTGCCAAAGAATCTACTCAGGTGAAAAATAGGAAGTCATCAATCTCTATGCTTCTGGTAGCTTTCACACTTTTAACATTTTCTTCAAAGCAAGAAAGTATTTTGGTTATGTCAATCCTAGCTTGACCTTTTAGGTTTAATCAATTTTCCTAGGCACTCATTATGAATATTCATGAAATCATTGACACTATTCAGTGTTTCTAGGATTTGGGTGGACTCTTCAGCTGCTTGCTCATAGAGTGAGCTTTCCCATTCAAGATTTAACTTAGCTACAAATAGAGAATTATCTTCTACTCCAAGTACTACCTTTTCTATCAGGAACTTTTTAATGCCATATTTGTATGCCTCTTCCATGTTTAGTATATCCATTTCTAACCGATCTTTCTCTTTTTCTAGGCTTCTACATCCACCTCCACTATTTTCATCATCTCCTCAACTTCACTGATCAAATATTTAAAATCATTAGTGAACCCAATGATTTCTTTGGTAACCTTATCAATCCAACTGAAGAAATTCTTTGACATTGACCTATCTTTGTGGACTTGATCTAAGAACTTTGGTTTTCTAGAGATTTAACATCTAGATCAATGGGAACTATTGATAGAGGTTGAGGAGAAGGGTCTTGAAGCTACTAGATATACTTTTCAATCTCACATAGAGCCTACTTCAACTTCATTTTATACTCAACATCCTTCAACACTAGGTGGTTGATCTTCTTATTGTCCGAGTTTAAGATTTTTTAATTAGAAGCCTTGGTAGCCATACCCAAGTCCACCTTCTCTACATTTAATTCCTGCTCTGTAACCTCATTACTAGTTTTATCAAAGTTTGGCTTGAAGATCTCTACAATCTAGTGACCTATTCTGGAGTCTACATCCAACATGGCTTCTACCTTTGTCTTCTTTTCCTTATGTGTCTTTCACAAATACTTGTTGACTAAAACTCTGAAAGGAGTAGAAATAGGTATGATACTTCTTTTCTTTTTTACTGATAGATCCATCTAGTTAGGAGTTTTTTGGTGTAGAATCTCCTGTGGGAACTTGTGTCATGGAACTATTCAATACTGTCAGGTCTCCCTGACCTACCCCTGGCAGCTGAGAGCCAGATGGGTTAACTAGAGTCTTATCCATCTCGAGTTCACCTTGGGGTTGTAAATCACCTTCTTCTATCTCCAAATCCAGCACAATACAAGGGAATTTATTTTCCTTTTGGTTCCTTCTACTCCTAGTCCTTTTGATTCTGATAGAATGTTCAATGGTTGGCTTTTCTTCCTTTTGACGGGTTTCAGCTTTAGATTCAATTTCACCTGCAGAAAGCAATTTTTCAACTTTATTAGTATGTACAGGTGAAGCTGCACATTTTGAAATCCTTGCACTCTTTCTAATCCTTGGAGCATCATCCTCTTGTATCTTCTTTCTTTTCACTTATTTTAACCATTTGTCATTTCTTTTGAAAACATCACGAGATAAAGAATTAATGTCTTCTTCCTCTTTCTCATTCCAGTATATTTTTCTTATTACTGTGTCATTATTAGGTTCTACATATCCTAATTCCAATACATTTTCATCATCCTCATCTTCCAATCCTTTGACTTTGAAAGGTAGGTGAAGAAACATGATCTATCTTAAAGAGAATTTGGAATGAAGTCTTCTTTCAACTTCAATTTCATTGACACAGTCAGCCCAAAAATCTTCTAGTTCTAGCTGGTGAAGGAATGTAGCATCAATTTTGAAATGGTTTGCCACAAATTGTTTATTATCAAAATAACTCCTTTTTTGGAAGGAGGGAAGGTTCATTATTTTTAGTGCTACATCCATAGATGATGTGGAATGCATTATCCTGAAATGATAATGACCCAAGTCAATAGGGAAAAGGGAGCCTACACCTCTCTTAATTTTATACTTCACCTCCACCTAAAGCAATTGTCCACAGACTTCTAACAAGACAAACTTGTCTAAATAGTACCTCGGGAGCTTCAAAGGCTCACCACTGTAGCCTCCCACTCTTAGATACTTGAAAGTTGGAAACTAAAAATAGAAGCTCTTGTAAATTTTGATCAGCTCCATGGCTTCTTCTGACATTCTGTAGTTGATTTTTCCTTTTAGCTCAAAAATGAGCTTAGCCAAGAACGTATCCTGAATCCTCCTAAAATTCTCTGGGTTCTTCTTTTCTAAAGAAGAGGATGGTACTCATAATTTTTCATATTTTCTCTCCATGACTCCTGTGGAAATCCATCTCAAATTCTACAAATGACAAGAGAATAGAAAAAATATGAAGATAAATAGAAACTAGAGGCTTCTGTAGACTAAGATAGTTCTTCATGAAGCCTTTTAGCTATCAACTCTACCCGATCAGCATATGGTCCTTCACTTAAAATATCCTGCACAAAAACATACATCCAATCCTACCAAACAAGATCATTAGGTTTCCCTTTAATTCTAAAAAGCATAACAACAATATCTCGAACCTCTTTGATTAAGTATTCTTTTTTCAAAGGTTTTGGTAACCTAGAACCCCCTTTTTTAGGCTTCAATAACCAATCCCTGGCAATGTTGTTTCTATAATCCTTTTTATTTTGGAGGAATTCCTGTTAGACTTTTTCAAGACTCTAGTCACCATAAGTTTCCACTAGAGGGATCCTCAACATGGCCATAATTGTTAGCCTATTAATGGAGATCAAAATACCTCCAGAAGGAATACGAGTGCTCCTATTAACCCTATCATATTTTTTTCTACATTCCATAACCAATTCTGGGCATAGAGTCACTTCAAGAAATCCGATGGCTTCTAATAGTCCACTTTTTGCAATCTTGGCTACTAAGGTTCCAATCTCTGCATTTCTCAACATATGGACAATTCCTTCTATGTATTCATCTACAAGGATTGTGTCTGACATCTTTGGGAGACAACTACTCATAGGGGAAAACTTATTTTCCTTTACAAACTTAACCTTAGAGGTCGACATGAAATGATTGGACATTGCAAAAACCTAACAAGTAATTCCAAGCTAATGTAATGGAAGAAGTTTAAATTTCCTTTTTACAATAGAGAAAATTGAAATCAGAATAGAGAGGGAGGAAATTTCTTGAGACTCGTCGATGTTTAGCCCTTGTCTCTGTGATTACCTTTACTGTGCCTCACTTCCAACTATGCCACCAAAATTGCATTGCAAGCAGAAATGAAAGGAAAGAAATTAATAGGCATGCTTGAGTTTTCTTTTTTGGCAATCATGACTGCTTGTTATAGATTAATTACACTCTCTGTCATTTACTGAGTGCATCCAATCACATTTATTTCACCTCCGCATAACCTGTACTCCTTTGCTAAGCTAGACATAACTTGAAATGTCATTTCAAAATCATCTTGAAATGAAGAAGAGATTTGACATGAACCACAAATATTTAGGGCAATTATTGCATTTCAAAATCCGAACCTTGAACTATTAGAATAGGGTTCAAAGTTCAAGATTCATAATGATTTTTATACTTGACAACACATGGATAAGGTAGGTTAAAAGCAGGATGCGTGAAGAAAATTTAATCATGAACTAAAAACAAGAAGTTCAAAATTCAAGAAAGAAATAAAGAAATACACTGAGGCAAAATAAACCCAAAAGATGTAGAAAGAAAAGTGCAAAATTAATTTTTGAGCTTTGAACTACCAAGAAATGGTTCAAAGTTCAATATTCAAAATGATGTAGGCACAAATCATAGAACTCAAAACCCTATTTTTGTCGCTCGAAGGAAAACGAATGCATGACATCAGGAAAATGCAAAGTGAATTTTGAACCTTGAACTACTGAGAAATGGTTCAAAATTCAATATGCAATATGCACTTGACAAAATTAGAAAATTTTATGTCGAAGACCTTTTGATCAGCAACAGGTTGCTCTGACTAGGGATAGGACCGTAAGGGACTAAAAATTAATTCAAGCTCTTTGGTTTCGCAAAAACACAACAAAAAGCACTAAACTAAGTACAACAAAAAGACTATGTACACAAAGTGACAAATTTACAACTAAAACAACTTAAGATCTTGTCCATTGAAGGAAAGGGGAAGATCTGTTCCATCTACATATTTCAACCTGAAATAATTTGGTCCAAGTTCCTTACTGATTTATAAGGGTCCTTTCCATAGAGTCAAATTTTCATGGGCCCCTCATGGCTCTCTTCTTTTATTCCAAAGAAGGACTTTATCCCCTTCCATGAACTTTCTAGGTCTGGATCTTCTATCAAAAATATTCTTGACCTAGCTTGATGGTTTGTGATATGGTCTACCATAGTTTCCCTTTCTTCTTCAATCTTAGTCAAGTAAAGGATCATTTTTTCTAAGGAATTTTAAAAAATTCCATCTTCGATTACCTTTTATAATTTGGCAACTACCAGCTCAAGAGGAAGAGATAGCTGATCTTCTGTACCATAAACTAGCTTGAAAGGAGGCATACCACTAACTCTTTTAGGAGTTGTCTTGTCAGCCCACAATGCTTCAGTGATCCTTTTCCTGACAAGAATGGCCTCTACCTACTTTGTGAAGTAGTTAGTAGCTGTTAAGATGTGTGTATGTCCCGCACTAGATGAAGGATTTAAAAGACCTATGAAATCTAGACCCCATTGTTGAAAAGGTTCCTCAATGACAATAGGCCTTAAAGGAAGAGCAGCCAAATGAGGTTTCCCAGAAAATAGTTTACATTTCTCACATGATTCCATCCACTTGTAGGTATCCTGGAACATCCCGGGCCAATAATAACCATTTCTCAGGATCTTGAAAGCCTAGACAGTGGATGAAAAATGTCCTCCATAGGACTCACCATGAAAGGTCTGTAATAGTCTCTTTTACTAGTCTTCATAAACACACCGAAGGAACATTCCATCTAATCCCTTCTTGTACAATATGTCATCGACTATTACATATTTAGCCGACTTAAGCCGTAAAGTCCTTTTATCTTTACCTGTCAAATTCTATGGACATTCTCCATAGGTCAAGTAGTAAGAAATGTTAGAGAACCAAGGGTCTTTTAATCTGACCAACAACATCAAGGGAATCCTTTCTTCTACCAACTCTTCATTTTCAGCAATCAGCTTACATAAACCTTGGCCCCTCACCAATTTAGTGGGCTTAATATCCAGATCAAATTCTTGCACTTTTGACACCCACATTGCTTGGTTATTAATGGCCACCTCTTGCTGCATGAGTATACTTTTGACTGCTGCATGAGTATACTTTTGACTACTGCGTTGGACACATAAACAATGGAGTGAGAATGAAGTATGTAAAAATGGAACTGCTTTATCGCTTTAACTACTGCAAAGGCTTGCTTTTCTAATAAAGAATATTTTAACTCATATTTCTTCAATGGAATACTCATGAAAGAAATTAGGGATTCCTCATCTTTATCATTTTTTTGCAATAAGACTCCCAACATGGTGTGCTCACTAGCATAACAGTGGATTATAAAATCCTTCCTAAATTTAGGGTGAATCAACACTAGCGCTTGGGTAATAGCATTTTTAAATTCTTCAAAATACTTAACCACTTCTTCATTCCATTTAAAAGTCTCTTTCTTGCTTAACAGATTTACCATAGGCCTAGTCATTTCTGAGAAATCGGGAAAAAAACTTTAGAGAAAATTGATTTCTCCAAAGAAGGAACAAATTCCTTTACAACTTGATGACAAACATAGTTTTTTAATTGTCTAGACTATCTCTAGATCAATTCTTATCCCATCCTTTGATACTAGATGACCAAGAAGCTTCCCTTCCGTGACACATAAAATAGATTTCTTTGGATTAAGTGGTATGACATGATCTCTACATTTCTGCAGGACCATCTTCAAATCATGCAAGTGCTTCTTCCTTCTTTTTGAGAACACCATCTTATCATCTAAATATATCACAATTACTTTATTGATTAGGTGTCCAAAATAGGAGTTTATAGCACGTTGGAAAGTTTCCCCTGCATTTATTAACCCAAAAGGCATTCTGATGTATGCAAAGGTACTCCAAGGAGTGGTAAAAGTTGTTTTGTGTTGATCTTTTGGGGATACACTAATCTGATTATATCCTGAAAATCCATCAATCAGGGACATCATTTCAAAACCATCTACCATCTGAAGAATGTGGTCCATGTTAGGCAGGGAAAAGTTGGCTTTAAGACTCGCATGATTTAGGTTTTTAAAATCCACACATATCCTTATCTCTCCACTCTTCTTGCGTAATGGAACAATATTAGCTACCCAAGTTGAGTGATGAATGGGATAGATTATCCTTTCTTTCTGCATCTTATCCACCTCTTGGAATATTTCATCTATAACTTTTGGATTATAATTATGTAGTTTCTTCCTAAAAGGATTGGCTCTGGGTTTCATTGGGATGTGGTGCTTAAATTGTCCCTTCCTAAAATCTTTAAGATCTTAATATGACTAGGCAAAAACATCCTTAAATTCTTTAAGGATCTTTGAAAGCCTCTATTTATCTTCTATACTACAAAAAATAGCTAAATTAACAAGCTTGGGATCATCATCATTGCCAATGTTGATCTTCTCATACTTGTCAAAAGAATTTTCATTAGGTACAAGAACTTTATTGGTAGAATAATCTATTCTATCGAAGAGCTTTTCCAAATTCATTAACCCCTTTGGAATGAAATTTCCTTTTAGCTTGATAGTCTTAGGACCAACCTCATCTCTAGGATCAAAATAGAATTCATGGAACTTTGCATTTGAACCTTCAAAATACACAGAGGAAATTTTTTTTGCTCCTTCCAAGAATTGAATTATATGAGCATCATTGTTGAACACTTTCCATGAGCTGGCGTTGTATGGCACACTAGGTCTATGAATCAATTCTATTGAATTCTTATCTATCCCAAAATCAAGGTGAGGAATCAACAATACTGCTGAACCAGCTAAGGCATCATCTCTGGAATTAAACTATCTTGGCATAGATTCAATTGAAAATGCATCAAAAAACTCCATCTCATCCCAAACTCTATTTTGGTAGTATTTTAACCTTTCATTTTTAACATCAAACACAAACCTAACTTGTTTTACAATTAATTTAGCATCACCTTTTGCTTTCAATGGCTTGATCCCCTTCTTTTTGGCCTCCTCCATGCCAAGAAGCAAGGATTTCTTATTCAACTATGTTATTAGTGTTTTCAAACTCAATCTTAAAAGCAAAAGGATACATTTCTCCCGAGGGAGATATGAACACTATCCCAACTCTTGACCCAGTAGAAGAACAATTGTCCTCAAACTCTAGAGTCCTCAAATCTTCTCCTTTTAATGTTCGTGAAACATGTATATTGATTTTAGGCATAATCAAGTAATTACCAAAATCTGATTCTTGATAAAGGATATGTGATTTGGGATCTTTGGAAGGGAACACAGAATATTTAGACTTAGTCTCTGGATGGAGGACTACCTTCTGATTACCTATGGGAATGCTATCTTGAGACTAGTCCAACTTAATTTCACCACCTAAGTCTTTACAAAAAGTTCTACTCAGGAGCATCCCATAATTGGTTGGGCTGTTAGCAAAAATGATTGTTAATTTCATTCTCTTATTGGGATGAGCTACAAGAGAAACCTGTGCATCTTTGATTTGCCCCACCAAGGGGACTTGTTTAGCATCCATTGCATAGAAATTTCTAAAGGTTTTTATCAAAGGGAGATCTAAAGCTTTGGCTATAGAGGTAGGCATTATATTATATGAGACACCTAAATCTATAATATAGTTATTCAGCTTGTAACCATGTATAAATAATGAAACATAAAAAGGCTCCAATTCAGTAGAGTAAGAAGCTACTCGGGAGGTTTATACATGAGTAGTAGGTTTTTCATTTGTGGGTTGGCTTTTAGGCTGGCTATCTTTTGATTCAACAGGGGTCTTAGAAGAAGACACATTATTTATTTGTTGAGGTCCATGATCTAAAGGAGGGCCTTTTACATAATCAATTAACTTGTCCAATTCTTTAGGATTAAGGCTTAAGTAATTAGTGGGAGAAATTTGAATTTTTGAAGATTTGCAAAAATCCACTATATCAAAAAAAGGTTCTAGCTCTGACCTTTTTAATAACTTCACATCAGGTGTTGAGGGTCCTTGAAACTTGTGATTGGTACTAGCTTGATTCACTGATTATTTTTCTTTCCTGTCAGTCATTGAAGTAGACTGAGTGGGAGTCTTGACTACTCATTTATTTCTTGTAAGCACAGAACTTGAAGCATCTACAAGAGTAAGAAGAACACTACCACCTCTGTTAGAATCTAATTCGTATTCCAAGTAGTAACTCATGGAGTCCCCGGGTCCTCCTGAAGTTTCTTCATACTCAAGTATTTCTATTATATTTTCTTTATTGGTCTCCATCTGACAATATCTCACCATCTCAAGACAAGAAGAACCATCATGATCATCAGTAAAGTGAAAAATGTACATATTCCCTTTGTTTTTTGACAGACCTTCAATTAAGTGTTAGGATTAATGAGGCAGAAATAACAATTACATGCAAATGTAACCAATATTAGAAAACAATAAACCACACAAAAGAGAACACAAGACACAAAGATTTAACGTGGTTCACCCAATCCCTGGGCTATGTCCACCAACAACGAGTCCAATATTTTATTATCCAGTGATTACAATCTGTAATCCCCTTACAACTCAATTCTGCCATAAGTACTAAAATGATACATAATGAAATCCCTAACCCTAAGCCATATTATACAATATTTTTTCACTTTAGGGTTAGAATGAGTTACAATCATGTCAGCCCAAAAATAGACAAAAAAATGTGTACAGTACTTTCCTGATTAGTCACCACAAGCTAACAATATCCCACTTGGTGACTGATTAGTATCCACACTAAAAAACCTCCCACTTGGAGACTGATCCTGTAGCAATACTGCTCCCACTAGATCGAACCACCCTGGACTTAGTTGTTCCTTTATTGTGTTCAATCTAGAAGACCAACCAAAGTTGAACATGAGTTCAACTTCTCCCTTGTTACTACCTTTGTAAACATATCTGATGGATTATCATCTGTATGAATCTTTTCCAGCTTTAACTGCCCATCATCCAAAACTGACCAAATGAAATGGTACCGTAACTGTATGTGTTTTGTCTTTGAGTGAAAAGTAGAATTGTTTGCAAGATGAATGGCATTTTGGCTATCTATATGTAGAAAATTATCCATCTATGGGTGTCCTAATTATTACATGAAGAATTTAAGCCATATCATCTCCTTGGCTACCTCTGTAGTGGATAAATCAACCACCTTTTGTATTTGATAAATCCAACTCACTGTTGTTCCACCAATAGTAAATACATAGCCTGTAGTACTCCATCTGCTATCTATATCTCCTACCAAATCTGAGTCAACATAGCCTTGTACAGTAGTAAAAGATCCCCCAAAGTGTAAACACTTATTGGATGTACCTCTCAAATATCTAAGAATCCATTTGATTGCATTCCAAAGTTCAATACTAGGGTGACTCATATATCAGCTAACGACTCCCACTACATGTGCAATATCTAGCCTAGTACATACCATAGCATACATTAAGCTCCCTATAGCTAAAGCATAAGGTACCTTGGACATTTTAGCCTCTTCTTCTGATGTCTTAGGATATATTTCCTTAGTCAATTTCAAATGACCAGGCAAAGGTGTGCTGATAACTTTGGCATTATCCATAGAGAAATGTTGCAACACCTTCTCAATATAATCAGCCTGAGATAGAGACAAATTCCTATTTTTCCTATCTCTACAAATTTTCATACCAAGGATTTGTGTTGCTGCACCCAAATCCTTCATAGAAAATGAATGTGCTAACTGTTGTTTCAACCCCTTAATGTGATCCATGTTAGACCCAGCTACAAGCATATCATCAACATATAAACATAAAATAATGTAGCTGTCATCATCCAACCTCTTAAAATAAACACAATGGTCAGAATGACACTAACTGTATCCATGCTCATTCATAAAAGTGTCAAATTTAATATATCATTGCCGAGGTGCTTGCTTCAAGCCATATAAACTCTTTTGCAATCTACACACAAAATTCTCCTTACCTTGACCTCAAATCCTTGTGGTTGTACCATATATATTTCTTCACCCAAATCACCATGAAGAAAAGCTATTTTAACATCAATCTTCTTTAAATGCAAATCTTCAGTAGCCACAATACTTAAAATAGTACAGATAGAAGTCATTTTAACAACTAGAGAAAATATCTCATCAAAATCAATACCCTTTTTGTGTGCAAATCCCTTTACAACTAACCTAGCTTTAAATATTTTCTTACCTCCATCCTCTTCTTTTATCCTATAAACCCATTTATTCTGTAAAGCCCTTTTACCTATAGGTAACTTACATAAATCCCATATTTGATTTTGCAGCAAAAAGTCCATTTCATTTGTCATTGTAGACTCCCACTGAAGCTTTGTATCCACTTGCATATCTTCATTATAACATTCAGGTTCACCAACATCTGTTAATAAAATAGAATACAAAGAGGGAGAGAATCTATCTAGAGGTCTACTTAGCCTTGTTGACCATCTAACATTCACTGGGGTGTGTGGTATTTGTTTTTGTTGTTGTTGTGGAGCATAAGGAACTACTGGAACATCATCTTTTGGAGTATCATCCAGTATTACATAATCATTTTATTTCTTCTCTTGCTGTTGCAACAGATCTTTGTACAACACCTTCTCATTGAATATGACATCCTTGCTTCTAACAATTTTATGATTTTCAAAATCCCAAAGCCTATAACCAAATTCATCAATGCCATATCCAACAAATTCACATTTATTTGACTGAGCTTCCATCTTGGTTCTATTTTCAGAATTTATATGTGCAAAAGCTTCACAACCAAAGGTTTTTAGAAAAGAATAACTCACCTTCTTACCACTCCATGATTCCTCTGGAATACCACAGTCCAAAGGAGTAGAGGGGCCTCTATTGATTAAATAAATAGTAGTGTTCATAGCCTCTATCCACATGTTTTTGGGCAGCCTAGCATGCAACCTCATACTCCTTGCACACTCCACTATTGTCTTGTTCATGCGTTCAACCACTCCATTTTCTTATGGATTCCTTGGTATAGTTTTCTACCTATGAATACCATTAGAGGAACAATGATCTTCAAATTTTTTGCTGCAATACTCACCACCATTATCAAATTTGAGATGTTTTAACCTTTTACTAGTCTCATTCTCAACTAAGCATTTTCATTTCTTAAAAGTTTGAAATACATCAGATTTCTATCTAAGGAAATAAATCCATACTTTTCTTGTTGCATCATCTATAAATGTAACATAATACAGAGAGCCACCAAGGGAAGATACCTGACTTGGTCCCCATACATCTGTATGCACAAGCTCTAATCTCTCATTTTTCTTTTCCTTCCCACTCTTCACAAAACTAACTCTCTTTTGTTTTCCATAAACACAACTTTCACAAAAATCCATATTGACACATTTCAGACCAAGTAAAACTTTCTTTGAATGAAGTAATTTCATACCTTTTTCACTCATGTGCCTGAGTCTGTTGTGCTAGAGTGTTGTGTCAAAACCTACAACAACAGTTTGATGTTCTGCCTACTCAACTGCAGCCACTGTTCCTGAACATTCATTATCTTCTAAAACAATTAAAGTAGAAGGAACAGTATGACTTGTACAAAGATATAAGGTGCCTACTTTCACACCTTTTTCTACTACTAAGGAACCTTTTGAAACCTTCCAATTTCTATCATTAAAATTAACTGTGCAACCCTCATCACCCAGTTGCCCTATTGAAATTAAATTCCTACTTAGTCTTGGAACATGTCTTACCTCTTGTAGTAGCCAATGGTTCCCATTCTGCAACTTATTCTTAATTTTTCCCTTTCCAACTATCTAACATGGTTCATTATCGCCAAATAAACTTTCCCAAAATCCCCTTGGACATAATCAAGAAAGTAACCTCTATGGGGTGTAGCATGAAATGAAGCCCTAGAATCTAAAACCCATGAATCATCAATACTTTCTAAAGAAAGAAGCAAGGAATCCTCTTCGGGTTTATTACTTACCACATTTGCCTCCTTGTTACCTTCTTGTTTGTCTCCTTCTTTATTCTTCTGAGACCAACAATCTTTCTTCTTATGACCTAGTTTTCCATAGTACCAGCAATCATTTGGCCCTTTGGATTCAGACCTCTTTCCCTTTGATTTTCCTCTTAATTTCCCATGATTTCTAGAGTTGTTTCCTCTCTCATTGGTTCTACCTCTGCTTTGTGCATTTAAGACACTACCTGATGTGGACCCACCTGAGCTTTTCCTACGAATTTCCTCACTCAGAATAACACCAATAACATCATCAAATTTTAGTGTGTTAGAACCAGGAATAGAGTTACTAACAGCCATTACCAAGCCATTCCAGCTTTCAGGCAAAGAATGCAAAATCAAGAGAGCCCTAACTTCTTCATCAAAAATAACATTTACAGAAGTTAATTGACTAGTAACTATATTAAACTCAATTAAATGATCATCAACTAACCCACCTTCCACCATTTTCATATTAAACAAATGCTTCATGAGAAATACCTTATTGGAAGTAGAGGGATTTTCATACAACTTTACTAGGGTTTTCATCAAATCTTCAGTCATCATTGCTTCTATAATATTGAATGCCACCGATTGTGCCAAGCATAATCCAATACTACCAAGAGCCTTTCTATCAAGAATTATCCAATCCTCATAAAAAATGCTTGTCAGTTTGTTAGCTTTTCCTTCCAACAGCCGCCATAGATCCTTCTGATAGAGATAGTCCTCCATTTGCATTTTCCATAACTAAAAGTTCTGCCCATTAAACTTGTCAACCTTCATCCTACCCTTGTCTTCCATTGCTCCCACTTAACCATGAGACACCCACTAAACCATCAGATCTTCCTGTAGAGGATAACTGAAAAACAACCTCACTCTGATACCACTTATTAGGATTAACAAGGCAAAAATAATAATTACATGCAAATATAACCAATATCAAAAAATAATAAACCACATAGAAGAGAACACAAGACACAAAGATTTAACATGGTTCACCCAATCCCTAGGCTACATCCACCAACAACGAGTCCAATATTTTATTATCTAGTGATTAAAACCTGATTACAATCCATAATCCCCTTACAGCTCAATTCTGCCACAAGTACTAAAATGATACATAATGAAATCCCTAACCCTAAGCCATATTATACAATATTTTTTCACTTTAGGGTTAGAATGAGTTACAATCATGTTGGCCCAAAAATAGCCAAAAATATGTGTACAGTACTTTCCTGATTAGTTACCATAAGCTAACATTAAGAGTTTGTGTTGTTCAAGGAGGGCATTAGATTGTTTATTAAAGGTTCCTCCACCTTGGTTTGTATATCTATGAGGGATATCTTGATATGGATTTGCATTCTTGGGTAGTTGCCTTTTAATTTGGATCATGTCATTAACTAGTCTTTGTACAACAGGATCAGTAGAACCAGATGTAAACATTTGACTATTAGGAATCTATACTTCTCTTTTCCATTTTCTAGCAGTTATCACATCATCTTCTAGTTCAACTGCTAGAGCTTGAGCAACTACTAAATTTGCCACTCTACCACATCACAAGTGAAAGCTGATATCCAAAGGTATCAAATTCACAAAGAAACCCTTTCTATTCTCATCACTGGGATGATTTGCATTGGGTATTTGATGCAAGAGTTTTTTAAACTTAGTAATAAATTCTCTCATTTGCTCACACATCTCTTTTTTTAACTAAGAGAGTTGTAACAACAAAGAGTGTTCATCATCTGTTGATTTGAAGCAAGCTTCAAAGGCTATTTTCATGGCATTCCAAGTTCTAATAGAACCATTAGGAAGATGGTGAAACCAATCTACAATAGCCTCTGTCAATGTCTAAACAAAAAGATGAATGGCCAAATCTTCTGTCCCTAAAACTATAACCCCACATGTAGTGTTGAACACATTAAGATGACTATTCGGAGAAACCTTGCCATCTCCACTAAATTTAGGAAGAACTTATTTAGCTCCTTTAGGAAGGGCTTGTAAATTAAAATTAGTCAGGTCAAGGGGGGAAACTTGAGCTGCCCACGGCTAGTTTTGATCCATGTTAGGTAGAATAATATTTAGGGGTTGGGTATTAAAATGAGATAGGACCAATGTACCAGATAATGTGAGGGCTTGAACAACAGCAATGGATGTTGTTAACTTGGTGGGTGAAGATGGTCTACTAGTAGTTTGAACTTTTCTTCTCATAGGGACATCAGGAATGAAATTTAGTTTCTTTAAGGCCTCAAAATCATCATCAACCAAACCTTTCACTCTATCTCTTGATCTTGTGTATCTTTTCTCTACCAACTTACTGATTGAAACCAAAATAGAAAGATAAAGTTAGAATTTGGTCTTAAGGCCTTTGGACTACTCTTTCTACCACAATAGCTTCTTGAGCTATAGGTAAGTCTCTTAGCCACTCACCAATTTCTTCTTCTTCCTCAATAACTAGCCTAACTTGTTGATACTGATGACCGCTTGTTCTTAGATTCCAAGCTACTGCATTGAGATCTGCAATGATGTCCTCTTGGGTGTTTGTGAAATGAAGGCTAGGTTTTAAAACTAGGAGAACTTCTTATTGACCAAGTATCACATCAACAGGTAGCACCATGATTAATCATTAAATAAAATGTTTGAGGCTCTGGTCTACTCGTTAAACTTCCCCAGTAGAGTCACCAAAAATCTATTAGTGAATAGATTTTTCCTTTATAATGATGAATTGATAATTAACTCTTATAGCCCAATAATATAAAGGAAAAATACACTAACAATTGAGTTAGTCTATCACAACCAACTCTCTTCTTTGAAGGAGAAACTTCCTTCTACAAAAATCTACTTCTAATAACTTTTATTATGAAAAAATTAAATTTCAAGAGACACTTTTAACCAGAAAAAATAGAAAGGCTTTGATTACATTCCATTATAAACTAACAATAAAATGCTTTAATTTCAGAACATTCAAGAACTATACTATGCCAACCGACTCAGAATGTTAAAGAGAAATTTCTAAAGAAAGGTCAATTCAAGAGACACAAATAAAAAATCAAAGATTGAATAAATATCCATATTTTAGCAGCATAATCATTGAATTCCAACTGAAATCATAATCATGCATCCATTTGACCAACTGATCAATGAAAATTACCAAAATCTGCTATAAAACCAACTAATTATATATATGTATACCAGAGTTTAACAATAAAAGTCTCAGATATCAAACTTCAAACCAAAAGATAATATCAAGTTTTTGAAAACCAAGAATTGACCCCCCATTTTGTCATCTCATAACATTCATATAGCCATGTAGGGATGATTCAATTTTAAAACTAATTTCCATAAACATAGCAGGAAATTCAAGAAAAGATTTTTGAAAATAGAAACAATCTTCTAAGGGACTAATTGATCGATTGGTCATTTATGGCTCCATCATCTTTAGTGGCCTGGGTGGCTCCTCGCATTGTCCTCCATTCTTCAAAGGCTACTGAGAAGCTTGCAAGTAACTCCTGGTTTAGTGTGGTAATGACCTCAAATCTCTGCACACAAATGTTTCTAAAATTATGTGCCTGTAGAAGCTTTTCTCTCCGAGTCTTTATTTGCTCACAACCATAGACTGCCAGAGAATATACTTGGGCAAAAACTAGGAAGTCCTCAATCTCTATGCTTCTAGTAGCTTTCATACTTTTAACCTTTTCTTCAAAGCAAGAGAGTATTTTGGTTATGTCAAACCTAGCTTGACCCTTAGGTTCGATCAATTTTCCTAGGCACTCATTAT
The DNA here is from genome assembly GCA_027943335.1 of Chamaecyparis obtusa. Lineage (NCBI taxonomy): Eukaryota > Viridiplantae > Streptophyta > Pinopsida > Cupressales > Cupressaceae > Chamaecyparis > Chamaecyparis obtusa. The sequence continues at coordinate 609,466 of BSBK01002345.1, forward strand.
GAGTGTTCATGAAATCTTTAACACTATTCAATGTTTCTAGGATTTGGGTGGACTCTTCAGTTGCTTGCTTAGAGAGGGAGCTTTCCCATTCAAGATTTACTTTAGCTACAAATAGATAATTCTCTTCTAGTCTAGGTACTGCCTTTTTTGTCAAGAACTTTTTCATGCCATATTCATATGCCTCTTCCATGTTTAGTATCTCCATTTCTAACCAATCTTTCTCCTTTTTCCAGGCTTCTACATCCACCTCCACTATTTTCATCATCTCCTCAACTTTACTGATCAAATATTTAAAATCATTAGTGAACCCAATGATTTCTTTGATAACCTTATCAATCTAGCCAAAGAAATTCTTTGACATTGACCTATCTTTTTGGACTTGATCTAAGAACTTCTGGTTTTCTAGAGATTTCACATCCAAATCAATGGAAACCATTTATAGAGGTTGAGGAGAAGGGTCTTGAAGCTTCTAGATATACTTTTACATCTGACAGAGAGCCTGCTTCAACTTCATTTTATCCTCAACATCCTTCAACACTCGGTGGTTGATCTTCTTATTGGCCGAGTTTAAGATTTTTAAATTGGCAGCCCTAGTAACCATACCCAAGTCCACCATCTCTACGTTGAAGTCCTACTTTGTAACCTCATCACTAGTTTAATCTGAGTTTGGCTTGAAGATCTCTGCAATCCAGTGACCTATTTTGGAGTCTACATCCAACATGACTTCTACCTTTGGCTTCTTTGCCTTAGGTGACCTTCCCAAATACTTGCTGACTAAATATCTGACGGGAGTAGAAATATGCAAGATACTTCTTTTCTTGTTGACTGATAGATCCATCCAGTTAGGGGTTTTTTGGTGTAGAATATCTTGTGAGAACTTTCATCATGGAACTATTCAATGCTGTCAAGTCTCCCTGACCTACCCCTAGAAGTTGAGAGTCTGATGGGTTAACTGGAGTGTTATCCATCCTGAGTTCACCTTGGGGTTGTAAATCACCTTCTTCTATCTTTAAATCCATCAATATGCAAGGGACTTTATCTGCCTTTTTGTTCCTTCTTCTCCTACTCCATGTAATTCTGATAGAATGTTCAATGGTTAGATTTTTTTCCTTTTGACGGGTTTCAGTTTCAGATTGAATTTCACCCGCAAAAAGAATTTTTTTAACTTTATCAGTATGTACAGGTGAAGCTGCATGTTTTGAATTCCTTGCACTCTTTCTAATCATTGGAGAAACATCCTCTTGTATCTTCTTTCTTTTCACTTCTTTCAACCATTTTTCGGTTCTTTTGAAAACATCACGAGATAAAGAATTAATGTCTTCTTCCTCTTTCTCATTCTAGTCTATTTTTCTTGTTATGTTTCATTGTTAGGTTCTACATATCTTGATTCTAGTACATTTTCATCATCCTCATCTTCCAATCCTTTGAATTTGAAAGGCAGGAAAAGAAACACAATCTATTTTAAAAAGAATCTAGAATGAAGTCTTCTTTCAACTTCAATTTCATCGACACAGTCAGCCCAAAAATCTTTCATTTCTATCTAGTGAAGGAATGTAGCATCAATTTTGAAATGGTTTTCCACAAATTTTTACTATAAAAATAACTCCTTTTCTGGAAGGAGGGAAGGTTCATTATTTTTAGTTCTACATCCATAGATGATGTGGAATGCATTATCTTGAAATGATAATGACCCAAGTCAATAGGGAAAAGGGAGCCTACACCTCTCTTAATTTTATACTTCACCTCCACCTAAAGCAATTGTTTGCAGACTTCTAACAAGACAAACTTGTCTAAATAGTACCTCGGGAGCTTCAAAGGCTCACCACTGTAGCCTCCCACTCTTAGATAGCTGAAAGTTGGAAACTGAATATAGAAGTTCCCATAAATTTTGATCAGCTCCATGGCTTCTTTGACATTCTGTAGTTGATTTTTCCTTTCAGCTCAAAAATGAGCTTAGACAAGAATGTGTCCTGAATCCTCCTAAAATTCTTTGGGTTCTTCTTTTTTTGAAGAAGAGGATAGTACTCATAAATTTTCATATTTTCTCTTCATAGATCATGTGGAAATCCATCCAAAATTCTACAAATGACAAGAGAATAGAACAAATATGAAGATAAGACTGAGATAGTTCTTCATGAAGCCATTCGGCTATCAACTTTGTCCAATCAACATATGGTCCTTCACTCAAAATAACCTGAACAAAAACATACATCCAATTCTCCCAAACAAGATCATTAGGTTTCCCTTTAATTCTACAAAGCATAACAACAATATCTCAAACCTATCTAATCAAGTATTCTTTTTCAAAGGTTTTGGTAACCTAGAACCCCCTTTTCCAGGCTTCAATAACCAATCCTTGGCAATGTTGTTTCTATAATCCTTTTTATTTTGGAGGAATTCTTGTTGGGTTTTTTCAAGACTACAGTCGCTGTAAGTTTCTACTAGAGGGATCCTTAGGGTGACCATGATTGTTTGCCTATTAATGGAGATCAAAATGCCTCCAGAAGGAACACAAATGCTCCTATTAACCCTATCATATCTATTTCTACATTCCATAACCAATTATGGGCATAGATTCACTTCAGGAAAGCCGACAGCTTCTATTAGTCCACTTTCAGCAATCTTGGCTGCTAAGGTTCCATTCTCTACATTTCTCAACCTATGGACAATTCCTTCTATGTCTTCATCTACAAGGACCGTGTCTCACATCTCAAGGAGACAAATACTCACATGGGAAAACTTATTTTCATTTACAAAATTGACCTTAGAGGTCGACATGCAAGGATTGGACATTGCAAAAACCTAACAAGTAATTTCAAGCTAATGCAATGGAAGAAGTTTAAATTTCCTTTTTACAATAGAGACAACTAAAATTAGAACAGAGATGGCGGAAATTCTTGAGACTCACCAATGCTTAGCCCTTGTCTCTGTGATTACCTTCACTGCGCCTTACTTCCTACTACGCCACCAAAATTTCATTGCAAGAAAAAATGAGAGGAAATAAATTAATAGGCATGCTTGAGTTTCCTTTTTTGGAAATCATGACTTCTTGTTATAGATTAATTACGCTCGTCGTAATTTACTGAGCATGCCCAATCGCATTTATGTCAGCTCTGCATAACTTGTACTCCTTTGTTGAGCTAGACATAACTTGAAATGTCATTTCAAAATCATCTTGAAATGAAGAAGAGATTTGGCACAAACCACAAATATTTGGGGCAATTATTGCTTTTCAAATCTGAACCTTAAACTATTGGAATAGGGTTCAAAGTTCAAGATTCATAATGCTTTTTGTACTTGACAACACATGGATAAGGCAAGATAAAAGCAGGATGCACGAAGAAAATTGAATCATGAACTGAAAACAAGAAGTTTAAAATTTAAGAAAGCAATAACCAAATATGTAGAGGAAAAAGAAGCCCAAAAGATGCAGAAAGGAAAGTGCAAAACTAAATTTTGAACTCTGAGCTACTGAGAAATGGTTCAAAGTTCAATATTGAAAATGACGTAGGCAAAAATCATAGAACTCAAAACCCTTTTTTTGCCGCTTGAAGGAAAATGCATGCATGACATCAGGAAAATGCAAAGTGAATTTTGAACCTTGAACTACCGAGAAATGGTTCAAAATTCAATATTCAATATTGACTTGACAAAATTAGAAAATTTTATGCAGAAGACCTTTTGACTGACAACAGATATATATATTGTATCTTGTACCATTTTTAATCGATGTATATTGTGATATATTTTTGGACTCTTATATTAATACACTGATACTTTGGCTCATTGATGATTTGATACTCTTTATTCTTTGATTCACTAATATTGTGGTACCCTGATATTTTTCTGATACTGATGATTCATGATTTTGATGAACAATTTGGTTTATGTTGCTTAGATATGTTGTTCTCTGATTTCTGCACGTGTTGTAATCTTTGATATGTTTCTCATGCTTTGGATATTGATCTCATGTTGATACTTGGTCATGATGATTAGATTAGATAGATTATGCTAGGGTGACATCATTATATTATTTCACTGAAACATGCATATGTTTTTGTATTTTTAACACTTTATGGATGTATGAATGAAAACTTATGTGATGATTTATGATAATGTATTTCTTTTTACTTTTATGCATGCATATGTATGGATGAGATGTAATGTGATGTGATGTATGGACATATTACTTTTATTTATGTATGGATGATCATGGATGCACTATACAGGTGTATTTATGGTACTGATGTGATTATGCAGGTGAATAGATATCAACAATAAATACTTAGTCACTTATTTTTAGTTTTTATGATGATCATATGATGTACATAGTCAAACTTGGAAACTGTTTATGGTTTTAGAAATTTTAGTTATATTGATATTAGTTAATTAGATTCATACATTCATGTTGATGCAATTTTAAAATGAATGCAACTATATTAAAATGAATACAATTTAAAATGTATTTCAATGCAACTAAAACATGAAATGCATCTAAAATGAATTTAATACAAATTAACATGAAAATGTAACTAAAATGAATCTAAATACAATTAGCAATGAAATGAACCTAGACTAAACACTTAGGACAATCACTATTTATTCAAATTGAGTCTATTATCATCATAGAGCATTTTGTATTTGGGACCTCATAGGTTAGTACAATTTTCACTGATAGATTTATCAATCATGAAACTATGAATACTTCCCTCTCTTTTGTCATGTCAAAAGTTAACCCAAACATTAAAGCATATAGGCTAGAATGTTCTATCAGTTACTTCCTATTAATATAAACCCTTTCTATTCTTGTGCAAAATATATATATACCCACAATGACCTTTTATTTTATATTCATATCCTTGGGTATTTTCTCAATTTATTGTGCACCTTACTAGGAAGTAGGTTTCATTTTAGTTTAAAAAAGGCAAGGAAATAAATTTGACCTCACTAAAGCTATCATAGGAAATAGGTTGAGGTATACGTGGTATTCCAATCATGATGGAGGAACTTATCATAGACACCCATTCCCTGTAATCACCTTAGATCATCAGATTTATCACCACAAACAGAAGACAAAGAAAACATTATGCACCGAGTCCTTGCTTCTCTACTCCATTTTTAGACATCATCAAGTCACTCAAGGAAACAAAAAAATCATAAATTGATAATAGGTCATAAAGAAAAACTTATTATTCCTTCTTTATAATTAGTGTATTTTCTTTAAGAATAGACAATTGTGATTATAGTATTTAAGAACATATTTGATAAATTTGCAAACACACAAAAATTATTATCAATCATAAACAAATTGTTTAATCAATAAGTGTCCCACCTATTTAGTGTTTAGAAACACCCTTATCGACATGACATAGTGTTTAGGAACACTTTTTAGGTCCAAGTATTAAGAAATACTATTGTTTATGGCATTAAGAAATACATTTGTTTCTGTAGTTTAACGTCTATTGCGGACTAGGGATGAGCGACACCCTAGTAGAAAGTCCTAACAGTGACTAAGTGACTTTGCAATATGCATGACTTTGATTATTTCCCCTTAGGAAAATGATTTACCTAGGATCTTGATATAGACAGATTCCATCCTTAGGAAGATATGATTTTCTGATAGTATGCTTTAGGATTTGGCTTGTCACAAAAGTGATTGAAAGATATGTACAAACTAAACTTTACATCGGCCAAGTGTTCAAGCAATGTCATGATAGATGGAGCATTGATTACAAGTAGCACCTATTTACCATGTTTTCACCACTTGGCCAAACTTTTTTATTTTTTCTATCATGGCGTCTGTTTACTAGGTTTTCACCAAGACACTTTTTCTCTTTTCCAATTTTTTTGTACTTTTTTTTTTTAGCTCACCAAGGCACCTGTTTACCAGGTTTTCACCAAGATGATCATTTTTTTCAAGACTGTTTCCATTGTTTATGATTTATTTTAGGATCAATATTTATTGTTTTTTCTTTTTCTCAGGAACTTTTTCTACTTTTTTTGTACTTTTTTCAAGAACGCTTTTCATTGTACAAGTGCTATCTCAAGAATATTAGGCATAAAACCTTTTTATATGTAGAGTTTTAATTGGATCTAGTAAAACATCCCCCTCAGATGTAGCCAATTAATAGGTTCCTGACCCAAATGATTTAGTGATGACAAAAGGACCCAGCCAATTGGGTTCAAATTTTCCCTTTTTCTCTTGATTCTACTGATTTTTTGGATTTTCTCTTAGAACTAGATCTACCTGAAAAATTCTTGGTTTCACTTTTTTGTTGTATCCTCTTGACATTCTCTTTTGATAAACTTTGAGATGATGAAATGCTTGTTGCCTAGGCTCATCTAGCGATTATAGCTCTTGAAGTCTACAGATTCTATAGTCATCATCAGTGACTAGATATTTCAATGATATCCCCAATGATAGAATCTCTACTTCGACTAGTAGTAGCACCTTTGATCCATAAAATAGTGCAAAAGGAGTTGTGCTAGTTGGTGTTCTGACACTAGTGCGATATGCCCAAATGCTAGATTTATTTGTAAATTCCAGTCCCTTCTTGATTTACTTACTGTCCAATGCAAGATTTTCAATATGCTTTTATTTGATGCCTGAGCTTGTCTGTTACCTTGAGGGTAATAGATCGAGGAACAGTGCTGAGTGATTTTGAACTGAAGACACAAGCTATCCATGTCTTTGTTTTAAATTGACTCCCATTGTCAGTCACAATCGACGAGGGTATTCCATACCGATAGTTGATATAGTTCAAGATGAACATTAAAAAAAAATTCCCATTGCATTAGATAGTGGCACATCTTCAACCCATTTTGTAAAATACTCAGTTGCAGTAATGATGTATTTGTGTCCATTTGATGAATTTGGGTTGATCTTTCCAACTAGATCAAAGGCCCATTGTTGGAATGGCTAATGTGTTATGAAATGAATTAGCTCCCTAGTTGGAGCATGTATTAGATTTCCATGGACTTGATATTTTTTGCATTTTTAGAATACTGAATAGCATATTTTTCCATTGTGGGCTAGTTTTATCCCACCCTTAAGAGTTTCTTGGCTAATGAAAATTCATTTGAGTGTGACCCACACACACCTTCATGAACTTCCTTTAATGCACGATTCGACTCTTCATTTTATAAACACCTAAGTAGCATACCATCTAGACCACATCTATACAAGTCATTACTGATTATTATCTAACGTGATGCTGCTCTTATAAGACATCTCTTTTCATTTATGAAATAGCTTTCAAGGATTGTTTGGTCTTTTAGGTAAGAGTAGATATGGGCATATCTAGATAAAACTTGAGTTTCAATGACATAGAAAATTTGGGATTCGGGTGAGTCATAAGCTAGAAAGGGGAGTTCTTCCACCAGGAAGTCATTGAAAAATTGATGTTCTTCAAGTTATGACATTGATGCTAAAGTAGCCATCGCATCTGCAGCTCTATTTTCTGACCTTGCAATTTTCTCAAATGTGATGAAGACAAAATATTTCTTCAAGTCATCCACCATTTTTTTTTAAGGCATTAGATTATCATATTTTGTCTGATAGTCTCCATTTACTTGATTGATAATGAGTTGTAAGAAGGTCAAGAATTATTCCCCGCTTTTCTATTTTGTGTTTCATAAATCCAACATAACTTCACAATGTGTTGGATGTTGTAGGAGTATTGTTGGATAAACTTCTCCACTAGTTCCTCAAAAGTTTTGATTCTCATGGATAGTTTTGAGAACTAGTCCATTTCTTGTCCACCTAAGATTTGTGGAAATAGTCTCATTAGGTAAGTATGTTCATGCATCAATTCCATACTTGATGTGCAAAATTCCCTCACATTGTCGTGAGGATTAGAATGTACTTGTCATATTTTGTAATTGTAACATCTTGAGGAAATGGTATCATTTTCAATCCCTTATCAAAGAGGAAAGGACAAATGTTCTCCAATGAGTATTATTTTATCAGTTTTTCCTTTTCTTTCTTTAGCTCTTGGATTTCTGCTTGCATGGAAAGTAATTGTCTTGTCAAAATGGACATAGGACTAAGCTCTTCTTTTTGTTTGAGTTGATTCACATCATAGTCCTTAGGTAATTTTACTCCTTGTGATGCAAGTTCTAAGAAGTATTCTTCCTTCTTCTCTTCCAATGTTCTTTCAAAGATTTTATTGAATCTTTTTCTTCTCAAAGCCCTTTGGTATTCTTGTTCCATAGGATCTTCATCATTGTCAAAGTCATAATGTGCTTCTTGATGTCATTCTTCTTCTTGGTTATTTTTTTCATCTTGGTTGTTTTGTTCATTTTGTCTCTCATCCCAATGAAATTCATTTCAATTAGACATGTTTGTAGAGTTAGGAGTCACCTTGTGGGTAATGCTAGGAGTAGTTCCAAATAAGGGATTGATTCGTGAAGTTTCCCCTCTTTCAAATGTTATTAATGACACTTCGTTTGAGAATGGATTTCTTTCCAATTTGTAGACTTATGTCTTGTATTAACCATGAAAGCTTGATTAAGGAATTTTTTGAGTGTCCTTATGTGTAAGTGGGTCTAAATGTATGCAAGTATCCAAGTGTGACTCCAAGGTTGCAATAGTGGGTTTGAAAATGTCTTAGGATCCAATGTCAAAGGGTTAGAATGCCCTGATAGTGAGTTGGGAACCAAGTGTGACTGAATCTGGTGTGACAAGGGAACTCCACAACGTGAAAAATGTAGGATATAGACCAAATAGGATGACAAGACGCACTCAAGAAATAACTCTTTTAGGCTTGTAGGTATACTAGTTTTCACAACATAATTTGAGAAAAGGCTAAAAAGGGTACCCAGAAATTTAAAAAAATCTAGCTTGTGATAGGTACATAAATGCTCACGGTCCCAAATGTGATCCCCCAAATGTGACTAATAGTTTTTGGTCTGATATGTGACATAAGAAACATGGGGTATGATCCCTAATACAGATGCGACCTAGGGTATATAGGATGTGACTCTATTTTTACCAAGTGCGATCCAAGGTACGAGGTGTGACACATGATACCAGATGTGACTATCTGATGTTTTGTTTGAGGTAAAATTATGTCAAGTTTGTAAAAATTTGTCTTCTTTGTCCAATTCTAGGGAGTTATAGGTGTCTTAAAGTGCTTGTGATTTTTTCATTTAGGGGATTTATCTTAGGTTTGTACTTCAAACACATCAAGCAATTTTTTTTAGGAGAAAACACACCTATCCTTTCCTAAAATAGGTAGAGATTAGAAATACTTGTTCACTGACTTAGGAAAACACTCAATGACTCCTTAGAATATGATAGTCTAGCAACATGCAATGGATGTTGGAGGCCATATTAGCCGAGTAGTAACGTCAAAGAGGGATCGATATGGTGAATTTATTGGGCCAATTACTATTTGCCTTGTACAAGCATTACCAACCTTTTAGAGGTAGTCTAGGTAGCATCTAACTTAGGGTTTTTAATGAGGGCACCCATTCACAATTGTCTCCCATAGTCCCACAAGTAGGATTGAGGCCTATAGCCCTATGAGTACTCAAATCTGTGTAGTCTCACAAACAAGATTCAAGCAACTCCACTCTATACAAGAGCCAATCATGTTCATGGAAAAGATCAACTCAAGCTTCCATGAACAAGATCAATCATGTCTTCCAAGATTTTCATCTCAAGGAAGTGTCAAATTTTATAGTGGGGTGGAAGAGTTGGCTTAAAACTTGTCCCCACTTGGGTCATTCCTGAGATCTTTTTTCCTCAATCGGCAGTCCCTCTACTGGGTATGTAATAAAAGAAATGAGGATTAATGGATTAGAGGTCAGGATTTATGATTCTCCATGAAGGAGAAGAGCATAATCTCCTATCTCAAATGACCTTTCCTATCAAACACATCATGCAAGCTTTAACAATTCATTTACTCCAATTTGACCCCAAATTACAAGCTAATTTTTGAGTTTCTAATTTTCTCAAAGGGAAAAGAGCATAATCCTCTGATTAGTTTGCAAATTGACCTCAAATTGTATTAAAGATTCCTAGAAAAACAAGCATAATGTTTGATTGATTTCTCCTTCAAGGCAACCTACAAAAACACCATTAGTAGTCTTATCTTTGTTGATGTCTTGAAAATTCATCTTGTAGACCACTGTTAGGCTGTCATAAATAAGAAAAATTACAAAAATCACCTATTAGATGTCAGAAAAACTAAATTTACAATAAAAGACCCCAGATATGACCCATAATTTGACTAAATGTTTATGTAGGATGATAAAGAAACCTAATAATTTGACATGTTTATGTAGGATGTAATCTTTTGTTGTATCATGATACTCATCCATAAGGAATTGTTAGGACTGACAAAGAGAATTATTAGTAATGAAACTTTAGAAGACAGTAGTTAGGAGAAGAAAGAATGAGAATGAATCCTTGATTGAAACTCTTAGATTATTATAGTAAAAAAAGATTTTAGTTTTTAATAACCAGATTTGAATTCCAATTCAATGAATTGATCAATTTATTTTTCATCATTGAGCCACTTTATTATAGCAAAAATGGATACCATGCTACCAAGATATGAATGATCTAGGTATGATTATCCTCTTGCTTTTTAAAATAGGCACGCTGAATAAACAAGGAATGTGGGTCAATCCATATAGGTCAACCATTTGGAGTTGAGGCATGTGCAACGTATCACAACTGAAGTATCCATTGCAATTTTGTAGTTGGATATTTGTATATGGATGTGAAGGCTCTTATCATAGACACCCAAATTGCTCTTTTAAGACTTCTTGGAGAACATTACACTAACAACAGATAAAAAATAAATCATGAACCATCACAACATCTGTAAATCACTTGTGGACATCCTGAAGATGCATAAGAACATAACTTGTGAAAATCAAGAAATAATAAGACAACTTGACTCAATAAGTTACAGCTATACTGATTATGTGTCTCTCTTTTTGTAGTAGTTTGGACATTGAATTTTGATGTTTTGTTGATGCTATATGATTTCAAGTATTCCTTCCCTTGTCTTAGACAAAATGATTTTTGGCAAAAGACTTTGTTATTTTACTAGGTTTACTAGATAAGATAGTTTGGGCAGTGTAGTTGAGGACACGTTGAGTAGTTTGATTATTTTGACTTGGTTTTGTTCAAGATCAAACTATCTGTATGATGTTTTCCAATGCCTTTTTTATGTGAAAGAATTTTTTTATGTACAAAGGAGATTTATTATAGGATTTTCTTGGTTTTTTTATTTGTTTGGTTGTCTTTGACAATTTTCTCAAGACTTTTTACAAATGTCTTTGGTCCACCATAGAGTTCGTATGTGTGGATTTGAGGTATGTGTGGTGTATCACATAAGTGAAGGCCTGTATTAGAGACACCCCAAATATGGTCATCCTAGATGACTATTTTTATGTTTTTCTAAAGTTTTCTCAATGTTTTTGGTATTTTAAAGAATTTTTTGTAATATTTTTGGTATTTTTTTAGGAATTAATGAATCATGATATTGGGGTGCCCTCCCAGTCATAATTGAATGGGCACCTTATTATGGAATGGCCATGATGGAATTACTTGGTACAAAATGTGATAGGATGTGATAATACAAAGGTAACTGACAAATCTCAAGCCATGATACTGCTTTTTTTATTGTGGAAAAAGAGGTGTAAGGAAATGTAATATTTGGTTAGAGCAATGATCTCTACACATGGCACCAAATTGCTCAGTTTTCACCATGGTACTTGTCCAAGGTGCCACCAAAGTGATTTTCCCCATAGGATGAAATTATTTCTCTTGTATTTCCATTTTTGTATAATTGAAGATTTCTGATTGCCAGGGTTTTTCCAAGGTAACATTTCTTTCTTTTTATTTTTTATTTTTTGAGATTTTGAAATGGGTCTACTCTAAAATTCATGTATAGAACTTACATAGATGAAAGTTGTTATGGGATTTGATAGAGGCTTTCACTATGATGTGGATATTTGATATGCTCCAAATCCATAGACTATGTACTATAATTGTTGGTAATGATGATGAGGACCAACCAAGATCATAGGAATACAAGATGGTAGAAAGGTTAGATCAATTATTATATTTTCATTGATGTCAAGCAATTGATTTCTAGTTTATATTATGTTTTCATATCATTCAGAGTATGATATAAGTTGAATGAGTTAAGGAGAAGAAGAAATGAGATGTTGTGAAGTTGAAGAACTTAAATAGGCAACTGATACAAATTAGACAATGCTAAGATTATGTTGATATAATTATTTTCTACCTAACATATTGTTAGCACTATTATGAAATTTTCCATCCTCATGCTTAAATGGTTTCTAAATTTAGGTCCTTAGACCTAATTGTAAAGTATTATGGCTAAAACCCTAGCTTGACCTAAGCTCTATTATGTTTGAGCATTACCTTTTTTCTCACTAACATTTTCTAATGACGCATGTGCAATATTGCCCCTTTTAAAGTGAACGCTTCATTTGTTATGTCAGTAGGTTGTCGAATGGGGCCCCCTTTTTAATATTTCCTTTAAAGCCTAAGTTTTCCTGTTAAAGTCTCCATATGACTAACCTTTTAAAACTTGTGGCTGTTGTTAAATCTTCAACTCCCTATTGTCAAATTTTTTGACATGCACTTTGGTGACAGGATGACATCTATCCAAGTGGGCCTATCTTCAAGGGTTTGCTGTTGATTAAACATTAGGATTGATCTATGGTTTTCATTATACCATTAGGTCAACATGACTATCCTTTAATCATCACACTTTAGCAACAGGCATCCGATCAAGACCTTTTCTGACATTGTAGCATTTTGACAGTTCTTCTTCCATGGAAGTTCTTTGTATTGACACTTGTCTTAAGTGACATAGTAGCTGTGGGGTCATATTTTTCAAAGGGTAAAGCTCAGATGGATCTTACAGTTGTCGTTATACCGTTGAAGAAAGATGAAGTGTTTAAGCTTTGCGGTATAGCGATGACCGTCTGATTCTGTATGAAGGATGCGATATGTAGTGGGCCCTAAATTTCCATGTCACACTGATATGGTTGTTTTCTATTGGTTGAAATGAGTTGTGATGTGGTAGTCATCAGGGTGTTTGGTACTGAGAAAGATAAAGAAAAGGGCCTGCCCACCAATTTTTGTAACGTGGTAGTTTCTGACTTGATGAAGAATTAGTAAAGTATAAAGTGGGGCCGGTTTTCTCAGACAGATAAGACTCGAGTTGATATTATGGTTGTCGTTATACCACTGAGGTAAGATGTATGATGTTTAAAGCTTGCATTATAGCGATGACCGTTTGATCTTATAAGGTCCTCCAATGCCATGTCATGTTGACATGCTAATTTTTGATTGGTTGAAGTTAGGGTGATCTGGCAGCTGTCAGTATCTCTAGTGTAAAGAAAGAATAGAGCGGGGTCTACCTACTAGTATGTTCAACATGGCAATTTTTTGATTAATGAGAGGTTTGAAAAGCTAAGTTGAGGTCATTATTTTGGGAAATGGTAAAAGCATGATAAGTTGGGAAAAGATCTACGGCGATCATTACACCGCTGAGGAAAAGTGTTCGGATCTTATGCTTGCACCTTAGTGATAGGATGACACCTGTCTGCTCCAATCAAAGTTAAGTTAAGTTATAACTTTTTCCACATGTTTAAAGTAGAGTGTTCTCATTGGTCAAGAACTGATCTAGGGAAAAGTAACACAGGGTTACACTACTGAACTTGTTAACTATCCGATGTGCCAAAAAATAGAAGGGATTGATGGTTCAAATTTGAATTTTTTCTCTATGACATTGCTCACATCCTGTGAACATTGAAGCCACCAGTTCTCAATAATGGTGAACTTAATGAGTTTCATGTGGATGAATCATAAATGGTTAGCAAATTATTATATACCCTGGTTTGATTACTGAAGATTTTACCTCTTTTAGAATATTTTGGCAAGCGAAACTATTTTTCTTTCAGGAGCATTTTCAAGTGAAGATTTTCAGAGTGTCTAGTAGGCCAAAAATCCTAACTTAAGAATTGCATAAAATTTTAAGAAGAAGGAAGTGTGAAGAGATTTTTTTTCCTGGTTATAGTTGTCTAGTGATATTTGAGGTTCTCTCTGGTATTTTTGCATTATTTCATAACCCTAGTTAAAATGCAGCCAAAGAGGGGATTATCAGGAAAGACAAAGTATAAAGATAGGGGCATTTTTGAAAATTTGATGCAGCTACTTCCACACTCAGAGAATGGACCAGCAAAGGTAAAGGAATTAATCCCAAGAAACCCTAGGGATTTAGTAAATGAGGGGCTCTATGATAGAGGTCTTTGGATGAGAGATGCCAGAGTAGGGAAAGACCATAATGGTTTGATTTTATTTAGGGAAGCATACTCTCAAAGGAATTCTTGTGCCTCCCTCAGCAATATATGGCAGTTTGATATAGGGAAATTAGTTGTCCTTGGAGTGTTCATGGATGCTGATCTCCTCATTTAGATTGCCAGGTGTTATGATCATGTGACTAGATGTGTCAAAGACATAAATGGAAATGACCTAATAAGCATTATAGAAGATGAGATTAGAGAGGTCTTTTCATTAAATGATCCTTCCATTGGACTAGAAAAGATTGATTTTAAAGAATTCACCAAAATATATGAAGCACAAAAAGATTATTTAAGGGCAAGGCCTTTAAGGGACTTCCTTGATCAAATTGAATTAATGTGTGTGATTAGCCCTAGTACACCTGAGCCTTTCAGGTTGGATTTATTCAATTTATAGGCACAATCTAGGTACAAGTCTCTGACTTTGATCCTTGGACATGATGAGGCAACCCACATGCTAGTTCTGTATATGTTTATGATGGTACAATCTCTGCATCCACAATTGGCCCTGATTTTTTATTTTGCCTCTCACCTTGCTGATTTAATCCATGATGGATTAATGGGGATAAAGAACATGAAGATAAGTAGGCCTTTTGGGTGTTACTCTATGCTAATGCATATTTTCTTGTACAAGGGTGAGAAATTGTTTAGTTCAACAGTTAATATTATCAAGGAGAAAAATGGAGAAACCCTTCCAGTTCAGTTGTAGACAATAGATTTGTCTTGGGACAGAATGGAGGCCAACTTCCTTGTCTTTGATAGAAATTTTTCTTCAAGACTTAGGACATTATTATATCTTGAGAATCCCAAAATCCTAAGAGAATTGTTGAGATTGATTAGGCCTAAGGAGTATTGCCAAGATATCAATATTGTTCACAATTTTGGTGATATTATATTGTATCTAGTTTTTACAGTTTTTTGAGTATATGGTTGCAAGAAGGAACCATACATTTTTCCTTACTAGGTTCCACTAAAGATAGGATATGCAAAAATTTTGAGGCAAATTGGTGATCTGCAAGAATCAACACTTACTGGTAAAGGAAGGGGAACTTTGTTCCTAGATATCACCATTGCACACTAGTATGTAATTATCAAGAAAGGATGGGTGCACTTAGATCAGGTCTTGCAGCCTTAAAAGACGGCTACATCTATCATTAGATGGGAAAATAATGAAGGTTTCTTGTTAGGAATGTTTAGGGACAAGATAAGATGTGCCCTCACAGAGCACCAATTCCAATTTCCTGAAGACATAGTAAGAAATGAGTTTGACCTCCAAACTCAAGAAATTAAGAAGGAGAAATGGGTAATCTACAAGAAGATTGTAGATTTTATTAGACATTTTGATAGAAGCTATGACCCATTGAAGAGTTTTGAGCCATGGGCTAGAAAGGTAGATTCTCTTATGGAGCATTTCAAAGGGATCATGCATGCAGTGAATGAGAAAAGAGTTGTGGTAAGCAAGATAGACCCTGAGAGAGCTAGGAAGATTTTAAGCCAACCAGGGTATACAAAGTTGACCCCAAGGGGAGTTTAGACTGTACAAAAGAGAAGTGGTTATACTATTCTTCTACCAACACAATAGAGAGATGAGAGTCTTCCTTCTACTTCAAGAGGAAAGAGACCTATGGATGATCAAACAATGTAGGGACCCTCTCCTAAGAGGTAGAGACAAGAGGAATCAAGGCCAAAACAAGATGTTTATTCTCCTTCTCAATCCCCTTTACACTTAGATGAACATGGGGTAGCTGAACAGTTAGTGCAAATGAGGAATGAGGGAAACATTTTCATTTCCAATGATGAGTTGCAAGAGGGAATGCCAGAGGCACCCAAAGAAATAGAGATGGATCTCACTATTGTAGAATTTGAGGGTAAGAAAATTGACCCTATTCTGAAGTAGGCTAGTGATTCTTTTATTGTTGATGATGAATTTGTAAAGACTAGGGCATTCATTCAGTTCTTATGGAGAATGAAAATAAGCCAATTCAAAGAAATTTGTGAAAAGAAGAAATAAGAGTTCCTGGATAAGGACATAATAGAGATTGAAAATGAAACCAAGGGGGAGACAATGAAGCAATTTGAAAAGGTCACCCTTGAGGAGGGAAGGGCTATGGTCCACATTGTAGGAGTTTTGATTCTTCTAGAATGGGATATTGCAGATGCAATAATTTTTTATCAAGTCAGGAAGAGCAAGGTAAGGACCCTTGCTACTGCAGAATAGGCACAACAAATTGCTAGGGGTATTACTTTCTCCAATGATCATGCAGCCCTAGTAATGTGGTCCCTAAATAGGGAAGAAAATAAAGGAAAGAGAGGCTCTCTCTTTAGGATATGCTATAAATTTACTAGTGCAACGAGTAGGTGAAACTTCTAGTGTTGAGGCTTCAAACCTCATTTTGGAGACTACCAAGTTTAATGTAAAGGTGGTGGAAAAGGATGCACAAGAGAAGGAAGAGCTGAGGATTAAATTTGAAACTATCCTTAAGTCCTATAATGAGCTCAAAATAGAGCTGATCTAGAAGGATAAATTGATTGCAGAATTGTTAGGACCACAAGACCATAGGTCACCCCAATTGATGATAGATGATAGGCCTGTAGTGGCTTCTTCATCAAGCCCTATCATTGAATTTCCACCATCACCATACCCAGAGACAAATATAGATGTCAGGGTCAGCTGGGAAAAGCAACAATTGCTTGAAGAAACAAGTCATTTTAGAAGAAAAAGGGTAGAGTTGGACAAGCTTAGGGAAGAACATTTGAAAGATAAAAGCTTGTTAGAGTAGAGATATGAGGAAAAGGTTACAAAGGCTGTGATGCAATTTGCTACCAACCTGAATCCCACAATTTTGTTTGACCATGCTAGGAGATTAAGGATATTGCTTACATCATTAGATAAGCATAAGAATGAGTTAGGACCAATTTTCAATAAGTGGATTGAGAGATCTCTGAATGTAAGATTATTCATATGGTTGTCCAAGTCTCAAGTTGACCCTGACCCATTAATTAAACCATTGCATCAGAATGTGAAAAGGCTCGTAGAGCATGATATACTTTTGGGTGATTTTGAAAGAAAATCAAATTTGCTGAAGAAAGAATTGACACTCCCCTACTATGATTTGATTCTAGGAGTTTTTAGGAAGAATGGTGAACTTAAGGAGTTGATCAAGTGGAGAGCACAAATAGATGATGACTTTTCTACTAGAATGACTAGCATTTTAACTTTGGAGAATACTTTATTTTTTATACATACTATTGAGACATTAATTTTTTCCAAGTCTGAATTTGATTTCATTCAGTGAGAAATTAGTCAGTTAGAGGACAAGTGGGAACAGTTATCCGACAAAAGGTGCAGAGTTTGAAAATTTTGATTTCCCATGTGAAGAGGTGTATACCATGTGGAGGTATCAATATATTCCACATGCAGAGAAAGTAGACACTCCACCTACTTCTTGAGACAATTGAAGATTGTAACTTTTTGAGTCCTAAAAGGTTGTTGAGATATAAAGAGGTATTTATTGCAGGAATGACAACGAAGAGATGGCAGTCAGATTTGCTTGAGTAAACCAAGAAAATAATTGAAGACATAAAGCATGGTGGCTATCTGCAGAATATCTCTCCAATTTTGATTGATGCATTTATTGTAAACCCAATAGGGTTGTTGTAAAGTTTTTAGGTTAAAAATTTTGCAAACCCTAGAATGATCGGTAGCTTGTTGCATCTCCTTGTATATAAAGGATTTTCCACAATCATTCTAGGCATTGAGAGTTTTAGGCATTGAAAATACAAAAACTTTGAAACCCTAACTCTCAGTCGAGGATTCTAATATTTTACATCATTTTCTTATGAAAGCAATAGAGAAGAAGTACAGGTTTCTGTTATTATCTTGCAAGCTTGACATTTAGGACATATTGTATACACAGAAAATAGGTTATACTTAATACAAATATCAAGGTCTTTATCTCTCCTTTGCATTTGATCTATGAATTTCTCAAGTTTTCAGAAAATTGCATATATGTATTTTTTCCTTGAGTTCTAATCTAGGGTTGGATTAAATACTGCTCAAAGTGGAATATGTGTTCATTGGATTTGTATGAAGGATTCTCATAAGTAGGAAAGAGTCGGGGTATTTTTGTTTATGTTGAGAGACCATTTCTTCTTGAAACATCTTTGTATTCATTTTATTTTCTGGTGTTGTATGCCCAATGGAGAAGGCACTAGCTTGTATGGACCTATCTTTATTTTATAAGGAATGATTGAAATCATTATAATCAAAAAATATTCAAATACCAGTCATTTTACTTTATTTTACTTATATATAGTAGTTCTACCCAGTGATGGAGAGTCAATGAATAATAGGTTGTTATTTAGTACTTTCTCACTATTATCTGAGGTAAGATCTAGTATCGAGTAAAGAATAGAGTTGTATATATTGGATCAGGTGTACCCGCCTTAGTTTTGCAGAGCCAGAAGTGAAGAGGGAAGTCTTGTCCCTATAGTTGGTCCAATTACTTATAGATTTCCCACATTTGGAGTTAACCCCTCCTTAATATCAGTCATAAGTATATTGGTATCTCTTGGAGTGTAAAATCATTTGAAGAACCAACACATATGATTAGGTTAAATCAATAAAGAATGGTAATGAAGATTTGACAAGTAGGTAAGAAAAATAGTTTTGGCTATCGAGCAGGAAACGTCATTCGGTAAAGAGAAATAGTAATTCGATAAGAGAAGAGTAAGTTTCAGTAAAGGAAAAGGAGTTCAAGACACCAAGCAAGAAGTTTTAGGCATTGAGAGAAGTTAGCTAAAATTTAGAGTTATCCACCGAGCAAGGAACATAAATCAAATACAAGGATTAGAATGAAATTTAATGATTAGCTTTGATGAGATGGAAGGTTACAATGATAAGGAAAGTTAGTTGGAGAGATCTATGATCAATAAAATTCATCATGATGATGTATGACTTAGATCTAAATGGTTAAAATAAAAGGAACAAGTTTCAAGAAAGTTCAAGTTCTGAGGTGAAGGTAAAATGTGTTACTGAGATCTAGATACATTGAATAAGTTAATGAAAGGAATTGAACAACTAAGATTAATCAAGGGAAAATGTAATAAAGGAGATTAAGCGGCAAAAGAAAGTATATATAAAAGATTAATTTGTATGAATAAACAGTTGGAAAACTGAAGAGTTGATAAGTCATCAACTAATGTAGTGAAGAAGGAAAATATAGATTCTGAGTCAGAAAGAAGAATCTAATGATGTATTAAAGCCACTAGAAAGTGAAGGATTGAAGTGAATATAGAAAATCACACAAAGGATCTAGTTATGAAAAGATAGTTGTAAATCTACTGGTCAAACTATTTACTATTGCTTATTATCATTTGTAATAGAGAAATATCCTAATCGAGTAGACTTAACAGTCTTATTGTAAAATCATTGCAAAATGTAACATTTTTAAGAGTGTTCAAAGTCCTTTTACCAGGCCACTCCTAACAGAGTGAAGATCCTAATAGATCTGAGGTAAATCCCTTGACCAGGTCACACCTAACAGTGTGTATTGTAATCTTTAACCAGACTGGCTCTTAACCAGGTGTACTTCAGAAGAGTATTTTCATTAGTGGGTGACAATTCCCACAATGGTTTTTTCCAAAGCTAGGTTTCCATGTTAAATATTGGTGTTACATGTGATGAATAATTTATGTGAATGATTTGTTGATTGTTAAAGTTTATTTATTGTTGTCCATAAATAGTGAATTGTGTCAGACCAAGTCAACACCAAGTTAATCAGAGAAAAGTTTTTGAGGTACTTAGAATCAAGGATTACTGATTCACCCCCCCTCTTCGTAATCCAAAAGCTGGTATCAGAGTTAAGTACTCTAGAGGGATAAGTTTGAAAGACTTGAGTAAAAGATCCAAAGATGTATAGGAGAGAAGTACCTAAGTTGAACAAGGAAATTTTATCTACATTGAAAAGCAGGATGAGATTGTACCTATCTTGGTTTTGAAAATCTGCACTGAATCTTCTGTATAATGACTACACCCCACCACCTCCTAGACTCATGACAGTTGATCAGATGAGAGAAAAGAGGGAACACAACTTGGTAATGATTGATATTGTCTCTTCCCTAACTTATGTTGAATTCAATGATGTTAAGGACTATGCTAATTCAAAAGAGACGTGGGATAGGCTGACACTTATTTATGGAGGAGATTAGCATGTACAAATAGCTAAGGTTGAAAGTCTCAGAGGATAGTATAATGAAATGAGAATGAAGGATGAAGAGAACATTGCTCAATATAGTTTTAGAATGAAGGAATTTTCTAGTGCCATCAAAGGTGTTGGTGGAACATTGACTAATGAAGAAGTGGTAAGTAAAATTCTAAGAATGCTTTCTTCCAAGTATGCTATTAGAGTATCTAATATTCAGGAATGGAGATCCATACCAAATAATGTTGTTACATTTGAAGTCTTAATCGGTAATCTGACTACATTTGAGCTTAACAATTATGATAATAGTCCATTGACCATTGAAACTACATTCAAATCATCTGTAACTATTGGAACTTCAAAAAGAGAGAATCATTTTAGTTCATGTGGAAATGAATATGAGAGTATCCCATCTGTAAGTATTGGAACTTCAAAAAGAGAGAATCATTTTAGTTCATGTGGAAATGAATATGAGAGTATCCTAATTGAAGAT
The DNA here is from genome assembly GCA_027943335.1 of Chamaecyparis obtusa. Classification (NCBI taxonomy): domain Eukaryota; kingdom Viridiplantae; phylum Streptophyta; class Pinopsida; order Cupressales; family Cupressaceae; genus Chamaecyparis; species Chamaecyparis obtusa. The sequence goes on from BSBK01002345.1 coordinate 630,520, forward strand.
AAAGAATAAGAAGAGTTGGAAGCACTTTTGGCTAAGAGACTACCGAGAGGTAATGGAAAGTATAAAGGTAAATTACCTGTGAAATGTTTCAATTGCAACAAGTTGACCACATTCCATCTAGATGTCCTGATAATGATAGGAATGATAAAAGTGATAGGAAGGTGAACTGATACCGAAGATTTAGAGATTACAAGGATAAAGGTAAGAAGTCTTGCTACCTAGCTGAGGAAGGTGTAATCGATGATGCATCTAATGATATAGAAGAAGGATATGAAGTTGTCTATGTTGTTGTGAAAGAAGACTCAGATGAAGAAAAGTATAAAGATGAAAAAGAACTTATTCTCATGTAAGTAAAAATGACCCATTGATTATTTATAGTGGATGTTCACATCATATTACTAGTGACATTGATACGTTTGAGAACCTAGAAGAGTATGATGGAGGATTTGTCAGATTTGGCAATGATGTTCCATGTCTTGTTAAAGGTAAAGGGTCCATTGTATTGAATGAGAAGATGAGATGTAATGATGCATATTAGGTTAAAATTCTAAACTAAAATCTATTGAGTGTTGCACAATTGAACAATACTGGCCACTGACTAGAATTTCAAAACAAAAAGGTGAAGATTTATGGTACTGATGGAGATCTAATTGGAACTAGTGAACAATCTAAAGGTAACCTATTTTATCTTGATACTACTACAAAGAGTTTCTTGTTTGTTAAAGTTGAATATGTGTGTTTATGGCATAAAAGAGACTGTTATGTAAATTTTGATAACATGATTAAAGTGAGTAAAACTAATAGAGTCAAAGGTCTACCAAAATTAAGTGAACTTGATAAAGTGATGTGTAAGGAATGCCAGATTGGTAGGATGACTAAATCAAATTTCTCAAGAAAGTCTTACTCATCTAATGATATTTTGGAATTAGTCCATATTGACCTTTATGGCCCTATGTACTAATATGATTTACAAAAATAGAGAGGGGGGGTGAATTAGTTGTTCTCGGGTCTAAATGTATAAAAAAAACCTTAAAACTTTTCAACAAATCAGATCTAATAACCAACAGCTACTCAGTCATTACTAATTGCATAACATAAACATATAATAGTGCAGTTCACTTATCCAATAGCATGTAACTTGTAAAACATAGAAATGTTCAAACCAAAACATTCACACAAGTATCAACACCAAGATTTATAGTGGAAACCCAATTTGGGAAAATCCACTTTGTAACATGTTACTATTATGTTCACTCTTCTGAAGTGAGCTCGGTGAAAAGCCAACCCTGTCAAAGGTTACAAACACACTTTCAGGTGTGACCTGGTTAAAGTATTTAAAACACTCTGTTAAAAGTGCACCTTATTATAGGACTTACATACACTCCATTAGAATGCAACCTTGTTCAAAGGATTTATACCTATGATTTTTAGGTCAACCTCTATTAAAAGGATTTTAATTGTTACAATGGTTAGAAAGTAGCAGTAATATTGATTTGAAAAACATACAACTCACTTTGTAAATATCAGATCCAATTCTGTACACATATGCTAGCTTACTAACTATGAACCTTTACCATCTCCATCACTGATCTACTCGGAACTCTCTTCAAGTGGTCACAACACTTCTCCTTCATCCTTCTCTACTTAGACAGTCAATAACATCAACAATACTTCTAGCATTCACCTCTCTTACAACCTCTAGCTTAGGTTTCCTTAATACTTCCTCTATTAGGTCAATACATCTTTTGTTGCTTAATCTCCTTCGTAGATCTTAGGGTTAGGTCAAATTCATTGAATTTGTCCTACATTATGTTCTTTGGCTATCCTTCTAGAAATATCTTGAATCTATTAATAGATATATAATAAAACATTTTACAGTGCATTAAATGCTTTCATACAATCAATAAATAAAGTCAACATGTTTTACATAATCCAAGAATTCAATGATGTCAGTTGGAAATCTGAATTCTTCCTCAAATGAAAAATACTGATGCTTAGTCAATATTGTGTTCAACTTCTTGGTCTTCACTAGAAAGCTCGGTCACCTCATAAACTATTTTCTTGGTTAATACTGTCTTCCTCAACAATTAACTGGTGTTTGGTCAACACTGAATTTACTCAATATATACTAGCTCAGTCGACACTAACAACACTCAGCTTACACTAGATTTCTTCACTTTTTCTCAGTTAAGCCTACCAGTTTAGTCTTCATTCTTACTTAGATAAACAATACATTGTCTTATCATTGTGCCACATAATCAAGTACTCATTGAAGTATCAAGATAACTCAACCTTTCCTTAGGTGCTATTGTTACCAACCTTGCCTTACCTCTTAGAAACAATCAAATAGATATAGTACTTTCTTAAATAGTAACAGTCTTACTAGTTAAGGTTTGACATAAATGACAATACAACAATTGCTTCAATTGCAGTTTCCAACAATCTCCCTCTTTGGCATTGATGGCAACACCATATGAATATCACATGAATTACCAACCAATCCAAAAACTTATCTGTCTATTAGAAATATTAATAATATCCTTAGCTTCATTCTGATACAGAATCAATTAGCCATGCTTGACCATCTACTGAATTTCTCCCTCTATCTTGATCTTCCATGAAAAATTTCATTCTGTGTATTCATCTATGATAATCTTCCTCTTTGAAAAAATTCCAAAGCAGCAACAAAAACATACATCCTACAAATGTAGATATCATCCTTTCAGTTCAGTAATAGTATTTATCCCTCTGTCATCTTTGCTTATGACTGATTCTTGGCTTTGTTGTACTTTTCACAACTCTAGGCTGCTCCTAAAGTGTGACCTTTCTCTACATCAACTTGTTAGATATTCTGTGCAGCACATTGATGCACTCCTAGCTTGACTAGGCAGCCTCGGTTAGGGGAAGGACCCCTAATTGATTTCTCAAGTATTCATGAGCTTCTTTAGGTAAAGATTTAGTGAATATATCCACTAGTTGTTCCTTTGTATTCACATATTCCATGTGGACCTCTTTATATTGTACCAGTTCTCTCAAGTAATGATACTTGATGGCAATGTGTTTGGTCTTTGTGTACATTACTAGATTCTTAGAGATGTTGATAGAACTTGTGTTGTCACAAAAAATGACAACTGGCTCAGTGATTTCTTCTTTCATGCCTACCAACAATTGCTTTATCCATATCAAATTTGAACAGTTCACAGCTGCAGCCACACTTAGCTTCAACAGTAGATTGGGAAATGTAATTTTGTTTCTTTCTTGTCTAGGAAACTAATCTCTGTCCAAGAAAGAAGGCTCCACCACTAGTACTCTTTCTGTCATCTACATTTCCTACCCAATCAGCATTGTATACACTCTCAGTTCAAACTTCTCATGCTTCTTGTAGTACAATTCATAGTCAGCAGTTCCCTTCAAATATCTCATGATTCTTTTAACCGCCATCATGTGAGTTTCCTTAGGATTGGTAGAGAATCTTGCCACAATCCCAATAGCTAATGCAATATCTGGTCTACTATGTATAACATACTAGAGCTTTTCGATCATAGATCTATACAAAGTATGGTTAACTTCTACAGCATCATCATTTTTAGACAACTTCTATCCAGTAGCCATGGGAGTACTTACTGGCCTTGAATCTTCCATACCAAAGGTTTTCAATATCTCACAAACATATTTAGACTGGGTGATGAAAATTCCTTTCTCCATCTGATATACTTGTAAACCAAAAAAAAAATTGATCTCCCCAAACATACTCATTTCAAATTTAGTTTGCATTTCATTTGAAAATTTCTTACACAAGGCATCTTGTCCACCAAATATAATGTCATCTACAAAGATCTTAGCTAACAAGATTCTTTTACCTTCTTCATCTTTCATGTATAGATTTCTTGTGTCATTTGTCCTAGAGAATCCAATCTATATTCGGTAGTTGTGCATTCTCTCATACCATGCTCTGGGAGCTTGCTTCAGTCCATACAGTGCTTTATTCAGTTTGCAAACCATGTGTCTTCTGTTTGGATCAACAAATCCTTCTGGATGTTCAATAAACACTTCTTGTTCTAATATACCATTTAAAAATGTAGACTTAACATCCATTTGGTATACCTTGAAATCTTTATAAGCAGCATATGCAAGTAGAGTTCTATCTCCTTCCAATCTTGCTATAGGGGCAAATGTCTCCCCATAATCTAATCCTTCTTCTTGTGTGTAGCCTTTGTATACCAACCTAAATTTTTTTCTTATGATATGACCATGCTCATTTAGCTTATTACGAAATACCCACTTTGTCCCAATGACATTCTTATTTTTTGGTCTCAGCACTAGAGTCTAGGTATCATTCTTCTCTATCTGGTATATCTCTTCATTCATTGCTTCTATCCAATCTTCATTTTCTAATGCCTCCTTTGTTGTCTTAGGCTCAAATTCACATAGTAAACATGTTGGATCTCTTGCTTTTCTTCTAGTCTAAATTCTAGTATCTTTATCTCCAATAATATGTTCACGCTTATGATGTCTCCTTACATATTGTGCTAGAACAGGTTCTACTTTCCTTTCATTTTTCTCATCAGGCTCACCAACAAGATTGTCAGATTCAACTTCAGAATGCTCGGCAACCTCTTCATGATACTCGGCAACTTCTTCCTGTCGCTCGACAAATTCTTCTTCTCTCTCAAAATTGTTATACTGATGCTCAACATTGCTTACCCACGACTCAACATCATGTGTAGGTCTATCACTTGCCTCTTCTTCCTCTATATACACAAAAGATCTATAATCTTCTAGTTCCCTTTTACCATCAGCTTCATTTTTCTCTGCATACTCATCAACTTTGACATTCACACTTTCCACAATTTTGTTAGTGTTAGAGTTCAAACACTTATAAGCTTTACTTTTTGTGGAATAGCCTAGGAATATACCCTCATCACTTTTAGCATCAAATTTTCCATTTCTACTATCCTTTAATATGTAGCACTTACTTCCAAAAATTCTAAAGTACTTTACATTCAGTGCATACCCATGCCATAATTCATAAGGTGTCAGATTTGTACCTTTTTTTTAATTTGTACTCGGTTAAGAGTATAAATAGCTATACTTACAACTTCTTTCCAATACTTTTGTGCAACATTCTTTTCAATCATTAATGTCCTTGCACAATCCAAAATAGATATGTTCCTTCTCTTTGCTATATCATTATGTGGAGGAGTTCTAGGTGCAGACATCTATCTTTTGATCCCTCTATCATTGCAAAATAGATTAAATTCATTGGATATAAATTCTCCACCTCATTCAGATCTCAGACACTTTAGGTTCTTACCTATGTCTTTTTCCACCTTAGCCACATACCACTTAAAAAATTGAAAAGCATTAGATTTTTCTTTTAAGAACATTACATGCATCATTCTAGTATAATCATCAACAAACAGGATAAAATATATAGCACCACAATAGCTTTGTACACCCATCGGTCCACAAAGGTCAGTATGAACCAAATCTAAGATATTCTAGGAAGTAAAAGTTTTTCTCTTGAAACTAGACTTTGTCATCTTACCCAACTGACATTCTTTGCACATTACATTCTTAGGTTTCTTCAATCTAAGTAGACCTCTCACTTTCTTTTTCTTACTAATTTCTACCAAATTATCAAAGTTAACATGACATAGCCTCTTATGCCATAACCAAATATCATCAAGTTGTGCAATCATACATGTTTCTTCAGATAGGTCTAGATAGAACAAATTACCTCTTGTATGTTCTCCACTTCCAATCAGTTCACCAGTGGCATCAAATATTTTGCCCTTTCTGTGATGAAATTTCACTCGGTATCCAATGCTATTAAGCTGTGCAACACTCAATAGATTATAGTTAAGACCCTCAACCCAATAAGCATTTTCACAAGTGATCTTATTAGTCAGCTTAATCAATCCTTTTCCTCTAACAAGACATGGTGCATCATTACCAAATTTCACACTCCTACCTTTATAATGATCTAAGGTATCAAACTTACTCTTATCTCTAGTCATATGATGTGAACAACCACTGTCAATAATCCATTTATCATTTCTGTTCACATAAGATATCAATGCAATTTTCTCATCCTCATCAGATTCATCTTTCATTGCAACATAGACAACCTCAATTTCAAAATCATCACTATCAGTGTCAATCTCTTCTTTGGCAATGTAGCAGGATTTCTTAACTTTTCCTTTGTATTCCTTGTATCTTCGGTAACCTCTATCTTCTCTTTTGTCTTTATGCTTGCTATCTCTTTCTTCATCCATATTATCCCTATCAGGACATCTAGCAGCTATATGACCAACTTTATTACATGAAAAACATATAATAGGGAGTTTACCTTTGTACCTTCCTTTTCCCCTTTTCAGTCTTCTAGCCATAAGAGCTTCTAGATCCTCAAGTTCTTCATCAGATGTGTCACTGTCACTTACACTTTCACTTTCACTAATGCATCTTTCTTTTTCCTTCTTTGACTTACTTGAAACCATTTGTGACTTAAAAGCAGATTCAATATTACCAACAGTGAAGTTATCATAGTTAGAAAGCTCAAAAGCAGTGAGCTTACCAACCAAACTTTCCAAACTAAGAGCATTAGTAGAGTTACATTTAGATTCTTGAATTGCAAAAATTTTGATTGCATAGATAGGACACAAAGTTCTTAATACTTTTCCTATTACAATTTCATCTTCAATAGTTCCATTTGCTCCTCTATTAGCATTAACAAATTCTTTTATTCTACCATAATATTGTGCAATATTATCGCCTTCTTGCATTCTCATTTCATCAAATTTACCTCTTAGGCTCTCAGCTTTTGCTCTCAACACATTTATGTCACCGCCATAAATGTTTGCAAGGATGTCCCACATTTTCTTTGCATTACTGTAGTCTTTTATGTCTTCAAATTCTGGATAACTTAGGGAAGACAAAATTTCCAACATTGCTTGGTTGTGCTCTTGTTTAGCTTTCATTTCCTCAATAGTCAGAGGTGCAATAAGTGTGACATAGTCATGTTCAATATAATACTTTGTAGAATCACCAATACCGGCTAGATGCAGCTTCATCAAGCTTTTCCATGTAGGGAAGTTTTCCTTATTCATCTTTGGTACCTCCTTCTTATACATCCTGATCATTTTCTTCAAGTACCTTCAAACTTGTTCTCTGTAATCACCAACAACTCTAATACCAATTGTTAATATAATTTAGAACAACAAAGAGGTGGGGTGAATCAATTGTTCTCAGGTCCAGATGTATAAAACAAACTTTAAAACTTTTCAACAAATCAGATCTAATAACCAATAGCTACTCGGTCATTACTAATTTCATAACATAAACATATAATAGTGCAGTCCACTTATCCAATAGCATCTAGCTTGTAAAACACAGAAATGTTCAAACCAAAATATTCACACAAGTATCAACACCAGGATTTATAGTGGAAACCCAATTTGGAAAAAACCACTTTGTAACATGTTACTATTATGTTCCCTCTTCTTAAGTGAGCTCGGTGAAAAGCCAACCCTGTCAAAGGTTACAAACACACTATCAGGTGTGACCCAATTAAAGGATTTAAACCACTCTATTAAAAGTGCACCTTGTTATAGGACTTACATACACTCCATTATAATGCAACCTTGTTGAAAGGATTTATACCTATGACTGTTAGGTCAACCTCTATTAAAAAGATTTTGACTATTACAATGGTTAGAAAGTAGCAGTAATATTGATCTGAAAAACATACAACTCACTTTGCAAATATCAAATCCAATTCCATACACATATGTTGGCTTACTGACTATGAACCTTTACCATCTACATCATTGATCTTCTCAGAACTCTCTTCAAGTGATCACAACACTTCTCCTTCAGCTTTCTCTACTTAGACAGTCAATAACATCAACAATACTTCCAACATTCACCTCTCTTACAACCTCTAGCTTAGGTTTCCTTAATACTTCCTCTATTAGGTCAATACATCTTTTTCTGCTTAATCTCCTTTGTAGATCTTAGGGTTAGGTCAGATTCATTGAATCTTTCCTACATTATGTTCTTTGGCTATCCTTCTATAAATATCTTGAATCTCTTAATAGATATGCAATAAAACATTTTATAGTGCATTAAATGCTTTCATACAATCAATAAATAAAGTCAACATGTTTTACATAGTCCAAGAATTCAACGATGTCAACTGGAAATTTGAATTCTTCCTCAAATGCAAAATACTGATGCTCGGTCAATACTGTGTTCAACTTCTCGGTCTTCACTAGAAAACTTGGTCACCTCATAAACTATTTCCTCAGCTAATACTATCTTCCTTAGAAATTAACTAGTGTTTAGTCAACACTGAATTTACTCAGTATATACTAGCTCAGTCGACACTAACAACACTCGGCTTACACTAGATTTCTTCACTTTTGTTTGGTTAAGCCTACCAGTTTAGTATTCATTCTTACTTAGATAAACAATACATTATCTTATCATTGTGCCACATAATCAAGTACTCATTGAAGTATCAAGATAACTCAACCTTTCCTTAGGTGCTATTGTCACCAACCTTGCCTTACCCCTTAGCAACAATCAAATAGATATAGTACTTTCTTAAATAGCAACAGTCTTACCAGTTAAGGTTTGACATCAATGACAATACAATAATTTCTTAAATTGTAGTTTCCAATACTATGAAGATACAAAGCTATTATGGAGATCGATCTTTAATATTTTTTGTTGATGATTATTCAAAAATGATGTCTATTATGTTTCTAAAAGATAATTTTGATGCATTCCAAATGCTCAAGTGGTATAAAGCTAGAGTTGAAAAGAAAATAGATAAACAATTGAAATGTTTAAGATCAAACAGGGGAGATGAATTTATCTCTAATGAATTTACTATCTTTTGCAATGAAAATGGAATCAAAAGACAAGTATCTGCATCAAGGAATCCACAAAAAAATGGTATAAGTGAAAGAAGGAATAGATCTATAGTTGACTATGCTAGAACATTGTTTATTGACAAAAATGTTGCACACATATTTTGGAGAGAAGCCATAAGTAGTATTGTCTACACACTCAATCGAGTAAAACTGAAGAAAGACACAAACAAGACACCTTATGAACTCTGGTATGAGCATATGCCGAATGTAAGTTACTTTAAAAAATTTTGAAGTAGGTGTTACATACTGAAAGATGCTAGAAATGGAAAGTTTGACTCTAAAGGAGATGAAGGTATATTCCTAGGCTATTCATCAAAGAGAAAAGGATATAAATGTTTGATCAAGGCTACTAATAAAATTTTTGAAAGTGTAAATGTGAGGATTGATGAATTTGCATAAAGGAATGAAGAAGATAGAAAAATAAAACCTAAGGATTACAAAAGATTTGTTTATATAAAATAAGGTAATTCAGTTAATACAACCAAGCTACAAAAAGAAGAAACTGATGAGAAAGATGAGCCTCCACCGAGAGATGAAAACATTGATGAATAGTCTAATGAGTTTGTATTAGCTAAATATGTGGGAAGACAACACTCACCGAGAAAAATTATTGGAAACAAGAATGCAGGAGCTATGACAAGAAGTAAGTTGAAAGATAACACATGTTTAATTTCTGAGTTTGAGCCAAGATTAGTCAAGGATGCACTGGGAAATGAAGATTGGATTAATGAAATTAAAGAATAAATAGATCAGATTGAAAAGAACAACACTTGGTCACTGGTACTAACCTAAGGATAAGAATTGGAATAAAGTGAATTTTCAAAAATAAACTCAATGAGAATGGAGATGTGATAAAAAAAAAAGCAAGATTAGTCTACAAAGGGTATACACAAGAAGAAGGTCGACTATGGTGAGACATTTTCCCTATTGCTAGATTAGAGGGTGTAAGAATATTAATTGCATATGTTTCCTATAAAAGATTCAAAGTTTATCAGATGGATGTTAAGTTTGCATTTTTAAATGAAATTCTTGAAGAAGTGTACATTGAACAACCTAAAGGATTTGTTCAAAATTCTAATAAGGATATTATATGTAAACTACACAGGGAACTCTTTGGATTAAATCAAGCACCTCAAACATGGTATGAAATACTACACTCTTATTTAGTTAAGATTGGATTTTAAAAGACAAGTGATAACAATAATTTGTACTTAAATGTGATAGTACTAATAAAATTTTGATTTCTGAGATATTTGTTGATGACATTATATTTGGATGAAATGAGATAATATCTAAATCATTTGTTTTTTAAGGAGATGAGAAAGGAATTTGAGATGTCTATGATTTGAGAGATTAAATTCTTTATTAGACTACAAATTCAATAAGTTAAGGATGAGATCTACATAACACAATCAAAGTATATCAAGGAGATTTTAAAGACATTCAATATGGAAGAATCAAAACTGCTTCGAACATCAATGGCTACTAGTTGTAAATTGTCAAAGGAAGATGACACAAAGGAAGTAAATGAGACACTTTACCGATTCATGATTGGTAAACCACAGTATGTTTTTCAAAGCTGACCTGATATTGTACATTCATTTGGTATTGTGGCAAGGTTTTTTTCCAACTCAAAGGAGACACACATGTCTGCAGTGAAAAAAATATTTAGATATTTGAAAGGGATTGAAGATTTCGGTCTGCTATACAAAAAATGAGATTTTGATCTCAAGATTTATACTAATGCTAACTGGGCTGGAAATATTGATGACAAAAAAAAACACAAGTGGCATAGGTTTATTTTTAAGAGAAAGGTTAGTGAAATGGTTAAGTAAGAAACAAATTTATATTTCACAATCTACTACCAAAGATGAGTATGTTTTTGTGGCTATGAATTATTCTAACATTGTGTGGATCAAACAATTACTTGAAGGTATGCAAGAAGAGATTACTGATCCAATTACAATTTATTATGATAATAAAAGTTCTATTAACATATCAAAGAATATGGTGATTCATTCAAAGACAAAACATATTTCTATCAAGTATCATTACTTGAGAGAGCAAGTACAAGATAAGCATGTGATATTGGAGTATGTGAATTCGAAGGATTAGATAGTTGATATATTTACCAAACCACTAACGAAGGATGCTTTTGAGTATCTTCGAGGTAAGTTAGGGGCTCTTCCCCTATCTAGTATTCACTAAGGCAAGACACGTGCTGCATGAATTCAAGTATTCAATATAATATCTATTTTGTGAGTTGATGCTAGTGTTCACTCTTTAGATGAAGCCTGAAGTTGTGGAAATATTTATGATTGCAATGAGAAATCTATACATTTGATGTATGATTTACTACGTGAGAATTTTTTTTAGGATTTTATATGTCTTTGGTATTGTTGTTAAAGAGGGAGAGTAAGTCAATTGATTAGTAAGGGAGAAGATTACTATTGATGATCATAAAAAGGGAGATGAAATTGATGCATAATGCAGAGGGAGAATAAAATAATTGACTATTGAGATAGAAAATCAGAAAAAGAAGTTGTCAAATAAGGGCAGTAAACAAAATCTATTGAAGGAGATGATTGTTATTGATAGAGGGAGAATATAAAAAAAAGAAGATCAAGTACAACAAAGATAAAGTTAAACCTTAGAGGGAGTACAACAATGATAGTGAAGTGTTACCATCATCAATTGAACACTAACAATTTTTAATGTATTTTCATCAATGCCAAAGAGAGATATTGTTACTATAACTGATGGTGATGATGATGAGGACCGACCAAGATCAAAGGAATACAAGATAATAGAAAGGTTAGATCAGTTATTATCTTGTCATTGGTGTCAAACAATTGATTTCTACTTTATATTATGTTGACATATCATTCAGAGTATGATATAATTTGAATGAGTTAAGGAGAAGAAGAAATGAGATGTTGTGAAGTTGAAAAACTTAAATGGCCAATTGATATAGATTGGACAATGCTAAGATTATGTTGATATAATTGTTTTCTACCTAACATATGATTATGTTAAAGCAATAAAGAATGGTAATGAAGGTTTGACAAGTCGATAAGCAAAATAGTTTTGGCTACCGAGTAGGAAAAGTCATTCAATAAAGAGAAAAAGTAATTTCGTAAGAGCAGCGTAAGTTTCGGTAAAGGAAAATGAACTCAAGACACCGAGCAAGAAGTTTTAGGCACCAAGAAAAGTTAACCAAAATTCAAAGTTATCCACCTAGAAAGAACACAAATTAAATACAAGGATCAGAATGACATTTAATGATTAACTATGATGAGTTGGAAGGTAATGATGATAAGGAAAGTTAGTTAGAGAGATTTACGATCAAGAAAATTCATGATGATGATCCACAACTTAGATCTAAATGGTTAAAATAGAAGGAACAAGTTTCAAGAAAGTTCAAGTTTTGAAGTGAAGGTAAAATGTGTTACCAAGATCTAGATACATTGAATAAGTTAATTAAATGAATTAAATGGCTAATATTGATCAAAGGAAAATGTAATAGAAGAGATTAAGAAGAAAAAGAAAATCTATATAAAGGATGAATTTTTATGAACAAATAGCCGGAAAACTAAAGAGTTGATAAGTCACCAACTGATGCAATGAAGAAGGAAAAGATAAATTGTGAGTTAGAAAGTAGAATCTGATGAAGTATTGAAGCTAGTGGAAAGTGAAGGATTGAAGTGAAGATAAAAGAGTGCACAAATGATCTGGTTATGCAAAGATAGTTTCAAATCTATAGGTCAAACTATTTATTTTTTCTTATTAGCATTTGTAATAGATAAATCTCCTAATCAAGTAGACTTAACAATCTTATTGTTAAATTGTTGCAAAAGGTAACATTCTAAAGAGTGTTCAAAGTCCTTTTACTAGAATACTCCTAACAAAGTGAAGATCCCAAGAGATCTGAGGTAAATCCCCTGACTAGGTCACAAATAACAATGTGTATCGTAATATTTAACCAAGTTGACTCTTAACTAGGTGTACTTTAAAAGAGTATTTTCTTTAGTGGGTCCCATAGTGGTTTTTCCCAAAGCTATGTTTCCATGTTAAATACTAGTGTTACATGTGATGAATGATTTATGTGAATGATTTGTTGATTGTTATTTAGTTTATTTACTATTGTTGTTAAATAGTGAACTGTGCCTGATTGAGTTGACAACGAGTTAATCAGAGAAAAGTTTTTGAGGTACTTAGAATCAAGGATTACTGATTCACCCCCTCTTTGTAATCCAACAAGATTGATGTGATGATGTAGGGACCCAACTAGTTTGATTTGAAGTTTCTCAATTTTTCTCTTTCTACTTGATTTTTATGATTTTTCATTAGTACCAAGTCACCAACTTCAAAAGACCATGGTATGACCATTTTATTGAAACTTCTCCAGATACTATTAATATGCTAGCATGCATGTTAGTGCATTTTGTTTCTTTTCATCTAAGAAGCTCTATCTCTTATAGTCATAGTACTCAGTATTCCTCATTTGAAATAATATGTTGAAGTGATACTCGTAGTGATGGGAGCTTGACCTCTATAGGAAAGATAGATTTGATATCATATACTAGTGAATAGGGAGTGGCTCCTATGGGCATATGACAACTAGTACGACATGTCCATAAGGTAGGGTGGAGTTGGAGGTGCTAATCCCAACCAACTTCATTGACTATCTTGATTTGAAGTTTCTTGATTTTTCTCTTTCTACTTGATTTTTCTAATTTTTCTTTAGTACCAAGTCACCAACTTCAAAATACCTTGGTATGACAATTTTATTGAAACTTCTCCAGAGACTATTTATATGCTAGCATGCATGTTAGTGCATTTTGTTTCTTTTCATCTAAGAAGCTCTATCTTTTATAGTCACTGTACTCAGTATTCCTCATCTGAAATAATATGTTGAAGCGATACTTGCAGTGATGGGAGCATGAACTCTATAGGCAAGATAGCTTTGATATCATATACTAGTGAATAGGGAGTGGCTCCTGTGGGCATATGAAAACTAGTACAACATGTCCATAAGGTAGAGTGGAGTTGGAGGTGCCAATCCCAACCAACTTTATTAACTGTCTTTTCAATATTTTTATGATTGTTTTATTCATAGCCTCATCCTAGCCATTACCTTAGGGGAAGTAGCATGAAGAAAAGCTATGGTGGATGTGGAATTTTGCACAAAGTTCTTCCATCTATTTATTTTTTAAGGGGAAACCATTATCAATGATAATGGTTAATGGGAATCCATACTGAATTATGATATAGTTCAAAATGATCTATGAAATCTATTTTCTAGTAGTATAGGTCTTTGGAATTTCTTTGACCCACTTTGTGAAATACTCAATGGCCATGGTGATGCACTTATGACCATTGGAGAGTGATGGATGGATCTCACCAACAAGGTCAAATCCCCACCATGAGAATGACCATAGTGAAGTAAGTGGCTACAACTCTTGAGATGGTGCATGGATGAGATTCTTGTGAATCTGACATTTTCTGCATTTCTGGATAAACAAGCAAGCATTTGTTTCCATGGTAGGCCAATAATACCTAATTCTTAGAATATTCTTGGCTAAGGTTATACCACTATAGTGGGTGCCAAAAATACTCTCATGGACTTCTAATATCATTTTTTTTGCTTCCTCCAAGTTGAGACATCTTAAGAGTGTACCATGCATACTCCTTCTGTAGAGTGTATTAGCAATGATAGTGCACTGGGAGGCTTGCCTTATCAAGGACTTATTTTTGTTATGGGAGAGGTTTATGGGGATGATTTGGCTAGTAAGATAGGCATATATGTTTCGGTACCAAGGGGAATTGGCACCAACAATCTCGCACACAACCTTTGATTTTGGGACTTTGAAAAAAGGGACCATGAGCTGTTTGACCATAAATTCATAGTATGTCACATCAAGAAACATGTCCAACAAAGATCCTACAGTGTACATGGCATATGTTGCCTTGTTCCTAGTACTAGATATTTTTTTGAGTGATATTTTCTCAAAATGTATCTTCATATCTTTTTCCATGGCTTTATATTGAAGTAGTTTTTCATCTTTGGTGTCATAGCTACTATTGACTTGGTTTATAATCAGTTGAGAATCCCCATATACCTATAGTTGTTGGATCTTCCACTAGAAAACTATTTTCAAACCTATGAGAAGTGCTTCATACTAAGTTATGTTTTTGGTGCAATCAAACTCCAATCTGTAAGATCTAGGAATTACGTCTCCTTGTGGAGTGATAAAGACTATGTCGACGCCTACTCCTTTTTGTGTATGGAATTTTTCAAATTATATCTACCACTATTTTTACTCTTCTATAGAAAATATACCTTTGTTAATAAATTCTATCATCATTGGATGACTAGAAGGTAGAGGTACATCTACCAATTGATCTGTAATAGCTTAGCCTTTTATTGCTTTTCTATCCATTTAGTTCATGTCAAAATAACCAAATATCATGACCCATTTGGTTAGGCATGCTTCAATGCTGATTTTATGAATAGATACTTCAATGGGTCAATTTTAGCAATTAAGATCATCTTGTGGGTCAATATGTAGTGTCTGAGTTTTTACGAAGAAAAAACTACAACCAAACATGCCCTTTCAATGGAAATATAATTTATTTCATAAGCACAAGGGTATGACTGATATAGTATATGACCCTTTCCTTTCCTTTTGATTCATTCTATGTCAGTAATGTCCCTAGTGATTGTTGTGTTTCCAAGATGTGCAATAGTAAGGGATGATATGAAATGGGGCTTCTAAGACTAGTGTTGATAGTAAATAGTCTTTCACTAGTTGGAGGGCCTTTTGAAATCTTGTCCATACAAACTTTGTCTTTTTGCAATAAGTACTAAAATAGGTGGCACTTGTCTGGCAACTATGAGATGAGCCTTCTTACTGACTATAATCTGCCCTGTAAGCTTCTTAATTTATTTAGAGTTGTTGGCGGAGGCATTGCAATTATAGCTTGGACCTTTGCACAGTCGGTCTCTATTCCTCTATGGGAGACAATAAACCCCAACAACTTTCTTGATGTGACTCCAAAGGCACATTTATTTAGGTTTATCCATACTTTGTAATCCTAAAGCCTATCAAATATTGGCTCTAATACAAATAAATATAGATTTCTTTCTAGCGACTTTGCCAATATGCCATCAACATAATCTTCCACGGTGATATACATCATGTCATGAAAAATGGTTGTCATTTCTCTCTGATATGTAGCCCTAGAATTATTTAACCCAAAATGCATGAGACACCAACAATAAGTTTCCTAAGCACAAGTGAAACTAGTTTTGTGTTGATCCTCTAGTGTAATTTTGATTTGATTATATCTATAAATACCATCCATGAGCGATAACATCTTATATCCAAAAGTGAGGTCTACGATCATGTCAATATTTGGTAAGGGAAAATCATCCTTTGAACATGCCAAATTTAGGTCCCGAAAGTCAATACATATTCTTATAGTGCCACTTGCTTTGGATACTGGTACAAGATTGGAGATCCATTCAACATAGTCTCAAAGTTTTATAAAGCTTGCATCAAGTAACTTTTTTAATTCTACTTTGACCAATAGTGCAATCTTGGGATGGATCTTGTGAAGTTTTTGTTTATATGGCTTTGTCCTTAGCTTTAGTGGTATATGGTGAAGAACTAACTCTGGATCTAACACAAGTATGTCAGAGTATGATGAAAAAGAAAAGTTGATTTGATTTTCTTTAAAGAACTAGATGAATTGTTCTCTTTCCTCTAGTGTTAATGACTTTTCCATGTGAATCATTCTTTGTGTTTCTGTAGTCCCAGTGTTGATTGTTTGAGTTTTCTCTACCAATAATGGTGACTGCTCCTCACTAATGGGTAGTATATTAATCTCTCCATCCTTAGGCACCTCAAAGATATTTTCACCCTTGGATACATCTTTTATTTTTACCATTTTACAACTAGAGGGTGCCTTTCGATTTTCACTCAAGACCTTATATTTTCTATTTTAATTTTCTGACTAGAGGATTGATATAACTCCCCAAAGTATGATATTTTTTCTAGCTTAATGTTGAAACTTTCCTCATGGTCTCCTATAGGTATGCTTTGTCTCAATCTGTAAAAACCAACAACAGCCTTTTCATTCTCAAAAATGTCTATGGTCGGTGGATTTTGTTGTTACCAATCGATAAGGTTACGGTAAACCAAGGCTATGCTATCTATCCTTCGTTAGGAAGGATGAAATAGGTAGTTTGGTTAATGTGTTGATATATGAATTAGTTACCAATTCATGGATCTTAGATGATGATGAGGATGAGGGTTCATATTTATTGTAAAATTGTGAAATCCATGCTTTGTGATCTGTGGGATTCTCATCAAGAGATAGTCATACAATTGTTGTGTTAAGATGTAGGGTGCTGGTAGTATGTGGGGATTCCCATTCGTATTCATTCAAGTCTATGTCTGAATGGGAATCTTTGAATGTATCAACTTTATTGTAAACATAAGCATGAATGTCAGAGGGTAATGAAATATTCATGATGCCACCTGCAAATGGTCTGAACCTAAACTGTGATGCTTTGGGTTTTGGGTAGGAGCAATTAGCTTCACTATTCCTCGCTCATTCTTTCCTAGACTTGAATGCCCTTTATACCTCTTCTTTTGGACTAAGTTATATCTCCTTCCATATTAGTGTACTAGGATTATGTGTTCTAGAGGTTCCTCATCTATATACAACTAGGAGGATAGGTTGCTTCAATGATCTCTTCATGTATATCTTTGCATTTTACAAAAACCATTGGTGGATAGACAATTTTTAGTCGTTACTTCCTCTCTAGAGGTTGCCTCAATTTTCTATATCACTTGGCTGAGATAGGTAACTCGCCTGCATGGAAGAAGTTTACATAGATATATTCTCCACATCCCTTTTCTTGTACCTATATTTTTAGCTCTGATGTTAGTTTTATTATTGATTTTTCAAGACTTGTGGGATCTATGTTTTGAGAAGAGGAAATAGTTGAGGCTTCTTGATTGTTGGGTGCTTTATTAGAAATAGATCCTCTAAGATTTGTGCAATATAGAAAGGGATCTCTATCACTAGGCATGTTGATTTAAAAACCATCATGCGGAAACTTAAGGCACTGATGATAAGTCAAAGGTACAACTTGCATGAAATGGATCCATGGTCTCTCTAAGAGCATGTTATAACCTAGCTCTAGATCAAGTACTTGGAAAGTAGTATCTTGTGTTGTTGGACCCAATCTGATTAGGAGACTTATGACACCCTTGGAAGGACATTATTCATCATCATAGGCTCTTATTATGATATTTTTGGTGATATCTACATAACTCTCAGAGTAGCTTAATGCTTGTACCAATTTTAGTGTACATATATTCAGACTTGCTCCTCCATCTATTAAGACTTGCCTAATTTTGTGGACATGGAAAAAGAATTTTAGATGCAAAGGATCATTGTGGGATGGTTTATGTTCTGGAAGATCTTTTTCAATGAAGGCAATGTGATGTGGTGTGGAAAAATACCCTACCATGGCTTGAAACTTGTCAACTTTTAGGCCTTTTGGGACGGATGATTGTTGTAGGGTTGTATCTAAGAATGCTTTGTGGTAAGGTGAAATGCGGAATAGTTCATAGATGGAGATTTGTGTCAGGGTCTTCTTTAGATGGTCTAGAAAATTATATTGAATTGATGATGGATTGGACAACTTACTTGATATAGAAGTTTTTTACATGATTCCTTGTACTGCTATTTTGGAATGATAGGTGGCAACAATACAACGGGTATCTGGACCTCAAATGGTGATGGTGTTTATGGTAAAATTTGGGTATGCTTTGGTGTAAGTGAGGTTTTCCTAGTTATTTTCTCCTGAGGTAGAGGCCTTACCTTTTTTTGATTCATCAATGGTTTTTAGAATGCCATGTGGTCTTGGTTGGTGGTGCCAAAATTAGTGACCACTTTAATCTCACCATGGTCGATGAAATCTTGGACAATGTTTTTTAGTTTCATATAGGTGGCTATTTTGTGTCCTTTAGTTCTGTGATAGTTATAGTAACTATTGTCATCCCACCATGTTGGTTTACTGGGACCTTCATAGTGTCTTATCTCAAGTAAAGTGACTTGATTGAGACTATATTAATTTCTTCAAGATCATTTCAAGAGGTTTTGTAAGAGGCATAATTTCTTGTCATCAAGTGAGGTTCCTTCTTGCATAAATTTGTTTTTTGTTAAGAAAATTGGTATATTCGGGACTTTTTCTAGGAGTAGTGTTGTTAACATTGTGTGCATGTTGAGTATTTTGGACTAGAGTTGGTGCTTGCACACGTAAGAGTATTTGTGCCTTCTTTGCATCCACAACACCATCATTTGTTACATTCTTGTTTTTGGAACTGTATTTAGATTTTTCATAAGGTGATTGGTTACTACTCTCTTTCTTGACGATTCCCTTCAAGGTGAGGGATCTTTCTTCTTTTAGCCCTTTCTCAATTAGTTCTTCAAAGGGCTCAATACACTAGGAGTGTAGTTCACACATTAGGTCTAACTGGAATTTTTATATGAACATGTGGATCTTGTCCTTGCATTTCTACAATGTTGTAGAAATGAGGCAAATCTTTTTCCATTCTTCTTCTTGGTGGTGCAAAGATCCATCAGTGTTACTTCCATGAAAATGTTGTGTGAATAGTGGGATATGATTTTTTTGCTAGTTCGTTCCATGAATTTATCCCAGGAGGGAATCTAGAGAACCAATCCATGTCTATCCCACTAAGACTACGTAGAAAGAATCTCATTAGATATGTTTCATTGTGATTAACTTCCATACATGCAATAAATAACTCCCTTATGTGATCAGGGATCACCCTTTTCCTTGTACCTACCAAATTTAGGTGTGACAAAGTTATGTGGAAAAGGTGGAATATGTAGTGTTATATCAAAGGGATAAGGAATGAGGTCTATTGTGGTGTAAACCTTTTAGGAGAACCTTTTTGTAGGTTTATTAATTATTGTTGGAGGGCTTGAAACTTCTAAGCAAGTATATCAGTGGGCATCAATGTACTAGACATTGTGTTAGGATGAATAAACTAGATTCCATTGTTCTGTTGTAGTGCCTGATTGTAGGGAGGTATATATTCCATGTTTGTAGGTATTTTAAGAACATGAGGTGATGGGATATTGAGGTGTTGGGACATACTGAAGTGTTGGAATGTGTTGGGGTGTTGGTATATACTTTGGTGCTAGGACTTGTTGAGGTACTAGAATATTATAAGGTGTTGTGATTTGCTGAGGTGCTAGGACTTGCTGGGGTACTAGGATATGATGAGGTTCTTGGACTTGTTGAGGTTCTAGGACATGTTGAGATACTGGGACATGCT
This sequence comes from Chamaecyparis obtusa, assembly GCA_027943335.1. Classification (NCBI taxonomy): domain Eukaryota; kingdom Viridiplantae; phylum Streptophyta; class Pinopsida; order Cupressales; family Cupressaceae; genus Chamaecyparis; species Chamaecyparis obtusa. The sequence continues at coordinate 650,843 of BSBK01002345.1, forward strand.
GAGGTGCTCAGACTTTTTGGGGTGTTGAGACTTGTTGTGGTGTTGGGATATGTTGAGGTTCTTGTACTTGCTAGAGTGCTAGAATTTGTAGAGGTATTGGGACATGTTGAAGTGCTTGTATAGGTTAGTAAGTGTTATATCCATTTTCCATCATTTTCTTGATGAAGCTAGCAAACATAGTTGAATAATCTAGATTAGCTAGAGGTTCCCCTTGATTGATTTGGATTGTCTTGAATTGGAAGGAACACATGGCTGAGGAACATTTGGAGGCTTTTGTTAAGGTTCCTCTAGTAAGGGGAGACCTTTCTTGGGTGGGGCACTTGGTTGGGAACTACTAGGGCTGTGACCTTGAGGAGCCATATTGGATGAGCTTGTTGTCATTATTTGTGAGGAACCCACTGGATGATTCAAGGTCAATATGGAAGGTGCTACTATGTTAGTTAGTGTAATGGATGTCAGTGGAAAGTTGGCAAATAGGGGATTGTTCATGATCTAGACTCCTAGGATAGTGGAAGATGTGGTGATTTGGGAGGTCTTACTAGATGGGAAGACATAAGGGAGTTGAAGAGTTTCAATTGAGGGAAGCCAAGATGATGGTATGAAAGTACCCTCTACTATGGTAGATGTTTCATATCCAATAAGAAAATTAGTACCACTTTGTACACACATATGAAAGTATTTATTCAGATTAGACTTCATCATGGGCTCTATGACTACTATCGATTGCTTGTCACGTAAACCATCTTCAATCTCTTTTGTTGTGAATCTAGCCCTAATCTCCTCTGGGGAGAGCTCATTTAATGGTAGAATATTAGCTTGTGTCCTCTCAAGATTCTTGAAAACTAGTGTCAACATTGTTAGTCCATTTTCCTATCATAGAAAAATCCTATGAAAATGGCCTATTGTCCTTGCAATGTTCTGTAAAGTTGTCCTACCCTGCTGCAACTTGTTTCAGCTTGCAAGCAAGATCCACAATGTTTCATGGCTTGCACTCTTAGCCCCATGTTCTTCGGTGTGTCACCTTGCTCTAGTTTTGATTACATGTCCTAAAGTGTCGAAACCATGGAGTTATTCATGTTTCAAGGTCAGCTAGAGATAATTCTTTCATATTGGGTTGTGTCAAAACTGTCTAAACATAAAAACCCTCAATGTTTTTGCATTCCTTTGTTATCTTTTGTCAATGTGAATACCCTGGTTGTTTTCAGCCTTATGTCCTCTTTGCAGCTACTCTCTAGTGCCAGCATTTTCTTTTGCACATTGTTGCGATCATGTGGGTCCCAGTTCTTCATGATGTTTAGTCGCGTGGTCGCGTGATCTGGTGAGTGGTTTGTGTTACGTCTAGCAGTCTCGTTTGTTTAGCGGTTAAGGTTTTAGCATGATCTACGGTTGTCACATGATTGTAAGGAATTTTCTTCCCCTTTGTGATCATGCGACCACCATCCGATGGAAGGGTTGACGGGTTGTCAGACCCTTTTGCCAGGTGCTCATGTGGTCATTCTTGATTGGCTGCAAGGTGGTGACAAGGATGTGTCAGTGGGCCCAAATCTCTTAAGAGGATTGCAGATTCTAAATCTACGGTTGTCTTAAGATCTCATGGAATCTTTCTGGGCTATGAGATCTTAAGATAGTTGTCCAATTCAAAAGACTTAATAAAGGTGGGTCCAATGCTAGGTGTTGCGGAGTTGGAGGTTTTTCATTGGTCGGTAGGTGGGTGACTTGGTGGTTGTTAGTGGGGCCAATGTTTTGGGTCTTCAGGCATGATTAATGTGTAGATGGATCTCATGACTGTCGTTACACCGCTGGGATAAGATGCACATTTTTTAAGGCCACGGTGTAGTGACAACCGTTGATTTGATTTTAGAAGTGGAGACCACCAGGTGGGTTTGCGATGCTATGCGGCACTGAGGTGGTCATTTCCTATTGGCTGGGAGACTGATGAAATGGCGGTGGACTTTTCAATGGCTTGTTAAATATTAAAAGATTAATGACAACCACCCAATCTGCCAGGACTGAGTGAAATCTACGGCTGTGTTTTAACTCTGTTTGGGTAACTGTTGTAATTCAAATTCAAATTTTTAGAGGGTTTTCCAGCAATAGAAAGGACCAAAATTGAATGTTTTAGTGGTCGGATTTGGTGAAACTGGTGGTGCCGACTATTGCAGAGTGGTCCTCGGTGTCTGTTAATTGATTGCAAGGGTTTTTGTACTGTGATGGAGTTTCTCAAGGCATGTTGTAGGTGGAAAATTAGACTGATAAAGCATGGTGAATTAATGGTCCTTGATACAAATCAGGGAATTATCATGATTGAGGATCATTCTAGGGTCTATTTTCTCGAGGCTGCTTGGTTTTTCCCCCGACTCTAATAAATTCCTGATTGATTCTAGTTGGTTAGGTGGGTGAAACCCCTACCCTAGTCATTTGTAGCTCATTGCATCCTGTTTCTAGGATTCCAAGATGACTAGGGGTATATATTGTAGAAATTTTTCTGTATTAGGTGGTTGATGTTCTATTGAAAATCAATAGAAAGACTAAAAAAGGAGAGCCTGTATTTGGGTCTTGTTCCTAGCAGTTGTCATCTTGGTAATGTATTGTTTTTGAAAGTTTTAATCAGAATACACTTGAATTCCTGTCTCAAATTTTTGATTGTCTTCTTGTCTTGATTTTGGATTCATATATGTTAAACTCACAAAGTGAGTTAGCATATGGTAAACAAAGAGTATTGTGAGATTATCTTGGAGTTCCTAACAAAGTTAGGATTAAAGTCTTTAGGGTGATTTCAGTGAGTCCATGGTTGGATAAGGATTTTGATGATTAGGTTTGGGAGTGAGAGGGATAATAGGCAAAGCACTTATCCCGAGTTTATGGGTGTTTGAGTTAGGGTACTTAGTTATTTTTATGTTATTGGGTGACTCTTTGCCCTGGATTAAGGCACTGATCCATTCTCTGGAAGTGGTCCATCATCAATCACACACATAATATAAATGATAAAATCTTTCAATCAATTAGTAAGGGGTATAAATACATAACATTTTGTGATTCCTTTCAAGAAGTGAATCAAGGGTACACCCACCTAAGCATTTAGGCTCAAAGTGTAGGAGGATCCCTTTGATCCTTGTTAATTGGCCCTTTTCCTTGCAGATTTTGGAGTGGTGATAGAGTCAGTGACATTAAGTTGTCAATCATAGTGTAAACCTGCAAGTAGAAATGAAAAGGGGAACCAACAGATTGGTGACTCTACTGGGGAGATTTTAGAGATAAGGTTGTCAAGTGCACTCTTGTTTCTCCTGTAGTATTTAGTTAAAGATTTCCCATTTTGGTGGGTGGTGACTCAAAAGGTTAGAACCAGTGCTATAGACTACAAATCATGGAAGAAAGAAGGAATACTAGGTCCTTTGTCAAGAAGAATTGAGAGATTGCTTTGGAACAGTTACCTAGGTAGGAAAAGAAGAGTTGGATCAGAAGAAATGGTGAGTCTACTAGTGCTCCCATAAGAGAACAAAGAAATACCAAAAATAGAGCACCACATGTTTCCTCAAATGAGGAAGGTTCACAAGATAGAAGTTCTAAATTAGACAGTGGCCGCTCTGAAGATAAATTTTATGATACCCCGGAGGTAGTATTTTAGGATAAGGGTTCATTACCTACAAGTCAGGATGAACAAGCTAGAGAAAGAGATTTTGGACCAGATTTAGATCCTAATGAAGATATATTCATGAGGCAACCCATGAGATCGAGATAGGTCCATTTCCCATATCAAAATCTCATTGATATGGATGTGTCATTAGGTTCTGATGATATTATGATAGACCCAGATGATTTGAATACACTAAGGTTACAATTGGCAGAATAGGATGCCATACATAAGAGGTTACAAAAGGAGAGAGAAGCTGAAAAGGTGAATGCTCTAATAGAAAGAGAGTCTCTTCTAAGAAAGATTAATGAAATGAAGGAGAGAAACAAGATGCTTGCTTCTGCTCCTAATACTTTGCAGCATGATGTCTTTGGTGATCTTGATGCTTTGAGAAGTGAGCAGGAGCGCCTACTGGAAGATCATGAGTTTGATAAGGAGGGCCCTATGGTTAGACAGGTTCAAAGCTATGCTTCCCTCCCTAAAGATAAAGATGGGCATGAGATCACTAGGCCTGCTATTAATGCTGGTGAAAGAGGAAAGCAAAAGATTGTGGGACAACAAGCAAGAAACATTGACAATACCAAGGGTCCCACCACCCAATTCAAATAAGAACACAGAGATAGAGAGAAGAAGAAAAGAAGATGAGAACCTTGCAAAATAATTAGAAAAGGCTGAAATTGAAGCCTCCATTGTAGAAAAGAGAAGAAAGATCCAATTCTTGAAGGCTTCATCTGCTAATGCTCTTGGCCCATCTATTACTGAACTAGGTATGCCATCTATGACTACTACTGTTCCACTTAGTAATGCTGCTACTAGTTCAATTCCTTCTTCATCTACTAGGATAGGTGTTGTTCCTAGAAAATAGTCAAATGCACAAGTAGATGGAAATGTAAATGTAAATGTTGATCCTAGGGTTAACACTAGTTCATGTTTTCAAAGAAGACCTATGCAATTAGAAGGCTATAGGCAAATTAGCTTTGGTGGAATTCTTGGCTACCCAAATGCTTTTCCAACTGATATAAGAGATAAGGTACCTAAGTTTGCTGGTAACAATGCTATTAGTTGTGAGGAACATCTTAGGTTATTTTTTGATATGCTTAATGATTATGAGGTAGAGCATGAGGACGTAGTCATGAAATTATTTGTCCAATCTTTGGTGGAGGATGCTAGAGATTGGTTTAAGGGACTCCCTGGCCATTGTATTGACACTTGGGATTATTTTGAAAGATGTTTCAAAGAACAATATGGTGATAGGCCTAATGCTAGTTTCATGTTAAATGAATTCAATACCATAAGAAAAAATCAAAATGAATCTGCAGCTGAATTTAATATGAGATTTCAAAAGGGCATGCATAAGTTGTTTCAAGTTATGCGGTTAGATGAAAATGTTTGTTTGACCACATACTTCAATGCATTTGATGGAAAGATGGGATACTTGTTGAGGGACAAAGAACCAAGAACTCTCAGGGATGCTTTTAGGGTTGCTGTCACATTGAAAACAATATAAAAATATCAGGAAGATTGGGTGGAAAGAGAGATGATCCAAAGTTGTTTGGAGACAAAAGGTATAAAAAGGATAATGAAAGGAATGTTGGAAATAAGAAACAAGAGGAAGATAAATTGGATAAGGTGTTGAACGCATTGAAGGATTAAAAGAACCTATTATTAGGAACAATGGTGTTCCTACAAATGAAAAGCCTCAATTCAACAACAATTTCAGTAGGCAGAATTGATTGCAAAATTATCCTTACAACACCCAATGGAAGGATGGCAAGCCTATTGTCCCTGCTGCAAGAGGAAATAATGATAGAATTGTCCCTGATCCTTTACAAAGATCCTCTATAAATTTCATGGAGGACACACCATGGTGTGTTACATGCCAATCTCCTCATTCTACAGAGCATTGTGTAGTTGCACAATCCATGGCAGCAGATCAAAATGGTAATGATGAGGGATTAGATCAAGAGGAAAGTCATGATGATATTGGACGCAACATGGAAACTTCACATTTTGGATATGAAGATGATTCTAATTTTGATGAAGAAGCAGATGTATGTTTGAAGAGACACAATCAGGCACTTTTCCATCAGGAGGTTTTTTTTGATAATGAAGACAATGATAAGAAAATATGTAACATGATTTCTTCTTCTGAGCCAGTAAATTTAAGAAGACCTTCAAGAGAAGAGATGGATAGAATTACTACAGAAATGATTGCCCAAGTGCAAACTAGAGGCATGGTGGCAAGGGATACAAATGGGAAAGCTACAGGAATGTTTATAAAGAACACCAACTCTAGGGAACTTAATGAGAATAAGTCAAAAAATGATCACTTGGCAAAATTCAAAAATGTAAAAGGTAAGAAGTGGGAACCTAAGGGAGTTGGAGTTGAAAAAATTTCCAATGAGATAGAGAAGCCAGTTAACACAATGGCTATAAATGAAAAGATGAAGGACACCAATAAATCTAATGTATCAGATAAACAAAAGGACACTAAAGTGGTGCAGATTGAGGTCCCTCCCTCTGCTCCTATTGATATGTTAGTTGTATTGTCTCAGATCACAGTTAAGGTTCCATTGTCAGAATTATTGAGGATCCCTGAACATAAGGATAGGGCTATTGCATGGGTAGATAATGTTCATCATAATGATGTTGCATGCAATGAGTCTCAAGCTAAGGTTTTGAAAATGGTAGAAGCTCAGGGAATGGTGTCTCAAATTCCACCCATTTATTTGGACAGTTCTGTCAATGCTAGCCTTGAGAACATAGATCCATTCTTCTTGAGTGTCCTTGTGAATGGAATGAAGTTAAGAAATTGTATGATTAACTCAGGTGCCTCTAATACTATTATGCCTTTTAAGATCATGGAAAGGTTGGGTCTTAAAGTTGATACAGTTCAAGGTAGATGTTGTGCAATGGATCAGAGGGAGGTACCAATCATTGGGACTATAAATGCTATGCCCTATAGGTTGGCAGCCTATCCAGAAAAGGAATTGACCATGAGTGTTTTGGTGGTGGATATCCCTCCTCATTATGGGATGCTATTATCTAGAAAATGGAGTGCTGCCATGGGTGGAAGTTTACAATGTGACTTGTCTTTTGCAACCTTCAAGATTGATGATCAGTTTATTAAAATTGAGAGAGAGCCAAGAGTATGCCACATGATTGAAAGGAATATTGACAATGAGACTACATGCTTTGTGGATGCTGACATCAATGTTTTTAGGGAAGAGATCCCTACACTTGAGAGGGAGCCTATATTGCCATATATTGATGAAGAGGTAGGTTCTATGTCTATGAGGGGTGATTTGTGGGTGATGTACTTTGACGGTGCAAGCTGCAAAGATGGAGCAGGAGCAGGTATTTTACTTATTTCTCCTGATGGAAATACTTACAAATTCTCTTTCACATTGAGTTTATTTTGTACCAAGAATATAGCAGAGTATGAAGCATTATTGTTAGGACTGAGGTTGGCACAAAAGCATGGAATTAAATGCATAAGGGTTATTGGGGATTCTAAATTGGTGGTGTCCCAAGTCAGGTCAGTGTATGCTTCCAAGAACAAAAGGTTGAAACAATATAGAAATGTTGTATGGGATTTGATTGAGTGTTTTGATGCCTTCAATATTGAGTGGAAGGATAGAAGTAATAACAAGATGGCTGATTTTTTAGCCAATATTGCAATCAATCACAGTGATATTACTTTTGCTGGGCTCTCTAAAGTTGAAATTCAGACTAGGCCTAGTATACTAGATAATGTTGAAAATTGGCAAGTTTTTGAGGATGACCAGGATATATTGAAATTTATGAAATGTGAAGATCAATATCATGGTCAAGAATTAGATTGTTCAGCCTTGGTTGAGACTGCAGAAGGAAAGGAGGTTGTCTTTGGCAATGAAGTTATTCAACTTAGAACTAACAAGGTTCCTAAGGGACTTGTTGTTCTAGAAACCATATTTGACAATCAAGATAGAGTTCAAATGCATATTAAAAGGGAAGATCATATGAATTTGGAGGAGATAAACCTTGGAACACAAGAAGCACCTAAGAAGGTATACATTGGTAGGGACATGTCTCAAAATGTAAGAAAATCTTTGATTGAATTGTTAGGAAAGTTCAGGCATGTTTTTGCATGGTCATATGATGACCTAAAGGTTTATAGAGAAGACCTGTTTTAGCATGTTATTCCTTTGAAAAGAGATGCTAAACCTTTTAGGTAGAAACAAAGGCCAATTAATCCTACTTTGGCACCCAAGATGAAGAAGAATTAATGAAGCTAAGAGATGTTGGAATTATCAAGCCCATTAGGCACTCTTATTGGGTTTCAAATTTAGTCCCTGTTAGAAAGAAGAATGGTGACATCAGACTTTGTGTGGACTTCAAAAATTTGAACATCAGCTCGTTGAAGGATAACTATTGTCTGCCCAATATGGAAGCTATGTTACAAAGAGTAACCAGATCTGAATTAATGTCTATGATGGATGGTTTCTCTGGCTACAATCAAGTAATTGTGAAAGAATTAGAACAATTCAAGACAACTTTCACTACACCTTAGGGGACATATGTTTATGTGAGAATGCCTTTTGGTCTCACAAATGCTGGTGCAACTTTTCAGATGGCAATGGATGTTGCCTTTTCAGATTTTATCAATGATTTCCTTGTTGTTTATCAAGATGATTTAACTACTTATTCCAAGAAGGAAGAAGACCACTATTCTCATTTAGAGAAAATATTTATGAGGGCTTTGGAATATGGCATTTCATTAAACCCAAGGAAATGTGCATTCGGTGTCACTAAGGGTAAGTTTCTTGGCCATTTGGTTGGAAAGCAAGGAGTCGGAATTGATCCTGAAAGAGTGGCAGCCATTGACAACATTCAAAGGCCAAAAAATGTTAAAGGAATTTAGTCTTTCTTTGGTCAGGTCAATTTCTTGAGAAGATTTGTAACAAACTTTGTTGAAGTCACCAAGCCAATATCAAAGATGTTGAAGAAGGGATCTGCTATCAAATGGGAAGGTGATCCTAATGAAGCTTTCATGAATATCAAGCAGGCTATTAAGGATGCACCTGTGCTTAAGGCACCTAATTACAATGCCCCAATGCATATCTTTTCTTTTGCATCTTTTCATACTATTGCTGCAGTTTTGTTGCAGAAAAATAAGGAGGGTTATGAGCAGCCTATTGCATTCTTTAGAAAATCTTTGTAGGCTATTGAATTGAAATATGATATTAATGAGAAACAAGCATATGCACTTGTGAAGGTTGTCAAGGCTTTCAGATGTTATTTGATGGGAGAAGTTGTGATTGCTTTTGTGCCAAGTGTAGTAGTAAAGGATATTTTTTCACAGCAAGAGGTGTCTGGGAGAAGATGCAGATGGATTAATAGGATCCAAGAATTCAATATTGATATCCAGATTACCAAATTGGTTAGAGGACAAGGATTGGCAAAATTGATGGCTCAATCCAATCTTGATGCAAATCAGATAAATCAAGCTGAGGTTGATTACACATGTGATATGGATGATTGTATCTAGTATCAAGATGTTATATTTTACTTAAGGAATATGAAATGTCCAGCGGGAATGAATGATAATCAGAAGAGGACATTAAAATTACAGGTCATCAAGTATGTGATTGTGAAATGTAAATTGTATAGGAAAAATTTAGATTGCATACTTTTGAAATGTGTCGATGCAAATCAGGCTAACAAGTTGTTGGAGGAAATGCATGAGGGAGTTTGTGGTGGACATTACATGGGTAAAACTACTGCTCAAAAGATCTTGACAGCAGGATTCTGGTGGCCCACAATCTTCAAGGATGCAGAGCAGTTGGTAAGGAGATGTGATGCTTGTCAAAGGTTCTCTGGTAAGCTTAAATTTTTAGGCAATATGCCCTTAAGGCCAGTTGAAGTGCGGGCTCCTTTCCAACAGTGGGGAATAGATTTCATAGGGGAGATACCAAACAAGTCTAGTGGAGGACACTCTTGGATCTTAGTTGCCACTGATTATTTTACAAAGTGGCTAGAAGCTATCCCCATAAGGAATTCAACTAGTAAGGTGGTGAGTGATTTCTTATTGAATAATATTGTCACAAGGTTTGGTTGTCCTAAGAGGATTGTTAGTGATAATGCAATGTGCTTCAGGTCTATTGAATACAAGGAATTCTACCAAGGTCTAGGAATTCAGATGTCATACTCTTCTCCCTATCATCCACAGGGAAATGGACAGGTAGAATCAACAAATAAGAGCTTGATAAAAATCCTCAAGAGGATCCTTGATAAGAATAAAAGAGCATGGAGTTCAAAATTTCCATTAGCTGTGCAGGTTGATAGGGTAACTGTAAAGAAGGCAATTGGTTGTGCACCATTTGACTTAGTATATGGGATACATGCAAGGATGCCTCAGAATAACTTATTGGAAATGTATAAGTTTCTCCAATTATATGATGATGACATAGATGATGAGATGTAATTAAGGATTGAGGACCTCATTAGGCTGGATGAAACTAGAAGAGAATCAGTTGCAAGAAATGCCAAGTTACAATTGCAGGTCAAGAATTTGTATGACAAAAGGACTGTTGATAGGAAGTTTGAGCCTAGTGACTTGGTATTAATTTGGAATTCTAGATTGGAGGATAAAGGGAAACATGGAAAATTTGACCCAATCTAGTTAGGGCCATATCTGATTCATGAGAAATGGGGCCAAGATTCATACATTGTGAAAGAGTTAACTGGTGATATTCAAGAATTGCCAGTTCATGGACAATTCTTGAAGAGGTACTTCAATTGAAGGTATCATTCTTTCCATGAATAGTAGTTAGGTTTGTATATTTTGTAAATCCTTGTATAGTTGTTTTCCCTTGTTGTTTTTCTTTCCTGTCCCTCTGGTTTGGTTGCCAGTTTTTGAGGTCCCTGTTGTTTAGTTTTCCTGTGGGTGGTCTGCTTTAACTAGTAATTCTAGATTCTTGCTATGCCTACAGGAGGCATACATCCCCAAAAAAAGCCACTATTAGTCCATTTTCCTATCATAGAAAAATCCTATGAAAATGGCCTATTGTCCCTGCAATGTTCTGTAAAGTTGTCCTGCCTTGCTGCAACTTGTTTCAGCTTGCGAGAAATATCCACAATGTTTTATGGCTTGTGCTCTTAGCCCCATGTTCTTCGATGTGTCACCTTGCTCCAATTTTGATCGCATGTCCTAAAGTGTTGAAACCAGGGAGTTATTCATGTTTCAAGGTCTGCTGGAGATAATTCTTTCATATCGGGTGGTGTCAAAACTGTCTAAACATAAAAACCCTCGATGTTTTCACATTCCTTTGTTATCTTTTGTCAGTGTGAATACCCTGGTTGTTTTTGGCCTTGTGTCCTCTTTGTAGCTAGTCTTTGGTGCCAGCATTTTCTTTTGCGTGCTATTGTGATCATGTAGGTCCCAATTCTTCATGATGTTCAGTCGCGTGGTCGCATGATCTGGCAAGTGGTTTGTGTTACGTCTGGCGGTCTCAGTTGTTTAGTGGTTAAGGTTTTAGCATGATCTATAGTTGTCACATGATCGTAAGGAATTTTCTTCCCCTTTGCGATCATGCGACCATCGTTCGATGGAAGGTTTGACAGGTTGTGGGACCCTTTTGCCAGGTTCTAACATGGTCATTCTTGATTAGCTGCGAGGTTGTGATGAGGACATGTCAGTGGGCCTGAATCTCTTCAGAGGATTGCAGATTCTAAATCTACAGTTATCTTAAGATCTCATGGAATCTTTCTAGGCTGCGAGATCTTAAGAAAATCATCTGATTCAAAAGGCTTAATAAGGGTGGGTCCAGTGCCAGGTGTTGCGGAGTTGGAGGTTTTTCATTGGTCGGTAGGTGGGTGACTTGGTGATTGTTAGTGGGGCCAATGTTTTGGGTCTTCAGGTGTGATTAATGTGCAGATGGATCTCACGGCTGTCGTTACATCACTGGGATAAGATGCACATTTTTTAAGGCCACGGTGTAGCAACAACCGTTGATTTGATTTTAGAAGTGGAGACCGTCGGGTGGGTTTGTGATGCTACACAGCACTGAGGTGGTCATTTCCTATTGGCTAGGAGACTGATGAAATGGCAGTGGACTTTTCAATGGCTTGTTGAATATTAAAAGATTAATGACAACTGCCTGATCTTCCAGGAATGAGTGAAATCTATGGCCATGTTTTAACTCTATCTGGATAACCATTGTAATTCAAATTCAAATTTTCAGAGGGTTTTCCAGTGACAGAACGGACTAAAATTGAATATTTTAGTGATCAGATTTGGTGAAACTGGTGGTACCGACTATTGCAGAGCGGTCCTCGGTGTTTGTTAATTGATTGCAGGGGTTTTTGTACTGTGATGGAGTTGCTCAAGGTGTGTTGCAGGTGGAAAATCAGACTAATAAAGCATGGTGAATTAATGGTCCTCGGTACAAATCAGGGAATTATCATGATTGAGGATCATTCTAGGGTCTATTTTATTGAGGCTACTTGGTTTTTCCCCCAACTCTAATAAATTCCTGATTGATTCTAGTTGGTTGGGTGGGTGAAACCCCTACCCTAGTCATCTGTAGCTCATTGCATCCTATTTCTGGGATTCCAAGATGACTAGGGGTATATATTGCAGAATTTTTTCTGTATTAGGTGGTTGATGTTCTGTTGAAAATCAATAGAAAGACTGAACAAGGAGAGCTTGTATTTGGGTCTTGTTCCTAGCAGTTGTCATCTTGGTAATGTATTTTTTCTAAAATTTTTAATGAGAATACACTTGAATTCCTATCTCAAATTTGCGATTGTCTTCTTGTCTTGATTTTGGATTCATATATGTTAAAGTCACAAAGTGAGTTAGCATATGGTAAACAAAGAGTATTATGAGATTATCTTGGAGTTCCTAAAAAAGTTAGGATTAAAGTCTTTAGGGCGATTTCAGTGAGTCCATGGTTGGATAAGGATTTTGATGATTAGGTTTGGGAGTGAGAGGGATAATAGGCAAAGCACTTATCCTGAGTTCAAGGGTGTTTGAGTTAGGGTACTCAGTTATTTTTATGTTATTGGGTGACTCTTTGCCTTGGATTAAGGCACTGATCCATTCTCTGGAAGTGGTCCATCATCAATCACACACACAATATAAATGATAAAATCTTTCAATCAGTTAGTAAGGGGTATAAATACATAACATTTTGTGATTCCTTTCAAGAAGTGAATCAAGGGTACACCCGCCTAAGAATTTAGGCTCAAAGTGTAGGAGGATCCCTTTGATCCTTGTTAATTGGCCCTTTTCCTTGCAGACTTTGGAGTGGTGATAGAGTGACATTAAGTTGTCAATCATAGTGTAAACCTGCAAGTAGAAATAAAAAGAGGAACCAACAAACGTTTTGGGTGCAAAGTCAATTTCGTGAGTGGGATCCTAGTTGGAGTCCTAGTTGTATTCCATTGTGTCCTTACTCTTCTTGGATCATGTGTTTGAGATATACAAGAATGAAAATCTATGACTTAGGTAAATGCAAGACTAGGGAAATCAAATTCTATCTTTTTTTTTTGGTTTTTTTAATTTATTTTGGAAATGAAAAGATAGTAAGGCAAATGACAATAAGGGAAAGTTTTTTTTTTTGAATTTTTGAATTTTGGGATGCCAATGCAAACTAAGAATAAATAAAAAAAGTGATGTATAAGGTGCAAGTAGTTTACCCTAAGAAAGAGCCTAGAAATTTTGAAGGTAAACCCTCTAAGGAAAGACCCAAATGATATTGAGGTATATCTTGACTCTAAAAAGGTAGGAAAAAAGTGATAAACTTTGGCAATAATGTTCATCTAAGACAAATATTAACCAAAATGATAAGGTGCCTATGATGAGGTAAGTAGATAAAGATTGCGTTGATAAAGTCAAGATTATATGCAAGACCACTATAGGAATGCCTTAAGAAAATGTACCCTCTAATTAGGCAAATGACTAGGAAATATTTGGACTAAAATGATATGAAAGCTATTGTTTTGGGATATTTTAGATATTTGGACTAAAATGATGACTATGCAAATAATCAAGGTGAAAAATAGTGCTAAGTATGTTGATCATAAGGAACCAAGATGAAAGATCAATATATCATTTGTAAAACTCGTGTTGGAACAATTCTCTCTATGTAGGATAATGTTGTAGGACCAGTGTTGACATTATTTTCTCTTGGTAGGAAAAATGTTGTAGTACCAATTTTTGATGTCTTCAAACTCAACAAACTCACAATTAGTATGTAGCTACAGGACCAACTCAAAAAGAAGCGATTAGTGTATGTTCAAAGACTTTTTCAAGCTACAAGTTTTCACAAGGTTTGTCACAATGAAAAAAATATACATGTAGTCTAATCTAAGGTTGAGCTAGCTTCAATTGTAATGTTATAGGCCCTTTTCCTAGATCACTAGTACATTTGACCCACATTTCGAACTAACATTTCCGACCAAGCATTAAAATGGTTTTCCTTGGTCAGTTTATAGAAGGAAAATTTTGATTTTTTTTAAAGTTATATTCCCGTGTTGGTCGGAATTACGACCACCAATTTTGATTTTTTTTAAATCTATTCCCGTGTTGGTTGGAATTATGACAACCATGCCATGTGGTCATAATTCTGACCAACATGGGAATATAACTTTAAAAAAATACACGGTTTCATTTTATTTCATTTTTCAATTATACTCCACGTGCAAAGGAGAGGTGAAGGAGGGAAGGAGGGAAGGAGGGAAGTTGTCAACACTGCCTATATGCATCTAACCTCAACACCACCTGTAAGTTTTGGCACCACTCTTCAAGCACGAGAATTCAATCAGTACGTTGACCCATTTTCACCTTCACGCTACTATTGCATGCATTCCATCTCTTCACTGGTTTTTTAGGCTTTGTATTGTAGGTCACAATGAAGTGAATTCAATGGCTTTTTATGTCACTCCCCTCTTCTAATTAATTGATTCTTCTTTGTAGTTTTAACTAACCCTAACCTTACAAATGCTTGCATTGTCCAATCTCTACCTTTAGTTGAACAATATAAGTGTGGTTGTTGATGTAGGATTTACTTTTAGTCATAAAAGCATAAAACATCTTACCTGAAGAAAAAGTGTTGAATCACGTTGTGCCCTAGATTGAGAACCAGAAGCTATATTTAACAAATTTGCTAATGTTTCACCTAACAGAGAAAAGAAAAAAAGGAAGACCATCCCTAGGCTTATTAATGACTATCACGCCATTTGTCATGTCCCCATTTTGGCTGACATCATTTTGCATGCCGGATTTGCCTATTATCGACTCTCGTAGGCAAATGATTTGGAGAGAGAGTCATTGTGCTGATCATTTGATTGCATATTGCTGACAGAGCCTACATTTGATAGAGCCTACATCCAGTTTGAGGCCTACATGCAGTTGTAGTGGAGCCTACATTCAGTTATGAGACTTTTGGGGCCTACATTGTTATAATTTTAAGTTGAGATTGCACTTTTTTATATTATAAAGTTACTTTATTATAAAGTGCATTATAATATGATTTTATACAGGATGTTTCTAGAAGTTTTTAGCAACTTCTCCAAAAAGTGAATAAATAGAGGGCTGGGCCTCTCATTTGAACATGCTTGAATTTGTGATTTCTTCTACTTTTTCCATTGTGGAGCAATTTGTAGCCTTTTGGGTCTACAAATACTATTCAGTCTTTGGGAACGATAACTCCCTTAGATTGGCATAACTGAGGTAGTGAAATATCTACTGAAGGGTTGCATATTTGGAGTTGGTATTCAGCCATCTCATTGGTACTTTATTGAGAATTCATTGTAAGGGTTTGTTTTGGTTGGAATAAGGGTTTCAGATTTTCCCTAGCATTGGTGAAGCATTTTGCGAGGGTTTGAAGACAAAATTTGCACATTTTTAGAATTGCAACACTAGGGTCTGGAACCAAATATTTGCTCATATCTTCTCAAACGATTGGCGAACATTTTTATGCTTTTGGGAGGTCATAACCTAACCCTAGGCACCCCTTTTCATACCATTTTGGGGCCCTAAAAACTCTACCATTATTTTCTAGGAGAGCTGTACCTGTACAGCCTGGTACGGCAGTTTAGCAAGGCAGTTTGCAGAAGTTTGTGGAGACAATTTGGGGTGCGGTTGGAGGTATCTTTGACAGTGTACTTCATTAGCAAATTGATCAAAAATTGGTGCACCGATTTCCAGGTTCTTCCATATTGTTTGGTGTTTGTTTTTGGATGTCAAGATTGTATAAAAACTACATATATTCAGTCAGTGTGGTAACAGTCCAGAATTTGTCATAAAATAGTACTGTTATTCATTGTGTATAATTGGATTGTTATATTGAGTGAGAGTGCATTGACAAGGTCATGTTATTACTATAGTTTCATTGTTCATGTGAAGATTTGTAACAGTCCCTTCATTCTCAGAAAATTAGTCAATAGAAAAATAGTCATTATCATAAATTGTAATCAGAATCAGATAAGTTCTTGATATTGAGTCTTTGCATTAGAGATTTATTGTTGTTCATTCTATATTGGTATTTTTACCTCAATAACATTTGATGCCCAAAATGATTATCGCACTACAACACTTTGAAACACATCATTGCAAGTAAAACTATTCAGTGCATGCCAACTGTTTGACAAATTGCCAAGGATCAGATTTGGGGTTTTTAGTGGCCTTTATAGTAAGGGTCATTATAGTGGTATCAGAGCAGTTTCCTGCCAACCTGATTGGGTTATTTCAGATTGAATTCAACTGTCAGCATGGCTTTAACAAGAGACAAGGAATTGAAAGAGAGAATGCACACTGCATTGAAGAAACTAGATCATCCATTTCAGCGAACAAAGGACCTCCTAAGAACTTTGGAGGAGTTGGAAACTTATTTAGGCAAGGTTGATCAGTTAGATTCCTATGCTATGCAAACAGCTTTATCTCCAGTATTTGGTTCTTTGGTGAAGCCCCGATTATTGAGACATCATGATGAGGTGGTAAGACTTGCAGCTCTCTCTTGCATTAGTGAAATCATGAGGATAATAGCTAGCTTTAATTTTTATGATGTTCAGATTATGAGAGAGGTACTTCATGCCATGGTGAAAAGCTTCGAAAGGTTGGATGACATCAAGGACCCTCATTTCACAAAGAGGGCAAGATTACTTGAAGTATTTGCATGGTGTAGGTTTGAAAACATTATGTTGTCAATAGGTTGTATTGATGACATTCATAGAATGTTTAACACATTTTGGAATATTTTGGATGAGTTTCATCCAACGATGTATTAGCATCAATGCACTCCATCATGTTCACAATCTTGTTTGAGGAGAAGGATGAAATTTCTAAACTTTTGGCAGAAGATTTATGGCATGTTTGGACAAAAGAGAGGAATGTGTCACCTATGGCATGTACATGGTTAAAGAGCCTGATTAATAGGCCTAAGGATCAAAGTACCTTCCCTATGACAGGCAGAAACTTGTATGATGAGTTTGACAGACATGCTGATCCGGCATTGGGAGATGTTAGCACATCTTCACGTAATGATTTATTTGCATCATCTTCACAGGAAGAAGTGGTTATAGATGTTGTACAGGTTGAGCCAGTTGCATCAGAAGGTGATATCACAGACACACCGGATGGCATGAGTGACATTGACAGTGATTGTGGTATAGTTGGTCTTGATGATGTCACAGGTGCTCAAAATAGTAACTACAACACAGTGGATTCAGATAATGATTGTGAGGAGGTTGTTGTGCATGATGATGAGATACCTATCAGTGATGAGTAGACATTGAGTATTCAGAACTTTGCTGATAGAGAGTATCAAGCACAGTTAGATGTTACATCACACGAGGTTGAGGCACATAGTACTTCACATGTTTTGTCCAGTCAGCTTAGGGTAAGTGAGGATGGGATTGTGACTTCATTATCTCATCATGACAAGATGCGGGAGATGATAGAGGATCACATCTGGATGATTCAGTTACAACACAGACGTAAAGGAGTACAAGCAAAGTCTTCTTGTGTTGACTTACAGGTGATCAGGGAAGGAATGGGAGTGATGAAGATGAGTTATTTACATCTTCTTTCAGATCGTGACCATCTTCTTAGCCTTGCTAGAGATCATTTAGATGCCTTGAGAAGGAAGGAGGAGGAAGCTGGCAAGCTTTCTCGAGAGTTTGAGGACACTCAAGCCTCTTTGTTGAGTACTCCATTGGCATTACAGGACTTGGAGAGACATACTGATTTGTTACAGGGAGACATCACTGGGACATTGGATTGTGTGATTGATATGGATAATGAGTATGGTACAGTTGATCCTGATGTTGTTACAGTGATCAAGGATAGTACAGTTGATTGGAATAGTGCAGCAGAGAGACATGTGGATGGTGTAATACCCCAAAATTGGCACCTATTTAATTTCATCAATTTTGGTGCATTATCTCGATTTTACATCACCAAAGTCCTAGTTCCCTAGGCAATTTTCTCTCTCATATCTGACTTAATTTGACTTGATGTCAATTGCAAAGACCATAAATTGCAATAATCAAACACTAAAATTAATTCCTAAGTCTCTTTGACTTTATTAGCTAAATTATCTCTATGATACATTAATTTAATTATGAAGTCCTAAGTACTTTTAATTAAATTAAACTCCACCCCCTTTAGCTAAATACCCTTGAAAGGAATTAATAAATATTTAGTTAATTGAATGGACACCTCTTTATTTGAATTTAATAATTCAAATTACTCGAAAGGTCACTCCCCACGTGTGGCAAATTCCATTCTTTTAATTAAATAATTCATTGTCTTTTTGTCTCAATTAGGAATGAAGAGTTCACTGTTTCGAATCAAGAAACTATTCATTCCTCTTCTGGCTTGGTCTATTTAATGAACCTCTTTCTCATTCAAAAAGAGAGCAAGTTTTGAGAGCATCCTTACTATAGCATTTTTTAGTCTCATATCTCATTGTTTTCAAAGCTCTTTTATTGCATTATTTAGATTAATATCTCTTTTTTTTTAGTATAATTGCATTTCACATTTAGATTAAATTTTTTTACTTGTTCTTAGTCTAATATCATCTTTATTTCAAAATCAAATAAAAATCTGCATATCATATTTCTTTCAAGTTCTTAGATTAATTGCATCCTCATTCTTAGATTAAATTGCATTCATTCTTAGCTTAGTTTCATTTTTCTGATATTTTCTTTCAAATCCTCCATTGTTGAATTGGTCTCCCGGCTGTTGGCTCTCGTTCTGAGAGTATTCAAACACCCCATTCACATAGGAGGCAACAGGTCGCCTCACCATGGAATTTGGATTGAGTTCTTCATACTCTCTCCCAAATTCTATCAAGTGAATAATGAATATGTTGTGTTTTGCCTGATTTAGAGGTCACATTCAGTCACATACATTTTGGCGCCCACCGTGGGGTAGAAAAAGATCAATTTCTGGCCTCATTCTTGATTAATTTTTCAGTTTTAGTGTTGGTTTCAGGTTTTGTACGGCCATTTACAGTCTTAAAATCCTATAATATAGTAATGGATAGATAGAATGATTAATATTTTTTCTCATTCTTTTGGTTTGGTTTATTTTTATTGAGAAATGAATAAGTTATGATCATTTTGGTGAAAGTGGTTATTTGCAGATTTGAGATTCTCTGAATACAGTCAGATTGAAACATCTGGTACGGACAAATTATGAATAATCAGGATCTCTAATAATAT
The DNA here is from genome assembly GCA_027943335.1 of Chamaecyparis obtusa. Lineage (NCBI taxonomy): Eukaryota > Viridiplantae > Streptophyta > Pinopsida > Cupressales > Cupressaceae > Chamaecyparis > Chamaecyparis obtusa. The sequence continues at coordinate 670,188 of BSBK01002345.1, forward strand.
TCATTGGAAAGTTACGTGAATTATCTTTCATTTCCTTTTTGTTTGAGTTATTTTCATGAAGATTTGTGAAAGTTATGTGCATTTGAGTGAAAACTAGTTTTTAACAATTTGCATTGGAGTTGCAGGCAATGATTTATTCTTAGAAAATAATTTATGAATGGGAAAAATAAATGGCTTACATATTTGGAAACTAGATTCATGAATAGTTAATGTAAAATTGGTTTTATTTTATTTGGATTCATTTTGAGAAAGATATGTGATTCCCTAGGTAGGGCTGGTGTTTTAAATCTGATTTATGACAGAAAAATTACAGTCTGAAAAATTTATTGGTTGAGGTACCAAATGAAATCATAAGACCTTGTAATCTTGGGAAATAGTAGTTCTTGATGTTGGCTAAAAACTTCATTCTTTCCAGAAATTTTAATATTGTGATTTTATGGGTCAAATAAATCAATCTTTAAAGACTGTCTTGAAGACAGCAATATTACATATCTTATGGTTTGCCATTGATTTGTCTTGATTATATACTTTCGAATGTGTGCTAAATGCTGGATTGCAGATCTTTGGACCTAAGGTGAGTTCTTAAAATTTCTAAAACATTTGGACTTTGAAATTAAAATTGAACCTCTCATGTGTTTGGCTTGAGTGTTTACATGCTTTCATAGAACACATTTTAATTGATGCTCTTAATGGGAAATGAATGAACATAGATTTTATTTCATACAAGTTTATGTAAGTGAATGCTTGTGTTTAAACCATAAGTAATTCTTGGTTCCAATATCAAAAATCTCATTGAGTAATTTAGGGCATGGATTCATTCCTTGTTTACATGAAGAGTTAAATGCACCACTTTGTGGACTCACTTCATGTTTACTTGGAAAGTTAAATATTCCATGATTCAAACCCTCTTGCACTCATGAGTAGTATTGATAAGCAACTTTAGATTACTTGTGATTGATCTAGATTGCTATCTTGGGTTATTGGACTCGCTAATCCGCTGGCCCCTCATTTCCGCCCTGTGGTTGCAATCCCAGCGCCACATTAAAGGGGAGAGGTCTATAGGAAAGAAGCGTTAATTGTTCCACTTGGCAACCCTTTTGTGCTTTTTGGAACTCACTTGTTTTCTAGGGTGTGGACTCACTTTGAGTTTGTGTGAGGAGTTAAATGCACCACTTTGTGGACTCACCTCACATTTACTTGAAGGGTTAAATGCACCACCTTAGTGCTTTTCAATACTTTTGATAGAGAATTACTTACTTTTTCATTTCTAGAAGGCCTGCTTGGGGATTTCATCACCTCAAGGGACGACCTTAACTCCCATGTTCCGGCGGAGTATAAATATCGGGAGGTGAATCCAAAGACACCTCTCTTGAGAATGAGTTAGATTTCACTCTTGGCTAAGCCTCAAAGAACTTTATACCTTTGAGAAGTGAAGGAGGAGATTTGGGTTACCGTCTCCCCCCGGCTGTGTGATTTCAAATTCTTCTCATCTACAGATTTGTGCCTCACGTACCTTGCGTATATCGAGGACTCCCTTTAGAAAAGCCATGTATATCCTTGTAGACAACTTGCTAGGATGTTGTTGTGTTTTAAGTGTCTGCTAAAACATTCTCAAGAACATACACAAGTAGAGTCCTTAGGGAGTAGAAATACTAAGTCACTATTCCTGTTCATGTGCAAGGTTGCTTTGTCCCTTGCCCATTGCTTGAAGACTGTTTGCTTGAACTCCTTGATTGTTGTCTTATGTGCTTGATCAATGACATAAATCTGATCTGCCTTTTTGTCCATGATCAGTTTTTCTATTTTCCTGTCGTTCACCGTCAGAAACTAGTTGTCCTGAGTTAGGAATCGATCGATCTTTGCTTTGACTCGTATTGTCTCTCATTAGTCTACCTTATCTCGTTGTGCTCTTGTACCTTGCATTGTGATTGTCTTATCTCGGCTGTTCTAGCCATCTCTTTTTGACAATTCATACCAGGTTCATCTTGCATCTTGGTTGTTCTAGCCATTTATCTCCTTTCGTTATCTTTGAGACAGAGTCTAGCTTTATCCTGAATCTTTGCTCGTTACATCTTCGTCTATGACTATCACGACTCGAAGTGGCAAGACTTATCCCATTCAGAACGCTGATCAAGATCAAAGTAAACCTTGTAATCGAGACATAGGTCATCCTAAATCTGTTGCAAAATTTGAACTTCGAGAGGAATCCTCACATTCTTCGTCATTCCAAGAGTATTACAATCCATTGTTTCAGATACAGTCTGACTTATTATTTCAAGAATATTATAACCCATTGTTTGAAGACCAACAAGACTCTGAAGGGTCACTTTCTAAAATTAAACCTATTGATCCTTTTCAACCTATCAACTCTTTCACGATCTCTCGTAATACTACCAACAAGATGGGAGATCCAAAACCTTCAAAGTTGGTTTTCAATCTCAGCTCTAACATGCCAAAACCTTCAAAGTTGGTTTTCAATCTCAGCTCTAACATGCCAAAATCCTCAAAGCCTATCTTTAATCTTAGGTCTAGCATGCAAACAGTCAATGCCACTGAGAAGGCTATGACAGAAGCTCAACTGCCTTCTAGATTTGCTAGAAACAAACCTTGGATCCCTCACTGTGACATGATCATTGCTCTAGGGAGCAAGGATACTCCTAAACCCAAAACTCCCTTTGTCTTGCGAGGCCCTGCGCCTCCCTCTTATAACTACACAAAATCTCCAGCTTGTGCGAATGCTATCCCTCGATCTCGTGCAAAGATTATTCTCAAAGGTCCCGAACCTTCGACATCCAGACCAAAACTATCTATGGATAAAGCCCTCACTAAGGAAAATGTCCCCAAAGATCTCAATCTCGACCAGTTTCAATCTATGGTGGGTCATTTGACCTCACCTCATTATTTATCCTTCTCTGAAGAAGATGATCACTTGCTAAGCCACCCACATAATGCTCTCCTACACACTGAAGTTATGGAAGGTCCCAAGCATATCCCCCGCGTCCTCATTAACAATAGTGCTAGCCTAAATACTTGCTCTGCTAAGATACTTACCCAAACAACAGATAGCTTTGTTCCTGCCAATAGAGAGTCCATTGAGTTCTATGATGCTAAGCTCAAAGAAATAGAAAAGACCTTGAAGATCAAAGATATTGGCATGGGGGAATATCAGATTGAGTCTGTCTTGTCATTGAAAACTCTCCCTCCATCTCCACATTCCTATGAGGAACCTTCTGAAGATGGATTTGGTATTGGCTATCAGAGCGATGAGCTTGACCAACCTAGCTACAACTTTCACTCATGCAAGGATTCAGATAATGAAGAAACACAGATTCAGCCTATGACACATGAAAGATCTTTGAATGTTCAAAATTCTAATTCAGACTACCAGAAAGAGTCTTATCTACCTTCTCAAGTGCTTCAGGAACGTGATTTTGGTCCTCACCAGGAGGATTTTATACACTCTACTGAACAGATTTCTACTACTGCAGCTACTACTGAATATGTCACTGCCTCTAATGGCACAGATACTGATTGGGAGCAACTGTTGGATGCTTCCCTTATCTTTGGTATGCCTCAAGGTATGCCTATTCTAGATTGTTCTACCACTTCTACTATTGAACAAAATCCTACTACTGCCGATTCCAATGATACACATACTGATTGGGAGCAACTGCTGGATGCTTCCCTTATCTTGGGTATGCCTATTCCAGTTTATTCCACCACTTTTGCTATTGAACAGACTCCTACTATTTCCATCTCCAATGGCACACATACTGATTGGGAGCAACTGTTGGATGCTTCCCTCCTCTTGGGTATGCCTCAAGGTATGCCTATTCTAGATTACTTTGCTGCTTCTACTACTGAACAAGATCCTGCTATTGAAGAAATGTTTCCTTTGACAGATGATAGTAATGAAGAAAGTCTACCTCCGACTATGTCTCTAGCTGAATGGGACTCCATTTCAGATGCTACTACAAAAATACCAGTTGATGCTATGCACCTATATGCTAGTCTTAACAACTCAGAAAGAGGAGAAAGTTATGATCCTCCAGATCAAGCTATTGATGATGATCCTTTCCACCCTCCTATGGAGATCATTCCTATGGCTCCTATGCCATTTTCTCCAAGCTTTACTCCTACTGCTCCATCAAATCATGGGTATGTAAGACCCCATTATGTTATAGCTTCATGGAATATTGGAAGATCCAAAATTGAAATGGTTCCTATTCGTGCACTCTTACCACCTGAAAGGGGACCTGACTCTTGGAATAGGTTATCTTGGTTAGGCTCACATAATATTCCTCCAAACTTATCTGACTCTTCTAGGATGACTCACAATCGACAATGCTCTATGGAAGATTACTTTCTTGATCTACTTGATGCATTCATGAATGATGAGGATGATACTGATATATTTGCACTTGAGCCCATCCCATTGACTTTTATTCCCCCTTCATCTCCCAGAAAAGTGGCTCATCCACTTCCATTTCCACCTCTCCACCTAAACCAGTCATATAAGCCTCTTTCATTCACAATTCTTGAGTCTTTTGGAAGTAACTTGGATGTACAACATAAAAATAAAAATAATGAGAATCCACTTATATCTCAAGGTCACCATGTCCCATCTAATCGACATGTGACTATGAAGAAAGGAAAGAAACAAAGGTGTTCAAAAGACCACAAAGGTCCTCAAAAAGAAGAAGACAATCAAAAGCCAGAAAATAAAATAAAAAATAGATCTCAAAATCCATTCTATAGGCATTGTCATCAAAAGCACCTCAAAGTAAAGAAGAAAAAAATCAAAAGCTATGTGGATTCCAAAGAAAGAAAAAATCAAAGTTGTCATTCAAGCTTCCAAAATTCTCATGCTTCCCTCCATTCCATCACCCTTGCCTCTCATACTTTATCCTCTTCACTCCATCTTGCCTTGTCCCAAAGTGCATATTAGCATCTCCTCATTGCTAATGACATGACTAAGAGAAATCTAGAATGTACTCTCCCTAAGCATTTAGAGCGTGGGAAATCTGATAAAGAGTTAAGATGTGTCCATGAGGATATTTGTGAGTCTCACTTAAGTGATCTTTCCTTGACTATGGATCTCTTGACTGTTGGACACTACTGGTTGGATCTCCTGTTATTGCTACAACATTTGGTTCTGATTCTGCAACTTCTCAGCTGGCTACTACTACAAATGACTGTGTTCTCAGAGATTCCTACTAAAGGAGAGAAACTCAAAGAGCCCATCAATGCTCTTCATCTAAGAAGTTCTACAGCTGACATTCTCTATGTGCTCATGTACATACTTATTGATCCTGAAAAAATCCTAAAAATTGATATATTGCAAAAAATCCTAAAAATTGCAAAATGTCCTAAAAAATGATCATCTTAGTGAAAACCTAGCAAACAGGCACTTTGATGTATCTATTATCTTGGTGAAAACCTGGTAAACAGGCGCCTTGATAATACAAAAAAAATAGAAAATTTCAAAAATACAAAAAAAATAAAAAATTTCAAAAATACAAAAAAATAGAAAATGTGAAAAATACAAAAAAAAATGAAAAGATCAAAAATACAAAAAAAGCAAAAAAAGAGAAAAGTACAAAAAAATTGAAAAAGAGAAAAATGTGCCATTGATGAAAACCTGGTAAACAGGCGTCATGGTAGCAAAAATAGAATCTCTGCCAAGATGGTGAAAACCTGGTAAACAGGCACCTCTTGTTTTTCTGAAGTAACATCTCATCTCAGCGTCGCTTGGCTCTTAGTTTCCTGCTTTAGTTTCCTTCCTTTCCTGCTTTAGTTTGTTTCCTGCTTTGGTTTGCTAGCTCATGCGCTTGTCTTTGAGTTTTCCTCGACTCTTCATGGATTGGAACTGGTTCACACTTGGGGGCACCTACTTGGTCTAGGGGGCATTATCCTATTGCTTTCGGAAACTCTTTTGAGCATTGGTCGCCAGTGGTTCTCACTATGCCAGCCTGCGGATACCTAGCTTTCGTTCGATCTCTCTTCTTCGAGATTTCTCCCTTTTATCAATCACCAGTGATTCTCACTACGTTTGCCTACTATCATTATCTCATTGAGACTTTGAACGTTATCTTTCCGAATTGACTTCAATCCGCTTGAACATGAACTTAAACTGAAACTAAAACTAAAGGTGTGTTCCTTTGAGGCATGTTGAGCTTTGTTTTCTTTGAGTGTTTGTTTGTTTGCTTTCTTTGCTTTCTGCTTGTTGGTTTAGTTCCAATGATCCAAAGAATTCATTTAAGAGGGGCGTCCGTCTTTAAGAGCCTCTATCTCGTATTGGATGGCCATGCGTACCTCGACTCCTTTTATATGGATGCTTTGGTGAGGTTGGTTCTTCTCCTTGTCTTTTGAGTGACTTCTTTCTGCTACTGGTGAAATTGTAAACGCTCGTCCTGTTAAGTGAACGTAAGGGTCACTGCGAGCAATCTTTGGTGAAAGAAAGATCTCTCATGTGTTTGGTGTGTTTGTTCGCAAGAGACATTCAGGTCATTCTAGCAAATGTGCTTTGATGCTTATGTTAACTTGCTAAATTAAAAGGAATAGGTGTTCAGGTCATTTTGGCTTCTTGTGCCTTAATGCTTACACCTCATTCCGACAAATTTAAGACTTGTCATATTCATATTCTCATGTTGGGGAGAATTGTATGGCATCTTGCAATTGTCCCATGCTTAAATGAACTCTATGATGATAATACGATGAGTCCAACAGCCAAGTTCAGAGGATTGCATTTGTTCATCCTAGGCCTGCATTTAGACTTGCATCTTTCATTCTAGGCTTGCATTTGGAGCGCTTTCTTGTTGCTCTCTTGATTGCTTTCTTTTGGATCTTCTCATCAAAGGTTCTCATCTTTTGTCCCAGTCTCATCTTGGCTGCATCCTTTTTCGGGATCGAAATCGAAATCTGACATCTCTAAGTGGCTCAAAATCGCGTTTTAAACTCTAAGTGGACTCCTTCTGGATCAAATGCTTGTGCACTCAGCCTTCTGGTGTCATCTTCCTACCAGATCCTCATCTTTGCATCATGTTCTCAAATCTTTTCTTCTTTTCATCAAGTCAACCCTAGTCAAAATTTGGTCAACTATGGTCAAACTTGGTCAACAGGACCTCTGCTTTGCTCCGTTTCACTTCTATAGCTTCGCGAATCTAGTCTAATTGCTTTTGCTCTGCAATCTCTTGTTGTTTATCATCCTTCTGACATGTCATCTTTCAATTTCGCTCCCGAGGGGGCAGGATGATTACATCATTTGAATCTTGTCGAATCTATTCTTGAATCAGTCTGATTTGAATCATCAATTCTCATCGCTAGGGGCATCTTGACGCCTCGCATCTTGTTATCTGGAAATCTATCTCTTAGGTATCTGAGCAATCTAACTCGGATCCTCAAGGACCAAACTTCATTCTGGAGATGGTTCTTGAAATCTTTTGGGTATTGGGGCAATCTAACCCTAATTCCTGGAAGTCAAGCTTCGTTCTAGAGATGACTCTCGAAATCTCTTTTAGACCGTTATCTGGGCAATCTAATCTGGGTCTCGGAGGACTAAGCTTCGTATTGGGGCAATCTAACCCTGATTCAGAGATAGTCCTAAATCTACATCTTCATCAATTGGTATTGGGGCAATCTAACCCCGATTCCGGTTCTCTTTTAAAGATCGTTGTCTTCACAATCTAACTTAGACTTCGAAAAATTCATGCTTTGATCTGCTTTCATCTATCACTTCAGACTATTCTTTGAATCAACGCGCTATTCGCACATCAATTCAAAGAGGGGCAAATGTAATACCCCAAAATTGGCACCTATTTAATTTCATCAATTTTGGTGCATTATCTCGATTTTACATCACCAAAGTCCTAGTTCCCTAGGCTCTCTCTCATATCTGACTTAATTTGACTTGATGTCAATTGCAAAGACCATAAATTGCAATAATCAAACACTAAAATTAATTCCTAAGTCTCTTTGACTTTATTAGCTAAATTATCTCTATGATACATTAATTTAATTATGAAGTCCTAAGTACTTTTAATTAAATTAAACTCCACCCCCTTTAGCTAAATACCCTTGAAAGGAATTAATAAATATTTAGTTAATTGAATGGACACCTCTTTATTTGAATTTAATAATTCAAATTACTCGAAAGGTCACTCCCCACATGTGGCAAATTCCATTCTTTTAATTAAATAATTCATTGTCTTTTTGTCTCAATTAGGAATGAAGAGTCCACCGTTTCGAATCAAGAAACTATTCATTCCTCTTCTGGCTTGGTCTATTTAATGAACCTCTTTCTCATTCAAAAAGAGAGCAAGTTTTGAGAGCATCCTTACTATAGCATTTTTTAGTCTCATATCTCATTGTTTTCAAAGCTCTTTTATTGCATTATTTAGATTAATATCTCTTTTTTTTTAGTATAATTGCATTTCACATTTAGATTAAATTTTCTTACTTGTTCTTAGTGTAATATCATCTTTATTTCAAAATCAAATAAAAATCTGCATATCATATTTCTTTCAAGTTCTTAGATTAAGTTGCATCTCATCTTTATTTTCAAGCTCTTAGATTAATTGCATCCTCATTCTTAGATTAAATTGCATTCATTCTTAGCTTAGTTTCATTTTTCTGATATTTGCTTTCAAATCCTCCATTGTTGAATTGGTCTCTCGGCTGTTGGCTCTCGTTCTGAGAGTATTAAAACACCCCATTCACATAGGAGGCAACAGGTCGCCTCACCATGGAATTTGGATTGAGTTCTTCATACTCTCTCCCGAATTCTATCAAGTGAATAATGACTATGTTGTGTTGTGCCTGATTTAGAGGTCACATTCAGTCACAACAATAACTACAGCAGAGTATCTATCCTATGACAAGGCTCTACAAGACTTTATTTGGTTGATTTCATGCAAATCTGATAAAATTTGGCCAGTCTTTCGCGCGAGAAAAGTGTTCCTTCGCGTGAGACAACTACTATTTCACGTGAGAAAACTACCATTTCGCGTGAGAAAACAGAATTCTCGCAATGAACACCCCTCCAGCTCGCGCGAAGTTCTATCCTTGGAGCTTGTTAGTTCACGCGAGAAAACCACTTTATCGCGCGAAATGAAACCTGCCTTCGCGCGAGAGAACTACTTTCTCGCGCGATATTTCACACTTTTTGCATTATGCTAATATTTTTTTTCAAACAATCTAACCTATCACGCTATACAAATTGAAATACAAAGCAGTTTATCGACTACTTACAGGTGCGTCATACTCCGGTGGCCGGGCATGTCGTCGAGAGCGCTCAAATCAGTGTGTATGTAGTGGCAGACCCTCCATTTCTCTATCTTAGAGCTCAGAATCACTAAAAGACAACGATGAATAATGATTTGAAAATGACTCCTCCGACCCTTATATAGCTTTTGACCTAATTTTTGAAAGTGCTCCGTTTTCTTTGAAAATTGCACCCTTTGCTAAATCGACTGTTCTGAATCCATTTTCGGGATCGAAATTAAAATCTGACATCTCTAAGTGGCTCAAAATCGTGTTTTAAATATTGGACTTCTTCTGGCTCGGATGCTTGTGCAGTCAGTCTCCTGGTGTCATCTTCCTACCAGATCCTCATCTTTGCATCATGTTCTCAAATCTTTTCTTCTTTTCATCAAGTCAACCCTAGTCAAAATTTGGTCAACTATGGTCAAACTTGGTCAACAGGACCTCTGCTTTGCTCCATTTCACTTCTATAGCTTCGCGAATCTAATCTAATTGCTTTTGCTCTGCAATCTCTTGTTGTTTATCATCCTTCTGACATGTCATCTTTCAATTTCGCTCTCGAGGGGGCAGGATGATTACATCATTTGAATCTTGTCGAATCTATTCTTGAATCAGTCTGATTTGAATCATCAATTCTCATCGCTAGGGGCATCTTGACGCCTCGCATCTTGTTATCTGGAAATCTATCTCTTAGGTATCTGAGCAATCTAACTCAGATCCTCAAGGACCAAACTTCATTCTGGAGATGGTTCTTGAAATCTTTTGGGTATTGGGGCAATCTAACCCTAATTCCTGGAAGTCAAGCTTCATTCTAGAGATGACTCTCGAAATCTCTTTTAGACCGTTATCTGGGCAATCTAACCTGGGTCTCGGAGGACTAAGCTTCGTATTGGGGCAATCTAACCCTGATTCAGAGATAGTCCTAAATCTACATCTTCATCAATTGGTATTGGGGCAATCTAACCCCGATTCCAGTTCTCTTTTAAAGATCGTTGTCTTCGCAATCTAACTTAGACTTCAAAAAATTCATGCTTTGATCTGCTTTCATCTATCACTTCAGACTATTCTTTGAATCAACGCGCTGTTCGCACATCAATTCAAAGAGGGGCAAATGTAATACCCCAAAATTGGCACCTATTTAATTTCATCAATTTTGGTGCATTATCTCGATTTTACATCACCAAAGTCCTAGTTCCCTAGGCAATTTTCTCTCTCATATCTGACTTAATTTGACTTGATGTCAATTGCAAAGACCATAAATTGCAATAATCAAACACTAAAATTAATTCCTAAGTCTCTTTGACTTTATTAGCTAAATTATCTCTATGATACATTAATTTAATTATGAAGTCCTAAGTACTTTTAATTAAATTAAACTCCACCCCCTTTAGCTAAATACCCTTGAAAGGAATTAATAAATATTTAGTTAATTGAATGGACACCTCTTTATTTGAATTTAATAATTCAAATTACTCGAAAGGTCACTCCCCACATGTGGCAAATTCCATTCTTTTAATTAAATAATTCATTGTCTTTTTGTCTCAATTAGGAATGAAGAGTCCACCGTTTCGAATCAAGAAACTATTCATTCCTCTTCTGGCTTGGTCTATTTAATGAACCTCTTTCTCATTCAAAAAGAGAGCAAGTTTTGAGAGCATCCTTACTATAGCATTTTTTAGTCTCATATCTCATTGTTTTCAAAGCTCTTTTATTGCATTATTTAGATTAATATCTCTTTTTTTTTAGTATAATTGCATTTCACATTTAGATTAAATTTTCTTACTTGTTCTTAGTCTAATATCATCTTTATTTCAAAATCAAATAAAAATCTGCATATCATATTTCTTTCAAGTTCTTAGATTAATTGCATCCTCATTCTTAGATTAAATTGCATTCATTCTTAGCTTAGTTTCATTTTTCTGATATTTGCTTTCAAATCCTCCATTGTTGAATTGGTCTCCCGGCTGTTGGCTCTCGTTCTGAGAGTATTCAAACACCCCATTCACATAGGAGGCAACAGGTCACCTCACCATGGAATTTGGATTGAGTTCTTCATACTCTCTCCCGAATTCTATCAAGTGAATAATGACTATGTTGTGTTGTGCCTGATTTAGAGGTCACCTTCAGTCACATACAGATGGGTATGGCGTGGATTTGAGTTCAGCTTCATCTTACACACCTAATACTCAACTTTCTACGACAGGCAGACCACATGAGGTTGTTGATAGTTGTGAGAGTTCACCTTGCATCCAGGATTCAGGGATAGTGTCAATTATGGCAGACATGGATGTGGGATCAGCTGATATTGGGATTGAGTAGGCTACTCAGGTATGGATTTTTCTTGACGTGTTAGTCGGTTCCAGTTTACAGATGAGGACTCAGGATTGTTACATTGGCGTTTGGGATTCTGTTGACTGGAGATCTTTATCATCTATTGGTAGCAGTGATTGTTTGAGTGCTATCATGGATTTGATTAGTAGATTACATGGTGTTGTTCTCATTCATACCAGCAGCTTGTCAAATGTTGGTATTAGTCTTTATACACCAATGTTAGGAATAGTGTACATTTCCAGTCGACCACTTAGGGTGCAGTGGGTTTGTGATAATTTAGGCACATCTGAGGTGTTAGTATTTATAGATGAGTCCCAGGATCATATGGGTATTGATGACATCCAGGAGTATGCTATGGACAGTTTTGAGGACTTAGCTCTCTCGGCAGATTCATTTGTTATGACGGAGCTGGATAGCGACACTACAGTTTTTGATACTCCATATGATGATGTGAGCTTTGGAGTTGACTTGCAGAGTATGGATGGTAGTACTCCAGAGATTAGTGACTTTGAGGATACTCCTTTGGATAGTGTGGCAAAGGAGGATTGTAGGAGATAGTCTAGCCAGCCATCATGTGTCTAGTCAGCTGAGAGTTAGTGAGCGAGACATTGCTATTGCTTGCAAGCATTTTGATGCTGCTCATCAGTTGTTAGCAGTTTACAGATGGGGTTCTACTACTAGCGATGAGCAGGGAGGTAGTCATTTCTCCTTGACAGAGATCCACTCTTTATGGGAGGCTATCCGTATTCTGAGATAGAATTATATGCAGTTGGTAGCTGACAGAGAGCATCTTATAGAGTGGGGCAGTACAACATATGATGCATTATTGGTCAAGGAAGATGAGGTGAGTGAGCTTACTCAACAGCTCAAGGTGACTTCTTATTTTCTTGAGAGTACACAATTGGCTTTCGAGGAGTCACAGTTTCATTTGGCTGAGGTGACCAGGGAGTTAGAGCGACTGCAGTCTTTACCAGATTCTGTACAGTCACAGATTGTGGTGTCTGGTGATTCGAGGATGTCCATGGTTGATATTTTTAGAGACAGTGGAGATGGGGAGGCATCCATCCTAGATATTAGCATTGGCACATCGAGTTCATCTCCACTACAGTCAGGTTCTGTTGAGTTGGGCGTTGAGCATTGTGGTATGTTTGACTTGGTGGTGGTCTCTACTACTGATGGTACGGAGACTAGTGATGTTGTACCAGGGATCATGTTTGATGTTGGTGAGCCGGCAGCTGGCTTGGTTCCTATTTGTGATACTACTCCTTTGGAGGTGTCTTCGGAGGTAGTAGTTGGTTCAGGCTTGGTTAGTGATCAGTTGCAGTTAGTTTCATCTGGATTGCAGTCTGAGCCACTGACTAAGATTGACACATTCTATCGACCTTACACTGTGAGCTGGATGATTTGTGACCAGGAGATTGGGGATGATACTGATGTTGTTGATGATTCAACTATTGTTCTTGATTTCACTCCCTTGGCTATGTCATCTCCTGACTTAGCTAATGATCAGTCACAGTTGGTTGCATCATGTTTGCAGGATGAGCTGGTTGGTTCTCTTTACTGGCACTATATTTCAGGGTATGTTCATCGGCTTGCTTTTGATTCATGTATTGAGGAGTTGATGGCAGGCAGATTTGGTTTGATTTATTGCTATCTATCATGTGATGCCTATTCACCATCAGCGGTGCATGGGAGTTATGGTTATGAGACAGTGGTTGGTGATCTGCAAAGTTGTGTTGACTGTAGGAGTTGTACAATGTGTGGATTTTCCATACTTGGTACAGTTTCATTCGGGAGTGTACACCATTGTTGCAGAGTTGGATTGAACATTCCGCATAAGCCAGTGGGATGCGTTGATGATATTTACTGTGTTGGTAGTTTGAGTTGTTCTCTTGACTTGGGTTCTGATATTTTCAGAGTTGGTGTCTCGTGGGTTCCTGACTGTGGCAGTTATGGAGTTAGAGTTTAGTTGAGCAGTGGTTCACGATTCATTCATGGATTCCTCTCTGTTATATTACAGAGGATATTGCAGGAGATTGCATTGGGTGGCAGCAGTTCAGTTCATGACTACACTTGGGATCCAGGTGGATTGATTGGTTTATTGCTCAATCATTGCTTGGGGACAAGCAATTTCAGGAAGGGTGGACTGTCATGTCCCCATTTTGGCTGACATCATTTTGTGTGCCAGATTTGCCTATTATCGACTCTCGTAGGCAAATGATTTGGAGAGAGAGAGTCATTTTGCTGATCATTTGATTGCATATTGCTGACAGAGCCTACATCCAGTTTGAGGCCTACATGCAGTTGTAGTGGAGCCTACGTTCAGTTATGAGACTTTTGGGGCCTACATTGTTATAATTTTAAGTTGAGATTGCACTTTTTTATATTATAAAGTTACTTTATTATAAAGTGCATTATAATATGATTTTATAAAGGATGTTTCTAGAAGTTTTTAGCAACTTCTCCAAAAAGTGAATAAATAGAGGGCTGGGCCTCTCATTTGAACATGCTTGAATTTGTGATTTCTTCTACTTTTTCCATTGTGGAGCAATTTGTAGCCTTTTGGGTCTACAAATACTATTCGGTCTTTGGGAATGATAACTCCCTTGGATTGGCATAACTGAGGTAGTGAAATATCTACTAAAGGGTTGCATATTTGGAGTTGGTATTCAGCCATCTCATTGGTACTTCATTGAGAATTCATTGTAAGGGTTTGTTTTGGTTGGAATAAGGGTTTCAAATTTTCCCTAGCATTGGTGAAGCATTTGGCGAGGGTTTGAAGACAAAATTTGCACATTTTCAGAATTGCAACACCAGGGTCTGGAACCAAATATTTGCTCATATCTTCTCAACCGATTGGTGAACATTTTTATGCTTTTGTGAGGTCATAACCTAACCCTAGGTGCCCCTTTTCATACCATTTTGGGGCCCTAAAAACTCTACCATTATTTTCTAGGAGAGTCATACTTGTACGGCCTGGTACGACAGTTTAGCAGGGCAGTTTGCAGAAGTTTGTGGAGACAGTTTGGGGTGCGGTTGGAGGTATCTTTGACATTATACTTCATCAAAAAATTGATCAAAAATTGGTGCACCAATTTCCAGGTTCTTCCATATTGTTTGGTGTTTGTTTTTGGATGTCAAGATTGTATAAAAATTGCATATATTCAGTCACTGTGGTAACAGTCCAGAATTTGTCATAAAACAGTACTGTTATTCATTGTGTATAATTGGATTGTTATATTGAGTGAGAGTGCATTGACAAGGTCATGTTATTACTATAGTTTCATTGTTCATGTGAAGATTTGTAACAGTCCCTTCATTCTCAAAAAATCAGTCAATAGAAAAATAGTCATTATCATAAATTGTAATCAGAATCAAATAAGTTCTTGATATTGAGTCTTTTCATTAGAGATTTATTGTTGTTCATTCTATATTGGTATTGTTATATCAATAACATTTGATGCCCAAAATGATTATCGCACTACAACACTTTGAAACACATCATTGCAAGTAAAACTATTCAGTGCATGCCAACTATTTGACAAATTGCCAAGGATCAGATTTGGGGTTTTTAGTGGCCTTTATAGTAAGGGTCATTACACCATTATTCCTCCTTCCCTTCTTCCACTCTTCATTCACATGGGAAACAAAATAGAAGGGTAGGTAGTAGGTACCACGATCCCTCTATCCCACACATCCAGAAGTGTAGTTCACCAGTTCCATCGAATGCTCCTATCTCTCGAAAAAGACCGTGTGAGTGTGCAGTTATGCCTGCCAATGCCAGTAGAAAATTTCCCCGAGTGCATGCCTCTCAATTTCTTTAGGAGCCCTACCCCCTTAGAATAGTAGGCTTCAAAATGCAAGTCACCACACCCTTAACTAGCTAAAAAAACACCAAGAGAAGATCACATACCTATTCCACTCTTTCATTTTTGTACCAATAGAAAACCACACATGTAATTTCTTGATCCTTGTCAGCCTCTACCTTTACCGTACTACCAAATGAGCTAGACCACCATCACCTCTTTGTTCTTGTATTCCTTCAAATTCATGGATTTTATGTTTCAATTCCTCTCATACCTCCCTAATCTTAGCAGCATAGGCACCCTTATTCATTGTCCCATCCCATCAAATGAAGGGAATATTACCAAATTCCCTCACCATTTTAGGGTCTCCAATTCCTTCAAATACATCAAAACCCACTCCTAGGACTACCCATTTGATCACATGGTCTAGACCCAATAGAATGTCTTCAATCAAAAGAAACCTTAGAACCCATTTCATCACTTCAACATCTTCTCCAATGTCTAGCACCTAGCTGAGAACAATACTAATGATGTCTACATTAATTTGATACCAATGCTTTGCATTCACAAATTCCTCACCCAATGGTTGTAGGAGTTCCATAAACACTTTACTGTCTTTGCAATGACACATCTGTCACAACCTCCTCAAATTCACATTCTTGAAAATGCTTGTTGTTTCCTTGTTAATAGTGTAAAATTGGCATCCATCGTTGAAATGCCAAAGTTGAGGCTCATAGGAAAAAATTTATCTTCGCAATCAAGCCTGCCAACTTTTAAAGCTCACCACACATCTTCTCCTCACACAAACGTTTAATCTTAATAAATAATACTTCATCAATTCCCCAACATCATTAATGTATCCTTGAGGGAGCTAGTGAAGTCATCACCTAATGCTAAATTTAGATTACAAAAATAATAAAAATGTACTTCCCCCACTATAAATGTCAGCACCAAATTTGATATGATATCCACAACATCATTACCCCCTCTTTTGATGTGTGAGATTTTAAAATGCTTAAAATTTGATAATTCATTTGTGATTGAATTGATAAACTTTTGTAGGTTCCATACCTAAAAATTTATGGCCATAACTACCTTAACCATAATAATAAAATCACCTTCTAAGTGCAACTTCCTTACTCCTAATCTTGTACCCATTTTGATAGCTTGTAAAGCTTCCACTACCTCTGCTACAATATTCATTTTGTCATTGATTCTCTTTGCTTCAAGACTTAGAATATTTCCATCACTTCCCTTGGCCATACATCCAATCCCTGATGGTCTTGGATTTCCCTTAGAGGCCCCATCAAAATTAATCTTACACCATTCTTCATAAAGAAAATCTATCAAGGATATGTACTCTAGCATGAGCTTAGAACAAATGTGCTCCTTGAAAGTATTGGAGTGAAGAAAAGAGTGCCAATTTTCAATACAATTGATCATTTGCAAAAATCAAATCATTTAAGACATTATTTGAACAATAGTTGTTGAAGAAACCTAATACTCTCTAGAAATAATATAAAAACATATGCAAACGATGCATATCTCAGGATTTGTGAAGACATGATCCTCTGAATCAAATAATCCACATGTAGTGGTATGTGTTGCCCAAAATTTCATGTCTATTCAATTTTGATTAGGCTGATTTTAATCTAGGATCTCCATTTTAACCCTGCCGAGCACCCCAAAAATTTTCATGGCCCTGTGTCTTATTTTCTGGCCTTTGCAATCTCTTTTAGCTCCCTGGTCTGCAAGCTTTTAATTTGAAAATTTATCCGTTATGGCCAAAAACCTTAGAAATCCTTCAGCCTATTCTAATTTGTCATTACCTTTTTTAGCCGCTAAACCTTCATATTTCCCATGTGTGATTTATAAGAAGCCTTCAGTCACGAGATCTCAATTCCTGGTGGTTAAGTCCTTAGCTTCCTGCAACCTGGCGAAGCGGTTACAGTTTTGTTTGGCGGTCTCAGCTTTGAGGTAGTTAAGCATCGAAAAGATCTGATGATCATCGTTATACCATTGGGTGAAGATGATCCCCTTTTAAGCATAGTGCTTTAGTGATGACCATCGATCCTCTTTATTGCCAGGGCTCTGTCAGGTGGGTCCTCTTATTGTGATATGTTTGCTTCTGATTGGTTGTGGGTCTAATGACATGGAGTTTTCCAGTGGGGTCAAACCTTTCAAAAGGGTTAAAGCTCAGATAAATCCTGTGGCTATCGTAATACCGCTGAGGAAAAGTGCTTGAAGGTTAACATCATGATGTAACAATGGCCATTGATCTTCATTCTAATGCAGCGTTTCAGTTGTCAGTGGGTCCACTGCCACGTAGTCTAAGGTGTACACTTCTAATTGGTCAAAGGCTAGTGATGTGGAAGTCTGTTAGTGGGCTTGAAGTCTTTGGTTTATGAGGTAGGTTAAAGTGTAGATTAGATCTATGGTTGTCGTTATACCACTCGGGCAAGATGCATGATGTTTAAAGGTCACGGTATAGCGACAACCGTTCGATGAATATCTCAGGATGTTGTGGGTCCGATGTGCTACTTGGCACTGACATGCTCAATTTCTATTGGCTTCCGACTGGTGATGTGGCCGATGACTTTTCAAAGGAGTTTGCAACTATTTTGAGGGTGATCTGGTTCATTAATCTACCGAGAAAGAATGAAATCGATGGCCACATTTTAAATTTGATCAGCTAGTCATTGTTTTTCAAATTTAAAATATTTCATAGGGTTTTTCTTGCTAAGTTTCTTGCTGTCAGTCGAATGCGGTCGTGGGTAGCTCGGAATTGATGTTCTCAGGATGGTTATAGTTGGGAGGATGATGAGAAGATCTAGTGGTCATCTCCTGTCATTTCTTAGGGTACCATGTTGGTGTTCTTGTGCCGAAGAGGCATTAAAGGTTGGCGCCACCTGTGGCCTTTTGTACTTCAAAACACAAATGTTTACCGGGATTGGATTTGAGCATTCATGGCAAGGCCAAGTTGCAGAGAGGTAGATAGGTCAAGGCAGCTTGTTTGTGGGAAGATATAGTATAGGGATGGACATGCAAATATGATATCTGATCAGTTAGGATACTTTAAAAGACACATTGATGATTATAATTGACAGAATTAGGGTTTCTAATTATTTTATGTCAAATCATATGTAACCCTAATTAGGTTTTGACTCCTGCTTGTGTGCAAAGGGAGATGTATATAATGTTTTGAGAGCTTTTAGAGCTCAGAGTTTACATTTTGTAAAAAGAGTTCTTCTTTCTTAGGAGCTATCTATGGTATTTGTTCTACCCTTTGGCTCTTACAGACTGTAACCTTTCATTGAAATCTCAGATTCAATAGAGGCTATCCGTGGCAATTGTTCTACCCTCTGGTCTTTCCCTTGTCTGTATTTCTCTTATTGAATATAATATACTGGATTTATTGGAGAAATCTTGGAGTTCCAGGGCCCTTCTTTCTTTCAACTTATTTGTGTACTACTATGTCTGATTTGATTTGAGTGAGTTTAAGGGTATAGTTCAGCCCCCTATCATTCTGTCTCATTCCTATGCCCTTTTGCTGAAGAGAACATTTTCTTGCAGGTCACAGTTTATGTCTTTTGCTCAGACCCCTCTGTGAAACACTTATGCAAGCCTGTTTAGAAAGATTGTGTTCTATTAGATCTGAGAGCTTTCATGCTAGTTTGGTCAGTGTATTGTGTTCATTTCATTTTAGTGTATCACCTAGTAGGATAGTTTGCTTCTAGTTATTTCCCTTTCATGCATTCCTTCTATCCCTTTTCCCCTCAAGAATTTACTTTCTTGTCAAAGAAGCAAATTAAAGTGATTATCCAAGAGGAACCAACCTAGAACCTGGAGGTCTCATCTTAGTTAGCATAGGTCCCACAACATGGAGATGATTCCCATGTTATACTAGGTTATCAAGACCAAGAGAGCTTGAAACAAGGGTGCAAACTTAGTGTATAACAATTTTGGCATGCTCGGTGGGACTGCAAAAGAAGTTCATTGTTTGAAAGATTATGCTATCTCTAATATACTGATTGCATAATACAAACTTTTAGAAGTTTTTCTATCAATATATCTGGTGACTCTAAAGATTTCACATATCCAGGCTACCTTGTTCAAAGTTTATGAGAAAGATTGAGACTAGAAGCTCAAAGCCTACTGAATTTTCAGAGTTGCCCTTAAAAAGAGGCTACAAAGGTAGGTCAACTCAGAGAACATCTCCTACAAGGAGAGTACAATCTACACCACCTGATACTTCAGAGAGGACACCTTTGCCCTATCATCTCAAAAGAAGAGGATGATCTCTAACCAGAGATCTAGAAGAAGATTCAAATCCAGCATCCAACACAACTCACACAGTTGCTACTCATCAAGTTTTAGTCCCTACAATGGATAGATAGTTTTCTTTTACATCTTTCAACCAAGGGAGTCCATTGAACTTTGCTCAACATCATGATGTGCCCTTGGTGGCACTAAAGAGTCTACCTGATTTCACAGGTGAAGGACCGACTATAGCTTTTGAGCATATAAGAGATGTGACCACTATCTGCAGCATACACAACATAACTCAAGAAGATGTGGCCACCAAGCTATTAGCAGCCTCTCTCAAAGGTAAGGCTCTTGAATGGTTTATAACATTAACTATTGGCTCCATTACTTCATGGGATGAATTAGGAGATGCATTGAGTAAACATTTTGAGGATAAATCAAAAAACTTGTCTTTGGTTGAGTAGTTGACAACCATTAAAAGAGACCCTCAAGAACAAATGATAGATTATAATAATAGATTCCTCAAGACATGGAATAGAATTCCAATCTTAGTGAGGCCATCAGCTGATCATGTTTTCCTATACTTCTTGCAAAGTTTGAATGGTCAAATTTCTATCATGATCCAATCTATGGGTGGTACCTCTTTACCCCAAGCTTTTGAGACAACTGTCAGAGCTAAGAATTATTTGATTCAAGCAAGTATGATAGCTAGAAGGCCACCCATGCCCATCTTTCCTAGCCTTCATCCTATTGCACCTACACAAGTACCTCCATTTACCCCTATTCCCACCATATTAGCACCTCAGGCTAGTACTAGCGGTCAGGAGCTAAAAATAAGTTTCTCTCAAGAGCTGCAAGAGATCAAGAATAGTCAACAAGCTAGTCAGCAAGAAATGACAAACTTGTTGTAGACTTTGACTAAAGAGGTCACAAACCTAAATAGGCAAGGGCAAGGAATCAGACCACCCTTTTAGCCACAAGGCCAAGGTCCTAGTCAGCAATATCAAAATCAGGGACAACCTTATCAACAAAATAGGCCACCATACCAAGGAGGGTATCAAGGGCAAAGACAAAATTTTAATCAAAGACCATTCCAACCATACACCCCTGCACCTCAATTCTACAAATCCAGTTAGGGATACTTTCAAAGACACATTGATGATCAGAATTGATGGAATTAGGGTTTCTAATTATTTTATGTCAAATCATATGTAACCCTAATTAGGTTTTGACTCCTACCTACGTGCAAAGGGAGATGTATATAATGTTTTGAGAGCTTTTAGAGCTCAGAGTTTACATTTTGTAAAAAGAGTTCTTCTTTCTTAGGAGCTATCTTTGGTATTTGTTCTGCCCTCTAGCTCTTACAGACTGTAACCTTTCATTGAAATCTCATATTCAATAGAGGCTATCTATGGCAATTGTTCTACCCTCTGGTCTTTCCCTTGTTTGTATTTCTCTTATTGAATATAATATACTGGCTTTATTGGAGAAATCTTGGAGTTCCAGGGCCCTTCTTTCTTTCAGCTTATTTGTTTACTATTGTGTCTAATTTGATTTGAGTGAGTTTGTGGGTATACTTCAGCCCCCTATCATTCTATCTCATTCCTGTGCCCTTTTGCTGAAGAGAATGTTTGCTTGCAGGTCACAATTTGTGTCTTTTGCTCAGACCCCTCTATGAAACACTTATGCAAGCCTATTTAGAAATATTGTGTTCTATTAGATCTGAGAGCTTTCATGCTAGTTTGGTCAGTGTATTGTGTTCATTTCATTTCGATGTATCACTTGGTAGGATAGTTTGCTTCCAGTTATTTCCCTTTCATGCATTCCTTCTATCCCTTTTCCCCTCAAGAATTTACTTTCCTATCAAAGAAACAAATTAAGGTGATTATCCAAGAGGAACCAGCCTAGAACCTGGAGGTCTCATTTCAGTTAGCATAGGTCCCACAACTTGGAGATGATTCCCATGTTATACTAGGTTATCAAGACCAAGAGAGCTTGAAACAAGAGTGCAAACTTAGTGTATAACAGTATGATTATAGTTGTTAACATATACACTCTGACCTGGAAATAATATATCATATTGTTATAGCATTTCCATGGGAAGTATTAACTATAGTAGAATAAGCAACAACTACTGTTGTTGATGTCCAAAGCAATGACATTCATCAATTATTGAACCTCATTTTAGCTCTATGAGGATGTGAAAAGCTCTAAAATGCCACAACAACTCAACCAAGATGTCCATGATTCCCTTGGCATAAAAGTAGAATTCTGAAATAGAGTACAAACAAAATATTTTAGGACAAAATCAATAATTGTTTGTATTAGAATTAAAACTCCACAAAACTTGCATGAACACACCTCATAATAAACCCTGATACAAGAATTGCACACCTCATTTTCTCCATTTTTAGGATGCAATTTTGGATTGGATGTTTCCTTGGAGTCAACTGAGGTGCCTTGACTATGAAATGACCCCGGTTTAGTCTATTTTACTATCATCTTTAATTGAAATTAAGATCTTTCTACTATCAAATATTTCTTGCGTGATTCTTTGTTGTTCTAAAGAATTACCTACATTCTCCAAATGCTTCCAAGACTAAGTCTCTCCAACCTCATTCTACCTACATTCCACATAATCTTTGATGTTATAAAGCTTTAAATCCCTCCCAAGAGTCTTCCTATACACAAAAAACACCGTACAAATTATAAATATCTAAGACATGTTCAAATCTGGTTATTTATTGTCATAGGTAACTTCCCCTTCAAATTTGAAAAATGGTTCTACTACACATTATTAGGTTGTGAGTCATATTAAAAGGTGAAAATTAAAACACTAAGGGATAAGCTAGACCTATAAATAGTTAAATTCCATTAATTAGTTAGAAAGAGCTATCAAGACTAATATTTCAGTAGGCGGGAAACAAGGGCTATAGGCAACAACAATGTAGAAGATGAAAGTGGTGTAATGAGAAATAATATGCTCTGTAATACACAAAGTGCACAATATCCACACTATTAACCAAAGTATCAAATTAAATAGGTTTGTATTAGGAATGCGTACCTTGGGATTACTTAACAACACATTAGTCTTCCTACTAGGTTGTCATGATGGATAGAAAAAGACCTAAGAAAACCAAAGTTGGGTACTCCAAAGACTTGGAAACCTCATTGATGCAACTCCTATTTTTAAAACTTCAAGACATTTATGTTAACTTTTCTCCCTCGGTGTAACCTCCTCTTAAACCTAAATCTTCTTCTTCTTAAGGTAGATGTGTTTGAACAAGGAGAGTAAATGATATGTTTTTCTTCTTTTAGAAATGATAATCCACAAACCTATAAATATGGATTAGAACCCTGTACACAAATTTCTGTTTTAAATAAGTATTGTGCAAATTTATGGCAAAGCCAATTATTCTTATCTTCTCCATGGTTATGAAGAGAAGGGGGAAATATTAGAAATTGAAGATTCATATGACACAATTTTAGGACATTTTGATTGGTTTTCTAATATTACTCCAAAATATTGACGGTTTTTCAAGGTTTACAAATCTTTTCTCCAAAACACTTGGGAAACTAAATCTATATTTGGATACCCTTTTGTAAGTTGTAAAACATACTTCAAAATTAGATATCTCTTATTTGGACCAACTGTCCAAACAATGACTAGTGTACTGTGTATTTCCCTCCAAAAGGTCTCCAAATACAAAGCAACTCCTCTTTTCACACCTTCCCAAACTTCCTAACCCCAAAAAAGAGTAAACATATAACCTTAATCAAAGGATTTCCAAGGTTTTAGGAAGAAACACTAAGTTTTAATATCCCAATAAAAAAACCCTCTATTTTAGGCCTATAACCCTAGGGCTTCCTCAACCAAACACCTTCACACACTTCTAGACCCCCTCAATGGATCCAAGGTTGCAAGCAATGGGGACACTGAGGAAACCCCATGTATAAATGCCCAATTTTTGTTGCAATTACCATTTTCATTTTTTATTTTAACCACTAAAATTCTTGTGCAATGGTAGTGATGCCTTGAGGGCCAAATGGGTGTTAGGAATGGGAACACTGAGAGGGGGGGGGGGTGAATCAGTGTTCTATATATTATTAATTTCTCTAAACTCTTGAATCTTAACTTTATTGCTTAAGTACTGAACTGAATATTAATGCAAGTAAGATATGCAACCATAACACATAACTCACAATATGATTACAGGGAAACCCAAATAGGTAAAAACCCCGGTGGGAATTGACACCCACTAATAACTGCACTAGTGTTTTGTGATCCTTGTTAGAAGATCTTGCAACCCTATTAGAAGTTGTTCTTTACAATGCTTTTAGTACAGAGACCTGGTCAAAGGTCAGACCCTATTAGGAGTCTTTTACAATAACCTTGTTAGGGGTGGGAACACACTGTCCTAGAGCTCACTACTCAAGTGGTGAAGGCTACAACCTTCTGGATCTCAGATACACACTATATCTGCAAGGTGAACTATTGTTGTGACACTACTTGTCTGATTAGTTCCTTTTGTGCACTGATGCTTTAGCTTCTTGTAAATCTCTATGAAATTATATCTTCTCTTTGCATACTTCTTCTCTACTTCTATCAACTCTATCACACATCTCATACTTAATTACAAGGGCGCATGTCTTATTTATATGCACATACAAAAACTCTTCATCAAGTCAGCCTATAACTAATTACATACAACGCTTCCAATTGAATTGGCTCAAGCATGTTTACATATTACCATATTAACATGTCTATGACCTAAATACAATAGGCATGTAGCCTTTACAAAACAATATTACAAGCGCTTATCAAAATACAAATAGTCGGCCCTATGCTTTGTTCTATTATGTCGCTTACTGATTGTGGCTCTTCAAATAGCTATATCTTCATCATACTAACTCATCTGATAATGTGCTCTTAGATTTAGCATGACTACATACTAACAAGCTTATATTCAAGGGTGCATGTCATAACTCTATCATATGCATGTGTGTTGATGCTCTATTCACCTGGTGCTCTGCTAACTATCCAGTCTTTCATACTTAGCTAAATTTTGATGTTCTAACTACTTGCGCTCACTCCATAGTATCATATGACTTTTTTTCCATAATGAAAATATTGAATCATATTCATATACATTAGTATAGTCAACTTTCCAACAATCTCCCCCTTTGTCATTAATGGCAACAAAGGAATATGGCCAAGTTACTAACTGTATCCTTATACAAAATTTTCTAATACATACTCTAACTTATATCTCCCCTTTACATCATATACAAAACTCCATATTTTGTCTTCTATATTCTATACTCCCCCTTTGAAATACTCTAAGTGGATGAGAAAGTTTTGGAAGCCTATGCACAAGTCCTACTATCAATGCTCAAAGATCCCAATGAGCCCAGATGGGGAACACATGAGGAAAAGACCAGACAGGTTGATGCAGTACTAAATAGTGCTGCAACCAAGAGGAAAGCCACCAAAATCACCTCTGATATTTTGAAGATCCATGGTGTGACCCAAGAAGACCTGGATAGAGCTAAGGAAGAAAAGATAGCTATGCAAATTGAGAGCGCATCCACTGAGGAAGCCAAGATAGATGATCCTAAGATGAAGAAAGTAAAAATTGAGAAAACTAATGATCCAAAAGAAAAGCAAAAGAAGACAAATGATATCACCCCTGTACCCTCAACTACAGTTGATGTAGAATCCACATCACTTCCTAAATACAGAAAGATTCCAAAGAGGAAGGAGACTGACACAATCCATCCATCCTCTAGGACAACCAAAAATATAAGAAGGAACACTCAAGCCCCTCCTGAGGTAGGTTTCAGACCGAGTTGTCAAGTATTGAAAATAAGGATAGTTGATGAAGGAAGAAATAATCAAATAGGGAAATTATATGATATGTACAATGAGATTAATAAGTTAGAGATCCATGGTATGATAATAAAACATATGATTAAGTTCAAGAAGATAGTCTTGGAACTTAAAATATTCATTCCAAACAAATTATGGAACATCCTAGAATTTTTGAAGAGACAGGCTATTGAGGAGGACCTCAGAATAAGGGAAAATATATTAGATAGAAGCCTCTTTATATGCTCAATAGAAGAGAAAACACTACTGTTGGATCTGGTGAAGCCACACCTAAGAATAAAACTAAGAACTCTACAAATAATGGATAAGGACTATGAGTTGGTAGCCAAAGAGAATGAGAAAGTGTTCTTGAATAGGCACATATATCCACCCACTACACCCACAACTCAAGTGCCCTCTAAGAAAGCCAAGGAGTCAGAGATCACAAATGCACCAGTAACAGGTCCGCAAGACTCAATACCCTCAGTGACAGTATCTATAGATGAGATAAATTCTACGCCCATACCCAGAACACAAGAAGATGACACAATAATGATTGATAATGTGAAGATATCAATGGCGGCCACTGAAAAAGGCTTAGAAAAATTTGAGGAAGCCTTTGTGAGTACACAAGAGGTAGAAATACTTTGCAGTGATAATTCACCTAAGAAGCAAGAAGAGGTGTTGATTAAGGATCTAACAAGAAAAGAAGAAGAAGAAGAAGAAGAAAAAGAAAAAGAAAATGAGAAAGAGAAAGAGAAAGAAGAATAAAAAGAAGAACAAGAGGAGAAAGAAAAGGAATCAACAGATGAACTGCCTATAAGGAAAAACATAGAAGTGTTAGATAGCACACCTATCACTCCTATGCCATTAGCATCATTGTTGTCAAGTTTGACCCCTGACACTACAAGCTTGGACTCATGGGGAGAAGAAGACTCGATCAAGATCATTGTTCTTGCTATGGAGAAGGCCAAGGAGAAACAAGTGATGAGAAATCCTTTTTTTGTTGAGCCAGTAAATACCTTGAATAGTCTACTACCAGCAGAGAAGAAGGTAACAAACGTGCACTCTATGGATGATGTCAGTACCATCCTAACAAGTTTCAAAGCCAACTTTTCTAGCCTAAAAAAATTAGCAGCTAAGGTAGCAGAAGGGAAGTATCTCAAGAAGAGATTGAATGAGCTAACTACAAATTTTGCACTTGACCTTAACTCTCTAAAGGTTGGTCAAGCTTCATTGAAATAAATTGTAGAAAAAGGAAGGAAAATCATAGCAGATTACATGAACCAAGATAAGATGACTACAAATCTCTAAAAGAAAATCTAGGAAGCAGAAGCTATGATAGATGCAGTGAGGAAATTAGTAGAAGATCCTTCCTCTAATGTAAATATGTGTAACAATGTGTACCAAGGACAAGTGGACAAAATAGAGAAGGTAGAGGAAAAAATGTCCAAGATAAGGGCAAGGCAAACACAACTGATAAATGCTCTTGCACCCTCATTAGATGTACTGAACTAGAACATCAAGGAGATCAATGTCACTATGGTGACATATGATCAAGGTCCTAGTTTAGATTTGGAGAAGATGGAGAATTTGAAATATGCTTTGTGTGCCCATCTCCAGACAATAGACACATTGAAGAAGTTTTGGCAGAATGAGATTGCAAACCTTCAGATAGCCTACCCGGATGTATTAACTATGTAAGTACTTGTGGATATATTTTTTGAGCACCCTTGTCATTAATGTCAAAGGGGGAGTATAGAATATAGAAGACAAAATATGGAGTTTTGTATATGATGTAAAGGGGAGATATAAGTTAGAGTATGTATTAGAAAATTATGTATAAGGATACAGTTAGTAACTTGGCCATATTCCTTTATTTCCATAATGACAACGCTGAATCATAGTCATATACATTAGTATAGTCAACTTTCCAACAATGGGGACTGGTTTCAACTTGAGAAAATCGATGCCACCAATCTTGAAAATCACATGCCAAATGGGGATTGTATCTTCCATTAGAGCCACTTCATATGTACAGGTGATGAACATGTAGATTTTCCTAAGCACTACTGGGAGCTTACCCGACAATAGATGTACTATTGTGAAAATCATCACAAGTCCATTTTTTGTCGGGTCTATCTCTCAGTATTGCTTGGTCAAATCTGCATGTTTTTCACATGTGCATATACCTTCTCTGATCAACTCTTATATGCACAGGTGATGAACATGTAGATTTTCCTAAGCACTATTGGGAGATTACCCTACAACACATGTACTATTGTGAAAATCATCACAAGTCCATGTGTTGATGGGTTTAGCTCCTAGTATTGCTTGGTCAAATCTATATGTTTGTCACCTATGCATATACCTTATCTAATCAAATCTTATATGCACATATGATGAACATTCACTTGAGACATTTCAATTGAGAATCTTGTCTACTTGAGACATTTCAATTGTTAAAGATATTTTATTCATTGGTTGTGTGATTAGAGAAGGTATATTCACAGGTGATGAACGTGCAGATTTCATAATACTACTATGAATATTATTTTGACCTCTTCTCATAACAATAATAATATTAGTTTGTGTTTTACATGATTGCATTTCACAAATCATTACTATCAAAATTTTGAACATATCTAAATGGAATACTTTGTGTCTGACATACTTAAATGGAATACACCAAGAAGTACCAAATGATGAATGCTCAATTGTTGTAATGGAAAAGCATCATAACCATCCATTTCTAGAACTTGATTTTCTATAGTCTTAATGATTTTTCTATAGTCCTAATGATTTTGAACATTGTTGACAAAGCATGTTTCTTTTTTTGATTATTTGATTGATCCTCTCACAAAATTAGAGTTGAAAAAATGGTTGTTCCGCAACTGTATCTGCCATTAGAGCCACTTCATATGCACAGGTGATGAACATGCAGATTTGCCTAAGCACTACTGGGAGCTGACCCCGCAACACATGTACCATTGTGAAAATCATCACAAGTCCATTTGCTGCGGGGTCAAGTTCCCAGTAATTTTTAGTCATATCTGCATATTTGTCACTTGTTCATATACCAAATGATGAATGCTCAATTGTTGTAATCGAAAAGTATCAGAACTATCCATTTCTATAGTCTTAATGATTTTTATATACTTGCAATGATTTTTCTTATTTCTTATCTTTTGTCCCTTTTTTATTTCCCATGTCTGTGCTTGGTGATAGGATTTTGTCACCTTCTTTTAATGGTATATTTCATTCAGTCTATGTGGAATACTATTTTGTTCACTATTTTATTTCAACTTGATATTTCATTCATTTTTCATATACACAGAGACTACACGTGCTGATAAAAAATGAGTTGTTTGATTTAGGTTTACTGTTCATGATTGTAAATAGTTGATATTTCTGATGGTACTCCTTGGTGTATTCCATTTAAAAATAATCAGGTTTCTATGGCTATGATAAATGTCCCTTTGTGTTGAAAAAATTACAGTTGAGAAAATGGTTGTTCAATGTCTGTATCTGTAGGTTGCAAACAAATCATCCTTCTTCCACCAATGAGTCATTCCATTCAAGAAAGACCATGTTTGACAATATCAACCCAGAACACAATAAGGAGACAATTGCTAGATTGTGGTCTAACTTTAAAAGAAAAGGTGATGAAAAATGTTATTGTCCCTACAAAATTTGCAAGGGCTTAAAGACTCGAAGATATCTAATCAAAATAGTCGAAGAACATTGTAGGCAACATGGTCACATTGAAGGGGGAAATGAATTTCATCCATTGGTATGTATTTTAATAATTTATAAAATACATAATACATGATTTGATGATGACATCATGGTCATGGTTAATTTAAGGTCATCATTTTGATATAGGTCAACTACCCTAGGTTTCATGTTATAGACTATGGCAATCCAGAGAGTGTGGATTTCCAAACGACAGAACATTAAGGTGTGCATATTGAAGTAGAAGATAATGATCCCATGGAAGAAAATCATGATGATGAAGAAGATCGCGATGATCAAGATGATCATGATGATGATGGTGATGATGTAGATGACCTTGATGTACCTATACTTGAGAAGGCATATGAGCCCCTATACAAAGGCTCCCAAACAACTATTCTTGTTGATGTATTATTTTTGGTGAACTTGAAGGTTATGAATGATTTATCCAACGTAGCAATCGCACGTATGTTAACGTATGCCAACTTTTTTTTATTTTTTTTAGTCCTAATTTCCTTACAGTTAACAAAGGGCGAATCATGTACCAGTTAATATTCTTTATATTAACAAATTATATTTTTGGTTGTAGGTTGATAGGTGAGCATTTGTTACCACCATCAAAAATTCTACCTCACTCGTACTGAGAATTATCTGCCATTATGAAAGATATTGGAATGGAGTATCAAACAATACATGCATGTCTGAATGATCATATTATATATCATAAACAACATGAATTTACAATAGAATGCCCTGATTATCATATTAGTAGATATCGATCAGACCAAATAACAAAAAAGGTGCCTCGTAAGGTTCTTCGGCATATTCTCATTATTCCATGTTTGTAATGATTATTCAGGTGCAATAGTTTGACATAATTTATGGATTACCATGCATGCAATAGAATTCAAGATGATATTATGTGAATGCCTGTGGATGGTTTGACATTTAAGGAAATAGAGGAAACTTGGCCACACTTTAAAGAAGAACCTCGTAATCTCAAGTTTTCATTGGCAATGGATGGTGTCAATCTATTTGGAGAGATGAGATCTGTTTACTCGGTGTGGCCTATTTTTGTTATCAATAATAAAATTTCTCCTTGGATGTCCATAAAGAGGGAGCACATAATGTTGGCAATGATTGTTTTAGGTATTTTTTTATTTAATAGTCATCTAAATTAATTTATTATAAATAATCCATCAAAATGGTCACAATAATTATGTAATGTTTTTGTTCATTCAACTAGGTAAGTACCAAGTTAAAGATATGAATGTATATATTGAGCCCCTTATTGATAAGATGATGGTGTTATGGAATGAGGTCACTATGTATGACATCTCTAGACCAATAGGACAAAGACAATTTCAATTCCATGCAATACTTGTATAGACAATACATGATGCCCCTGTGCTAACACTTTTTTGTTGTATGTTCTCTTCTTAACATCTCTTTTTTGGTATGTTATAGTGCTAACACAAAATTAACATATTTAATCCAATTATACATGATCTTGTAGGTCTTTAGACAAAGGGAAAATTTTCATGTCCAGTTTGTGGTCCAAAGATGAAATCTCATCATTCAAAAAGTTTAGAAAAGCAAGTGTTTGATGAGTATAGACACTTTCTCCACAGAAAGCATAAGTACTAAATTATCAGAAAACATCTTTTTAATGGGAAAGAAGAGACTACATCAAATCCATGGAGAATGAAACCTCTCACCTATGGAAGTTGGAATACAATAAAATAAATTATCGAGGTAATGTCATTCCATCTGATAGTTTTTATTTGAAATTTATATTTTGATATTGTGTTTTGTTTATTAGATGATGTAATTGATGCTCGTGAAGATTGTCAAGGCATTAATGACCAACTTCCAAAAGGACTAAAAAGTTATCCTAAACAATTTAGTAAGTTGTCATACTATGAGAAACTCTCAATCATGCATTTGTTTGATGCTATGCATATTGGAAAGAATGTAACAGAGACATTGTGGAAAATATTGGATGGAAAGAGTGACAAAGACAAAATTGTCAAAATTTGTAGTGACATTGAAGAATCCAACCATGCAATGAAAAATGTCATTTGATCAAATAACAATAGAGACCAGATTGATATAAGTGCCCTTACTTGGTTATTTTCAGAGCAATAGAGAAATGTTATAAAAGAAGTCATAAAAAAATTATGATTTCTCACAGGATTTGTTGTGAACATAAACAATCTCATATAAAAAAAAAGTGAATTTGGGTCAGGGATGAAAACACACGATTGACATACATTTATTAAGATAATTCATGTTATTTTGTATTCACTATATATTTGTATATTGCATGTAATTTTCATTGTATTATTTTATAAAATATTGATAAGATCATTTTACAATTATTGCAGTACATGCCACCTTTATCTCTCCCACACCACTTTGAAAACAGTTTCAAACAAGTTATATATGGTCTTAGAAAATACATGAGGTGGTTGTCATCAAAATAAATCAATAAAGAAGATATAAAATATTGGAAGAGAAAAATTCCTCATCTTATGTGTGAAATGCAAAAGTGTCTACCTTCAACTTTTTTCAATGCACAAGAACACTACCTCATACATCAAGTTGAAGAGATTGAATTGTGTGGACCTGTACAAACTAGGTCAATGTGGATGGTTGAGAGGCACTTGAAATTTTTGAAGGGCTTGGTTCGACAGAGAACCAGTACATTAATGAATATCTTCCTAAGTTTGCAGCAAAGATCCATGTAGATCGTATTTGGGATCCCAAATCCATTAACAAACTCTAAGGGGAGTACTTGATGGGGAAAGGTAGATTGACAAAAGTGAGAGGTAATTATAAGATGTTATTGTAGTTAATTAATTCTTATAAATCTTCAATATAAGTTATTTGTAATTGGTCTA
Organism: Chamaecyparis obtusa; assembly: GCA_027943335.1. Classification (NCBI taxonomy): domain Eukaryota; kingdom Viridiplantae; phylum Streptophyta; class Pinopsida; order Cupressales; family Cupressaceae; genus Chamaecyparis; species Chamaecyparis obtusa. The sequence continues at coordinate 702,359 of BSBK01002345.1, forward strand.
TTTTTTTAATACAATTGGTCGAGAGTGGGATGCAAAACATTTGTATATTGTGAACAATCTTGATTGAATGACGGTATGGATTGAACAATGTCAACAAAATGGTTTCTCATTAACATGGAAAGGTGTTGCTTCATTAGTTATAGAAGATCATCATAATGGAGATTCTAATGTTACGCCAATGGTAATTGTCTAGCATATGGTTTAAGAGGTAAAGAGGTACGTAAAAATTTATTAATGATCATGACCCATATTTTTCATATCAACTCATGATGCAAATAATTTTCACACTTTTGAAAAATTGTAGGTCAAGCACCACAAAGCTATGTACTATCATGGCCACACATTCTTCATAAAAAGTTGGATGACACGAAAAAACTTGTGATTCTAAGATAACTGTAGTCTTTGAGGTCACTAATATATCATCTAGAAATGACATACATCCTCAACAATCTCAAAATCGATACTATGGCATCTTGGATGATATACTTGAGTGCGACTTTAACTCCTTCAAATTAGTTATATTCATCATCAAATGGTACAGGCCTCGACTGAATCAAAATTATCCTAATAGAACTGTTATTCAATATGATAATGAATTTATAATGATTAATACAAGGTCATTTGAGCCCTGTATTCTTCCAAGCCAATGTGAGAAAGTGTTTTACTTAGAGCTTCCACATAAACCGGGTTGGTCATTTGTTGTTAGACATGATCCAAGAGGAAGACCGATAAAATATAATGTGATGGAAGAAGATACTGAAGAAGAAGAAGATGGTGGTGGTGGTGGTGATTATGATGATGATGATAGTGGCGATGATGATGATGATGATGATGATGGTGATGATGATGATGATGAGATGGATGAAGAAGATGATCAATGACATGATTGAAATGTACAAGGTATGTGATTTAATTATTTATATATATTTATATTGATTAGTATATATATTTAATATTGATTTCAATTCTAATGATTACATATTTATTGTGTTCAATTCTAATGATTACAACATATGTGATTTATGATTACCAATGTATTGCTTATGATTCTCAACTAATTGCTGCTGATATATGTATATATTTTGTTTGATTGTCACCCTTTTTGGAAACAGGCAATTGACTGCACACATCGTCACCCCTTTTGTTGATGATCTTGTATTCCATATATAAGGTAAAGGTAATTTGTTCATGTTTACGATCTTGCATATTGTTCATGTTGTCTTCTACGTAATTTGTAGAATACGTATCATGTAATTTTTAGCTAACTTAAGATAAATGACTCAGATATGCATTAGCGAAACTGCCTTAGTTTAGTTACAGCATATGTGATTTATGATTACCAATGTATTGCTTATGATGCTCAATTAATTGTTATTGATACATGTATATATTTTGTTTTATTGTCACCCTTTCTGGAAACGGGCAATTGACTACACACATCGTCACCCCTTCTATTGAAAATCTTGCATTCCATATATAAGGTAAAGGTAATTTGTTCATGTTTATGATCTTGCATATTGTTCATGTTGTCTTCTATGTAATTTATAGCATATGTATCACGTAATTTTTAGCTAACTTAAGATAAATGATTCACATATGCAGGAAATTTAACCCCTTTGACGAGGATCCTGCACAGTGACATGGATTAGTAGGTATAAGTCAATACACCTATATATATAATATATAATATATAATTGATATAAAATTTTGATTTCATTGTTTAGCAATAAATAGACACAATTTTCTTATATTCTTCTTGTTTATCACCGAGAACGTACTGTGATTGCCTTTTATAATGACTGTCTCATATCCTTATCACTGACTTAATACCAATGCTCCCATACTTTGCTGACCCCTTATTATCTCTTCCTTGTTCGGTGGTAAAAAATACCAAATTTATAGATTAATATCTCAAATGTTACTTGACTAAATTCAGGTCTTATGTTGCTTGCATGCTATACTAAGGATATGACTTGTCTTCATCAGTTTTCTGATCCTTTTATACAATTCCTATTTTTTTGTGCCTTTCCTTCATTTTCAACTTGCATTTTATATCTCCCACGTATAGACAAAGAAGAATCGTATGGGTCAGGACTCTATTCAAGACTTGAATATTATATATATTGATTAATTATTAGCATTATATTGATTTGATTAATATTATGAATTGATAAACAATATTGTTGATTATTTATTTATTTTTCTATTTTTAATATTATTATTTATTTAATAATATTTTATTATTTTATTATTATCAAAATTCTATTCGAAGCAGGGACATGACAATATCTCATTTGATGGATTGCAAAAACCACCAAATAGGTACTTGTCAGATCTATCTTCCTTGAATGAGGGAATGTAGGAATGGTAGATGAAATTTTGACATTTAGTACAACTAAAATAGGGAGATCAACTAGAGGTCAACATATTAGAAAAAATTTCAATAAACGCATGCAATTTTTCCTTTTTCAAGGGGGGTCATGTTCTTATGATGATGAGACCAAAGGCGACATCAAGGTTCCCTTTCGATACACACATCTTGAGAAAGAATGGGTACCCAATGAGCTACCTCCAATTAACACTATTTTTTGTGTTAACGAGAGGATATATCGCATAGCTCCAGCCTCATTGCATAGTTTGGGCCTATTTTCCATGGATGGGATAAAGGTATGTTACAACAAAGTTGTTGAATTGATGGAGTATGTCAGACTTTGTTACAATTACAATGATTGGATGCGGATTGTCCAATATAAAAAAAAGTATGCGTAGGTATGCACTGTTAGCAAATTATATACAATGGAAAGAAAATGATCAAAGTAAAAGACCTGCTATGTACATTGATGGGAGACCAAAAGAAACAAGGAATATTATGGGTTTTATAAATAGTACATGACCTGGGTCAACCAATAAGCAACCCAATTGCATATTTGAGGTGCGTGAGGGGAATCGTGTTTTTGTATGTGCGATAAAATCAATAAGTGTAGGGGAAGAACTACTAATAGATTACCATTTAAATCGCATAGATACAAACAAAGTTACTATTATGGGGGTGGTAAGTACTATATACCATTTAAACTAACCTCAATTTTATGACTCCAATATACAATTTTTTTAATAAGTTTTTTTTGCTAAGTCTATTACTTTCAGTTTGTTGAAATTTTTATTTTTAATCTCTATCACAGGATGTCATGGATCTCCCATATGATAAAGGCCGCGGGGATGCTCCTACCAACCATTCTTCAGCAATGATAGACCTTATTGTAATTGTACAAATTAGATAGTTGAAAAATATTATATTATTATGTTATAATTTTATTTAGGATTTTGGAGTTATTATGATAGTTTTACTGATATTCCTATCACAAATTGATGTTCAGGATAGAGGAAAAGCACCTGCAACAAATGAGGCAATAGATGTAGATACAGATGAGGATATCCTAGATATCCCTAACCTTGTAAATATGGTGAAGAAAAAACTAAAAAAAGTCAGTGCAGAAATTCCTGCCATTTTGGTCGATCCAAATCCAACTGAGGAGACGCTGGTGAGGAAAGAGGAATTGATGCGGCAAGCATGTTGTTTTGAAGTAAGCAGTAATGAATCTTTAGTTATAACAAAAGTTCAATAAAGGTTTATATTTTATACTCTTTTATGTCATGAACTAAAATATGTATGTGTTCTTGTTACAAGATTTTTTGTTTGCTCAAGTACCTGGTAATGGACATCATGGTGAGGCCGGGGTACTAGCAAAACTTCGGCTACCTCAAGTAAAATAATCCTTATGTTAACAAATTACAAGGAATTTTTTCTTTGGAACATTCAAAAACTTCATTGGACTTATTGATTAGAAGTGTACATTTTTCATTGGACTTACTGATACCATAGATACAACTATAGGAAAAGGTACAGTTACAACTAATTCAAAATTTCTAAGGAAATATTCACTCAAAATTTATTGAAAGCTACTTTTACTTTTATTATTTCAGAATGTGTTTGCTAACAATGTATTGTTTAGGTCATCAAGTGCATGTGACTCCTCCTAGAAGGTCGACCGACCATCCGAGATTGTCGAGTGCAATGTCGACAACAAGGAGCATGAAAACATCGACACCTTCACGATCTATGCCTGGTAAATCCTTGTTTTGCTATATTTGGTTTTGTGTTAATTATGATTTGATAATTTGTACTTTAATCTTGGGTGCATCTCATAGTGATTAATTTTTTGGAGTAGGAGATACATCGGTGGCTGCTACGCCAGATACAGATCAAAGTACTTGTATTGGTGATAATTCACCATCGTTTCCTGCATCTACCTGTGTTTCTAGCACAGGAATTATGCAGATGTCATTGTTGATTGATGATAAAGAATTGATGTCTTTAAAATGTCTTAAGCTTCCAGGTACTTTAAAATTATTATTATTTATATTATAATTTTTATTTACTTATTCATAACAAGTTTTGGATTGATGATCCCATGACATTTTTGTAGGAAACGATTGTTTTTATAAGATGCTTTATGACTTGACATTAAAGATATTCAGGCCCACCATACGTACAAGGTGGAACATCATAAGTGAACTAACCCTATCCCAATGTTTTTATTTCATATCATTAATTGGTACAATATTTTTCCTTTCATTCAAGCCTTTTCTTTTACTAAATTTAAGGTACACAACTTTAGTTAATTTTTCTATCTAACAATTTTGTGTTTTTTCTTAAAAGGTGGAACTTACAAGGAAAAAAATTATAAGATCAGCTCATAAAAGATTTAGAGCATGAGTTTGGTAGTAACATTTTTTAGGAGAAATTTTTTTAAGAAAAATATGCCAAACATCTTAAGACTGTGAGGGACTCATATAGAAGGAGTCTCATCCAGAACCCAAAGTACGAGCGTCCTCCCTTTATTTCAGTGAGGCATTGGAATGATTTCATTTTGGATGCAAAAGAGAAAGGGGATGCTCAAAGAGAAATTACACTAGAAAATGAGAGAAGAAGGTATATGATAGTATTAACTACTAGTAGAATGTAATAATGCAGTAATTAGTGATCTTTATATCTATACCATCTAACATATTTCAAACTTTTCATAGGCTGCAGGACACATCAAAGGCAACAAAGGCCAGAATGCAAAACATTGGGTAGCACAAACCTAGCTCTGGTGTATATTAAAAAATTCAAGCACGAATTGTAAGTAGCAGTAAATGAATTCCGAATCAAAATTATTTATAAATTGCAAATAATTTTGTTTAATCAAAAAATGGAGGGCTCAAAATTTAATTTAGAGGCTACGACAGAACACAAAAAAATTACCTTCAAGGAAGGCTATCAAGCCGTAGCTAAACGCCTACACCAAGCTTCCACTGGCACCTAAGAGTCTCGTGCATCGGTTGAATAGGTAAATATGCCAAATGAAAAATATTTGAAATTGAATACTTGAGCAACAATCTATTTGATGTTAATTTCGAACATAAATTGCTATTTTTATTTTCAAAAAGCAAACAATGATAATATTGTGCATGACATTGCAATGCAGCCTCGTAATCCTAACAAAAAACCTACGTCGCATGACGAAGGCCCTGATGTGCATCGCAATGTCAATGGAGGTGTTCATTTTCTATTGAAATTTAATTGGTGTAACCTTTTTTGTGTATATTTAACATCTTAAATTGAAATTGAAATTGGTGTAACCTTTTTTGTGTATATTTTAGAGCATACAGAACGTCATGTTGAATGAGTGGAGGATGTTTGGAATGATCACCATGTAGATGATGTGGCACATTCAGGTAAAGAAAATCTATGTTTTGTTCTTTTAAATTTCTTTTTTGATTTATAGTTCTTTTAATTAATGAAATACTTGTAACACTAATATAAAATGGTGTGAATTTAACCCATGATGCAGTTGTTATTGCAGTGGACCCCCTTTGGCGCAGTAGCCTCCTCTTCCTGAACACATGAGGAGAAGACATGTGTTGAGATCAGAAGCAGTAGGGGAGGGGAATGAAAAGGATATTGATGCTCCGCTTAGTCGTTACCTTAGAAAAATGATCAAGAAACAAAAAAAGAAATGACTGTAATTAACATTTTTTACTAATGAAAGAACATTGTCTTAATGGATGTAATTTTGTACTAGTAAATGTTGATGAATGATGTGTTAATGAATTATTCATGAATTTTGTGTGTTAATGAATGTTATGTGTTAATGAATGTTATGTGATTATAATGATTGAATGTTATATTTCAAAAATGGATGAATGAATGAATGTTATTATTAGATGTTAATGGGGAATTTAGAGTGATGTTGGGGGGGGGGGGGGGGGGGGGGGGGGGAAGGGGCCAAATGAGCTTCCACCTTCACATGGTTGGCCTTGTTAAGTAGAGAATATTAAACTATTCTCGAAACTAAGTGAATCTCAAACTAAGCCAATGACGTAGATTCAATGGTCAAAAACACCTACTTATTCCATATTATTTCTCATTCACTTACTTTAAGAAATATTTTACTTCTTATTCACAAATTATTTCTCCACACACTTCTTATTCCATAGTTGTATCTTCATATTTAAAAGAGGATAATAAATACTTCATAAGGAATGCATTGCTTTCCAAAGGAGGCATCCTTTAATTGCTAATCACTTCTTTTACCAATGATCCTATTTGGAATAACTTACTTTTTCTTTATTGCTGCCTTAGGACTTTTTGTCTTATTCACTATTTTGTCTTACGTGCTACAATCCGAATCATGTTCCAACTCTGAGTTCTCACCACTTGGTAACACACCATCCCACACATCATGAGATCAATCTTCTCTTCAAGGCATACTAGCCCTTTGATCCTTCACCCAAACTCCAACATTCTTCCACTCTCTATGACTGTCCACACACACTCACTCCCACTAGACTCTTGAATAGAGACTTAGCATTGAACCAAAGGATTCCTCTACACCCAAGACCTTATGTAACCCTTACTCCTTTGTTCATGGAACTACACCCTTGAACCTCTGGTCTACAAAGAAAATACAATTGACTATCCTATAAGACAGTGACTTTGCAACTTGTGACTCCTTACATGGGAAAGTCATCATACCATTCCCCCTAAGCATTTTTTTATTTTTAAACAAGGTAATCCAACTTACAAAGTCACTGACATTCTGAGACAATCATGTCCACCTCTACAAATTTGATTGATCTACTCTTGCAATGAGATTATCTGCCTTATTCAAGGTTCCTCCTTGTTTTAGACACACATATCTTCATCTCCCTTAATCCTCCATGTCCCAAACACATTTTAAGTATGGACAAAGCCTTCAAACTTCTGAGTGTAACAATTAGCCCTCTTTTCTCTCTGTGACAATCCAGTCACTCTTCTGACTCCATGGCATGTGCATTAATTTCATGATCCTCTTAAAATGACCAGGGGTAATATAAAAATTGTCCTCTATCATCACCCCACATGAAGAGTCCTTATTAAACATGAAACTATGCAAGGAATCACATATCTACACTCTCGGTTTACCCTACAAGAGGGTTTTGACTGTTTTCACCAAAAATTCAGATTTCTCCCTCTATACAACTCCAAATGGGATGTTTCCACTGCTTAATGAAATCTAGTGCATTCCTCTAACACCTCAAACCAATAAGAGTTCAATAAAGATACATTAAGGTTATGTAAAATGCAAGGAAAGTGACTGTATTTTTGGAAAATTAGAAAAGTGCATAATTAAAATATCATTTTATTGCTTATAAACTTGAATATCTATGTCTCTTCAACCAAGCTTGTGTTCTAATATCCTTTTACAATAAAAATAGGTCTCTTTTAAGACCCAAACAATGACCAACCACCTTTAGAACTGCCCTCAAACCGAATGAGACAATTAAAACCTACTGTCTACTCAATTACAAGAATATAAAAATATTGTCATATGTCCTCTTGCCTTCTTCTTTTCTTTTTTGGATTAGTACCCATCAAAAAAACAATTAGAAACAAGAAGAAATCACAAGCTCCTTCCAACATATGACCCTTTCCAACCATTTCCATCTTCACCATACTAGGAATCTCCCTCATAGAAACATATACCTACAATAAAATCAGAATAAGAATTCCCAAAAACAATAGAATTCCTTCACATTTCCATACTTCATCTCCATGCTTGGAGTGTAAACACCTTGATTGACCTTTTCTTGGCCCTTCATCACCATTTTATCTTTGTTGTTAGTCTCTTCACACCTTGAGACCACTAATGTTGCATGCAATATCTCTTCATGCCCTTGCCATTTGTCTTGGCATTCTAACTCTCCTTTAGTGGCTATCTCATCAGCCTCATACCTCACTATTTTGGGGAAAAAATTATGCCCCATCATCTTCCCTATGTTCAATGGACATAGTATAGTCCCAATAAGAATCATCTCCTTCTCTTCAAGCCTTCCAAGACTTGATCTTTTTCTGTCTTCATAAGAATCTCTTTCCTTTGCCTCTGTTCCAACCTTTTTAATCTTTTTGGCATTAGGTTCTCCTTTGTCTTCAACACTTGATTGCTGCTCTTTTGTTCTTTGTCCTCCCAATGGACTACTTGTCTTCACCTCATCCTTTTATAGGATCTCTCCCTCATGTACATTTGCATTCTCTATGGCTGCTTTCTCAAAAGAACCATTCTTCTTCATCAACCAATCTGCATCACCATGTCCTTTCCTTAGGAACCTTGTCCTCTCAAAGATTCCAATGCTCTTTGACACCTTCCAAGATTCCTTGTTAAGTATACTCACTATTCCATAGACATTATCCATTGTTCCTTTAGAAATAATCGCTACTCCTTAAGTATATTGATTGCTACTTTTGAAATGGGCTTGCTGCCTTTAATACTAGCATTGTTGTTCTTAACCTTTCTAGTTATCTTCAAAACATAAGCTCTTCCTTTCTGCTTCTAATCATGCATGGGTGTCTGATCACTACCTTTCTGAATGCTAACCACTCATTATATTTTCTATCCATAATAAAGATTGCTACCATAATAATGATTGTTGATATATGCATGCTCTTCTTATACTCGATAACTTTAATTGCATGGTTCATGGGTCTATGTTTTAACTGCATGGATAGTTTTTAGCTTCAACTGCAAGGGTCTCTTCTATGATGAATATTATGTGTAACAATGAAGTATAATATTTTTTCTTTGGAATTGTCGAATTTGACATGAAATTCTCTTCAAACATTTTGTATAGATATCATTTCAGTGTCTGCTTCAAAAGCAAGCAAGTGATAGATCTGTGTGGGAATATCCATTCGCTATAGCTGGTGTGAACATAACATTCATGCTTATCCAAATGCTAGATCTTTGATCCGGTGTGTATTCTTCTTGTTCAACTACATTTCCTTCGTGTTGATATTTGAATAAGTAAGCATGAATTTCTCATCCATTTTGTGCATCGAGTCCAAAGAGTCTATATCATTATATATTGATTCTGATTGATATGGTCTGAACTTGTTTTTCTAAAATGCTCTTTTTTAGAATTGTATCTTCAAGACATTGCCATATGATGGTGGTTGTGAGATATGGCAACATGAAGTGTCAGTAGATGGTGGCAACCATGTCACATGTCATCTTTTGATATGGAAAAATATATGAACATTGTATTATTATTTTGAATTCCACAAGACTTGTCCCATTCGGCTTAACACATCTATAACATTTGCAGCAAGGCCTAGCACTATAGCAAGAGTAATATTCTTGAAGATTCTATCACGTATGTCTTCTTAAAAACCTATAATATTGGATTATTTAGCATTTATTTTCAGTAGTAAGATTGTACTTATGTAGATGACTTTACTGCCACAACTGCCACAATATAATAGAATATTAGAGTAGTTGTATTTGGTGTACATGGAAAATGCCATAGGTTTAAGTTGAGATGTTTTAGTAATGAAGTGTTCTTGTAGGTGATTGGAAACTTGACAAAGTCTGCAATTTAAGATTAACATTTGATTGATTAATTTGTATTTGTAGGAGATCAGTGGGCATTTGATTTTCTTTATTGCATTGCATTTGAAGTGATGGATGCACAATGGCTTGTGATGCGTGCTTCTTACATGGATTTTAATGTAAAAATGGATCTTTCATTCCCATAATAATTTTTTATTGGCTAGCACGCAGTTGATTTTATTCATCAATTTGATATCTCATTTGAATTGCCATGATATATTTATTCATCAATTTGATATCTCATTTGAATCCAAAATATTTATAGAGAGAAGTAATTCAAAAGTAATTCATCTTGATTTCTTTCATCATCGACATGTGGAATTTTATTTTTGATGGGCTTGCTCATTATTTGAGCTCGAATTTAGTGTATATGCAGAATTAGTCTTGTAAAATTGACCATGTTGATGATGATTATGAATAAGATTTGAAATGTTGCACCAATCTGAATTGGATCAATCATCATTTTCAAATCTTCTTCATCAATCACCATCAACCATTTTCCAAGAGATGAAAAATATATGGTGAGTGAGAGGAAGAAAATCACCAATCATTTTCTTTGTCAGCAATAATCTGAACAATGGGTTTTGGATATCCAGGCCTAGGATGAGTGTCTTAAGAAGGGTTATGAGCAGAGGGCAGTGATTCGAGTACAAAAATTTGACCATCCTACACATCAACAGAAATAGATGTAAGTATTTTCTAACAATATATTTGTATGTGGTGTTATTTATGTTATTCAAAATTGAATCTTTCAGTGGTCTTGTTTACAAGTATTGCGCTACAAAGATTGTTTCTTCATAATAGTATGGTCCTGATTAGATTGATCATTTTTTATATTACATGGATAGGTCAGCAAAAAAGACAAGGCACATCTTATTCAAATGACAACTCAACAATGTTGAAGGCAACAACAAGAACAAATGGGCACATATATAAACAATTATTTTAAATTCAACGATAAAATAAAATCAGTAAAGTAATTTACCACATCACCTATCAAAGGGGTGTGATTTATTATACATAAACAAACATGTCTTGTGACGTCCAAAGGTGGTAGCCCTTCAAAGGAAGGGGATATAAATGGGACGTGCACCAAAGAATACAAACAATAGTGGTCACAAACAGACATATACGAAGGAAAGGAAAATACACAGTCTTCTAATTTGAACAGAGGCCAATCATCATCATATATATTTTCTTATCTTCTACGAAACAAAAGGTACCTGGACATTTCTAATTGTTTTCTATACACTGTTCTTTCTAGTTAGACATAAATTGTTTTTTCTGGAGTCATAGAGGTATAATTGTAATGGTTCTTCAAGATTCTAAAAGAAATGGTAGCTACAGCTGCAGGAATTTCTTGCCAAAATGTTTCGCAAGCTAATGGTTGGAAGGTTCTGGGAGATATAGGAAATTTTGTAGGAGACTTTAATGGCAGATGTAATATCCCCAATCAATCGCTTAATGGGTATGTTTTTTCTCTGACACTTGGCACTATATCTTATCAAATTAGTAATCATTATATTGTTTGATGCACCAAATGTGTAGATAGAACAAGAAGGGTCAGTGCTTTCTAAATTTAAGATAGGAGTTAATGGGTATGATTTTTTTCTATCATTCTTAGTAATAAATCTTCCCAAATCGATTCTTATTTCAAAGATCAATTGTATGTATAGAATCGTTAAATTATAGTATTGTGATTCTTGACATTAAAGTTTGAACCTTGTTATTAATGAGTGTTCATGTTGTAGATGCAATCTTAATCCATCACTTCGCCAGTTCATAACTCCCATCAAAAACTTTAACCCTAAATTTCAAAAACCATTGTATGGAAAGAAGAAGAATTATATATATATATATATATATATATATATATATATATATATATATATATATATATATATATATATATATATATATATATATATATATATATCAACCTTACCACTAAATCTTTTCAAATTGCTTCTCAATATGAAACTACATGGATAAATTGTGTGGATAAATAAGAATTGGATGAATTTATATTGGGGGCAGGATGGATTCCGCTCTATGATTTTAAGAGGTGTATCAATGAGTATGAGGTGACTCTCAGTCACAATCTCAAGAAATAAATACACACTATACCCTTTTTGGATCAATTGTGTATAGAATAAGAGTTATATTTATCTTAGTGCTAAATCTTTTCAAATTGATTTTTATTTAGTGATCAATTGTGTGGAGGGAATGTTGGCAATGATATAATATGATAGTTAAATCATGGTATTGTAGTTCTTGTTATTGAAGTTCAAACCCCTATTGAAATGTTATTGCTGAGTGTTTATCTTGTCAATAAAATCCCATCTGTAACCTTGCCACCTTAAATCACCACCACCTATTCCTAATGTATGCACCGGTCCCATGACAAGGTTCGTTGCTCTATGCTTCTCAATTTTTTGGTACCTCTCTGTGAATTCTGAGGCCATATCTATCTAGAGAGGTTATGTCATTGTATCTGATTCTTCATTTTTTACAGTTTCAGGAGCTCTAGATATCAAATGCTTTTCAATCCACCGCTTCCTGTGAACAAGGTATTATGTGTCACTAATAAGGTTATATAAATTTGACACCCTCACTGAATATACTAATTCTACTCCGATCTTCATTTGTCTGATACCCTTTTCATTATATTTTCAGCAGTGTCAAGCAGATTTTAATAGACAAAGGAAGACCAGTACTCTTCAGAATCTTACTACAATAGACGAAGATGCCAAGGATGGTGCAAAAGACTTGATAATTGTCAGACTACCACGCAAGGTTAATGCAGATCATAACAACAATCTCCAAGATGGAATAAGAAAAGTGAGAGCTCTGATGCGAACTGCAAATCTCACATCTCAAAGTGAAGTGGTACATATTTTTCTTCCAAGCATATTTAACCTTTTCTTTGAATTTTGAATATATGTTCGCAAGCTGAGCATACCTCTTGTGCATATATTTATCACTACATTAGACACAACCAGTATTATCATTGCAAGCATATAATTGAATATTAGAGATAAATATTAGATCGTTGTAGCAAGATTACATTAAAACTTTACATATAATTTGTGCCTCATCAAAAACAACAACATATCATATAAATACATCGATTGTTTGCACAATCGATAAGGGATAGTTGCCATTGTTTGTGCCATAGTTATATATATATATCAAATATTGCAATTACCATTATTAGTTTACCATTATAGAACTGACATTATCATTATAAAATCATTGCAATTTACATTAAAGGAATTTGGGGTAATAGTCCTAGCATTCATAATACAAAAAAAAGGGACATTACCATTTTCACTACAATATTTATGGCATAAGTACAAATGTTGAGCAAGTTATTAAAAAAAAAACAAATCTCTTACAAATTAATTGACAGATTTTAGAAATTAATCCAAATCTCTATTTTTTACCACCATTGTTTGTATTCTTTGGTGCGCGTCCCATTTATATCCCCTTCCTTTGAAGGGCTACCACCTTTGGACGTCACAATACATATATTTAAAAACTGAATATGTTGTCGATTTTTCGACCAACAAAGACTGTACAATTCGATGAGAATGTTATACTCTCAACGAAAATATCGTTGATATTTCAACGACACGACCTTAATTTTCAATGCCAATACTATAGTGTCGACGTATTCATCGATCGATTTTTCAACCATATGTGGTCGAAAATGCAAAAAGATATGTCGGCTATTTATACCAAGTATACGATTATTTTGACCAACATTGGTCGAATGCAATGAAAGATATGTCAGACATTCTTCATGATTGAAGTGATTATTTCGACGTCGGATTTGTCAATAGTTCGACAAATATAATGGTCAAATATTTGACAACAATTTTATGTGTCAAATTAGCGACGAAGAAAGTTTGACAACAATAATGGTTGTTTGGTCGACCAATGTGCATCGAAAAATTGACTAATCCTTGTCGAAAATCAGGATAAAATTTACTAGTGGATGTTTGTCAGCTCACACAACTATATTGTCATGCAACTAGAACATGAAAGTCCTTTGAAAGGTGCCCATTTTTTTTCTCTCTTTCCAAGTATTGTTGTCGTGTTAATGAAGATCTCTTTCATAACGCAATATTCTTGGGATACATATGATGGGAATCTTGGGGGGAGATTCTTCCCTCCCCTTGCACTATAATAAGACAATGATTTGGAGGTGAACTAGGTGGCTTTTAATTAATAGGATTTTAGTAAGATGTATGGAGTCTACCCAATCGATTTTTATATCTATGAGACACTTAAGTCTCTAGTTGACCAAGCTGGCTGCTTAGGGATACTTCACCTAATCCACACTATCATCAACACACCTCACCCGATCTTGGATAGATAAGACCAAAGTTTGCTCAGACTCTTGTTTCTATATCAACTAGAGGGATTTATCGATTTGAGGTCATTCTCTATTGGGTTAAGCACACCCTCTAGGCAGGCCTCCCTAAAAAAGAAAAAATATTTTTAATCTAATAGAATGTGCAAGCGCACCAAGAACTCAAGACACTAGGTTAATTGAATTAATCACCAAAAGGCCAAATGTTAGCTAATATAAATCATCCATACAAGCACATGGGTTCATTTTTAAGCACCAAACGAGATAAGATTTGTCTTATTCAATTTTAGATGCACCAATCTCAAATGTATTTTGTCTTGTTCAATTGTTAACCACACTTCAATTTTAAGCACCGAAATGAAGTATGAATTTTGATGTTTGAGCATGCATTGTTTGTTTTAAAGTGCCAAAAGGAAAGAAGAATTGATTTTATATTAAAAAGATGATTAAGTCATGTTTCCAAGCAACAAGCTGTAAAGAAAAAAATAGTACCGAAAGCCTAGTGATTAGTTTTCATAAGAGGTTCACCATTTGTAATCAAGTAATATAGGATATGTAGAAACTTGCAATAATATTAAAATCTCAACTATAAAGAGATTATTAAGCAATTAGTATTTCCAATATCAAAAGAGGAAATGAAACAAGAGAAATGCATACACAAATAAGATATTGAAACCAAATAACACAAAAGCATATGCACATCCATAATTCCTTTTTTGTTGTTATCATTCTCCTGCAATGCCGGGCTTTCAAAATTGAGCTCAAGATCATGTCAGCATAAAAATTCAAAATGTTTGTGGTTACCAAAGTCAGAGAATTAGCTCTCTATTTATAAGATTTGTCAAGATTCCTTGATGTGGGTTGATTAGCTGTGAGTGAAGAGTTAAACTCAGAGTGAGTGGAAGTTCAATTTAATTAATTGATTTGTTTAACATGATTGATTGATCTATCAACAAAATAAATTGAGAGTTGATTGATTTGGTTCAAAACTTAACCAATGAGGTGGGATAAAAGACTGATTAGATGAAATTGTTAAGTGATTGCTAGTGGAGGAATTAACAATGTTGATTGAATAGTCAGAATTGCAATTGAAGCGTAAAGTGAAAGTTAGTATGAGTTAGCTTTGGAAGAATAATTATGATTAAATAAATAAAATAATTTATTTACTTGTACATGTGGGAATTGTAAATAAATAAATAATATATTTATTTATTTATGAGAGGAACAATTAGTTTAATTAAATAAATTTGAATGGAGATTTTGATTTAATTAATACTTAAATGCAATAATTAGAAAGAGGGAATATAATTAAATAATATGTTTTATTTAATTAATGATAAGGAGACAGGGTACAATTAAATAACATTAATTATTTAATTATGTTATAGATGAATAATTGATGCAATATTGATTAGGTGTTCAATAATTAAAGTAAATAATTAAAGTCACTTAATTATGAAATTAAATGGAAATGATGATATTAAAATTTAAAATATAGTAGAATGGTGCATATTGATTAAAAAATAAATACTATTTAACAATTTAAGGGGAATGTTATTAATGTCATTGCATTAGAGCAATAGACTATTTTTTAGTGTCTACAAGAGGCATTAACAATTCAGGAATAAACCTTTAAAAAAAAATTCGTTCTTCCCAAAAACCTTTGCAGCCCTTTCTTATGTACAAGTAAAGAAAGAGAAATGATAGCACTTACTCTCTCAAGATCAATGGTAATACCATGTTTTGATACCACATGTCCAAAAAACTTTCCTTTATGGACAAAAACACACACACTTCTTTGGGTTGAGAGATATACCAAACTCTCTACACCTTTCAAACATCTTCAAGTGAGTGAAGTGTTCGTTTGAAGTTTTTGAAAAAAAGAGTTATGTCATCCAAATAAACCAACACAATTTTATACATCAAACTTTTGAAATTGATTTCCATAGCTTTTTGAAAAGTTTCTCTAGCATTAAACAACCAAATGACATCTTTGTGTAAGACGTGGTACCCCATTTAGTTGTAAATGTTATTTTGAATTGATCTTCCTTCACTAAAATTTGATTATACCATGAAAAGTAACCTAGTAAGGAAAACCTCTCCGAACCTAAAACAACCTAAAGGATCTGTTCCATGATAGAAAATAGGTGACAATCTTTGAGTGAAGCTCTATTAAGGTCTCTGAAATCAACACAAACCCTGATTTCACCATTTCTCTTTCTTACCAGACAAGGTTGGACACCCAAGAAGTATGTTTGATTGAAAATATAATACTACTCTCAATGAGTTTATTCAACTCTTTAATCATGAGGGTCTCAAGTTTGGGGTTAAGTGGTCTTTGTTTTTGTCTAAAAGGTTTGGCATTAGGCTCAAGCTCAATGGTATGTTGGGCAATGCTAGGATCAAAACCCTTCAAATCTGAATACACCCCCATACAAAAATATTACTGAACTCTTGACAAAGTAAAACAAATGCATGTCTTTCATCTAATGTGCATACCTTGCCAAGCTTTAAAAGCTTGCCCTCGAAGATATCAACATCCTGATAATGTTATTTGATCCGCACGTTGGCCTTTTCCTTTCTTGGTAAGTCGTATTGAAGATTGACTCCAATGTCACCAATCCTCTAGGCAACTTGTTTGTTTTGAGCTGTATGATTTGATCTTCATACTATTGTTTGAGTTTTTCTTGATTACAATTAGAAAATTCTACCTCTTCCCTCAAAAGGTTTATGATTTGTTGATCATTGTCAAAGACTTGCCAATGCTTATTATTGTTAGGAATGGAAGATCTAACAATCACTTTAACGTATTGTTTTTCCTTAGTATTGTTGATGCCACTAGGTATATCATATTGAACTCTTATGGCAGCTAGTCTATCAAAATGTTTATTTTCACTTTTAGGTATGGACAACAAATTAAAAGCTTGAAAATCTTCAACAAGATTCCATACCCTATACTTATAAGACTTTAAAATATCATTTTTAGTACTATGAAGATCTCTCACTTGATTAACAATCAATTCAATGTCTCCAAAAACTTGTAAACAACAAATAACTCTTTTTCTTGCCAATTAGAGACAATGAATCAGAGCTTTATACCCAGATGCATTATTAGTGTAGTTGAATGTGAACCTATATGCTGAATAATACTTGTCACCACTAGGAGAAATAAGCATGCAACCTCCTTCAACACCATTCTTACTCCTTGAACCATCGAAATACATTTTCCATACCTCATTTGCTTGTTAATTGGATTGTTGTTGATCACTTCTTTTAAGATTAGGCATGAAAGCATCAAGTTCATATATCAAATAATTTGCCAAACTTACCTCTTCATGCTGCTCTTTCAAAACATTCTTAGTATTCTTAGCTGCCAACTCATCTAGAAGTACATAAGGGGTATTCTCAATTTGTGTTCTTGTATCATTGGTTGCAAGAACTTCTTCATGATCCACAATAGTGCAATTAACAACAACTGATGCATTAATAACATTTGGGTTATACGGCTCAATATGGTCTTTAGCAACAAGTTCTGATTTTATAGTGACTTTGGTACCATACCTAGTCCTTGGCATGTTGGCCTTTTCTATCTTGTCATCTCATCCAATCTAAGTCTATTTCCCTTAACTATATCAAGCCTTCCTATCATTAGATCCTTAAAAATTTCTTCCTTTTAAACCTTGCTATCAATGAAGTCAAAAATTGTGCAAGTGTTCCAAAATTTTGACTATTATTGGAGGCAAAGATTTTGTACCATCCTTTATTGCGTGCCTCACTTTTGTCACACCCAAACTATGAAGTATAGTGACCCCCCTTGTAAAAGTGTGAGGTTAGAATTTCAAATTTCCTTCCAAATATCCATTTCCTTCACCCCTAAAAGCCCACAACTCCTTTGTTTCCTCACAACAAATAGACTCTAGACCTTTATTCTCAATACTCATTAAAAAGTTAACCTCAACAATGGCATTCCCTCATTCTCCTTCTCTATTAAAACCTCAAACTTCCCCTTCCCCTCATGCCTTAGTGCTATGAATATTTTCCCATTCTTACAGTACTATGTATGCCTTAGTGCTATGAATATTTTCCAACAATTCATACAAAATCATCACTAGGACTCATCTATACAATGCTATCATTTTTCAGTTTCTGAAGAAGAAATACTTAGTGCATATTCACAAGATCATCAATCATTTATGAGGCTTGCAAACTACTCTCTTCTCAAGTCAAAGACTAAAATTTCACAAAAGAAAAAGGATAATTGTGGAGAGAACTCAATTTCCTGAACAATCTCCCTTATCACAGAAACAAAGAAATATGTAACCTTAAGGACATAATCACCAGGATCATGCATGCATTTTTGGCAGGGCATGCCAATTTCCTATGTTAATTGTGCAATCATATCACACATTTGAGACTTGTGGCGAGGTTTTGTGCAAGGCTTGGAGGTAGACCAATTGTTTTAGTCTTTATTTACTTTGTTGCAGGGTGTGCCTGTAGCAGGGGACACCCCCATATCAAACAGGTCCCAAAATAGGTCCTGACCATTTAAGCCCTAGGTTTGGTTGAGTACAGATCGAGGGCTGTGGATGCATCTGAATAAGTAAGTTTGGGCCAAGGTTGTTCTGACTAGAGCAATGTAAAATCTTCAACATTGGCTCATTTTGCATCTGGTTAAAGGGGAGTTGGCGGATGTTTTGTTGTTGGATTTGTTAAGTAATCTATAGTGGCTTCAAAGTGTGTATAATGTGATAGAGGCTGGCATAACGGTAGCCATTTCCTTTCATTATCACGGGAGGGAAGCCAAAAGGCTAAGGCATTTGAATCTTGCATGCCAGTGTTCTGCTGACGTACAGAGGATAGAGTGTAATAATCTAGATGATAGTGTAGGTTTTCTCGGTCTGTATGTTGATGGGATAGGTCTTGGATTGGTGCATACCAATTCTGCACTTCAATGAAAATAGAAACTTTAATAACATCTGTACAATCAACAAAGTCTTTACTGGTTTCTTTTCCTTTCATGTTTTTTATTTGGTCAGTAATGAGACTACTTTTGGGGGTGGGGGACCCCCTAAAAGCCCCAATTCACCAATCAAAACAATATTAATAATACATGATTTGTTAAGAACAATAAACAGATTGATATTTTTTATTAATAGATTGATAGCTGCTAATTAGAGAGAAGGTTCCTCACAGTTAGGATTAGCCCAAATCAAATGCAATGCATTTCAAAGCATTTTTGTCTAAATATCTTAATGATAGAAGGTAAAAGAAAACCATGGTAACTTGTGGTAAACTAAAATATCATGGCATTTTATTAGGGAGTAAAAGACAGACAATTGAAATTAAGACTGTTTTAAGTTGAAAACCATATATACAAACTATAAGCTACATGAATAGCAATGAACTAGGCAATAGAATGAACCTGAAAGATGAAACCACATGGAATCTATGCAACCAAGGGTCGTCATCATATGTCAATGGTTCCCCTTAAATTGAAAAGCGAGGAAATTCTTACAATGGAATAACCATGCTCACACAAAAATATTCCAGAGTTTCATGTTTTGCACATGCAATGACTTAAGGGGTTTTCCCAAATATCATAATTCGGAAAAGTCAACTCTGGCAACCCAGTTCGTGTTTCATGGGTGACAATAACATCATCCACAAATTCTGGCCAGCTTAAGAAAGGATCCCCTAAAGCTCTTGACATAACTCCTTTATTAGGTTTTAAAGACTTCAAACGGTGTCCCATATATCTCCTAGCTCCAATTATCAATTTAGCAAAGTTCCCACCATGTGTCATCACAAAGACATCAGACTTCAAGCAGACAAGGAAATCAAGGGCTGCAAGGCTCGTAATATGCTTTTTAAAGGGTTCCAATTCCTCTTTCGATGTCAACTCTTCCTTTGTAACCTGAAAGGCATATTGCAGAACAACACGGGAAACAGTTAGTTTAAATAAATATTAACCTTTTTAGATTAGGACTAGTGAAAATGCAGAGTTCATAAGAAAAAGTTCATCAATATCAATGCAACTTGAAAGAGAGATTAGTAGTCATAACTGTCTCATTAGAGGTTTGAAAATAGGTCAATTTTCAAACATACCAAATTAGGGAACAAATTTCTTAGGGGACCCATGCGATTCTGACCACCATATACTTGTCCTGATGCAACATAAATTTGTGTCTCCTTTGGATATCCCATGGCTCTTAGGATAACTGCGATTTCTCCTGGCTCAAGTGGACACCGACCTTCCTTACGTTTCTGCAATGCTAAGTGCCAAAGGTGGGACCCGTTCTGCAAGAAGTATGATCCACAGCTTCAGTTCAGGTCTAGACTCCATGGAAATAAATCTCCATATATCAAAATATTAAAAGACAGGAAGAGAGTTCTTGAGAATTTACAGGTAAGAAATGTCCTCACAACCAAGGCAACACAAATGCCCATAAACAATAAAGCTGAAGTTCAAAGTAACCACCCTGATGACTACACATTTGTAAAATCCTAAAAATGAATATTTTTAAAAAAGTGATATTGCTTAGGTCACATGTTGGAAATTGAATTTGGGCACTATGTTTGTAGGGAGCAATATTTGTGCCTTAGAGAATGTGTTGTCGCTTGTCTTGGTGGCAAACTTGAATAACCACATGTCTATTAATATCACTTGCATGGTTTGATATTTCAGTGATAACCATACTGAAAAGATTGAAATAACCACATGTCTATTAAAAGATGAAAGTCATAAAATCCTGTCCTTAATTTCAACTACTTTCATGAATATGAAAAATCACATGAATTGCAAACTCACCTTGTAACGTCGAGGCCATTGAGTTTTCCTGTAAGCAGCCATCATGGCCTTCTCAGCTCTTGTTCCAACAAAATCACAAAATGACAGGCCAACCATGCCCTCCTCAAAACGCAGATGTAGAGCCCTGCTCTAGCCAAAGTAATATTGATGAACATGATTATCAAAATATTCAACACATAAAGATTGCCTCCATATTGAAACATTGAAAGATGTAAATCATGCTAGATGCAGAGGAAACTAACACTAGTTCAGAAGAATCTGATAGTGTGAAAATATGTAATTTATCAATTATCAATAAGCATGTGTATCACTTCAAGACAGCTGATAAATGTGCAAGAATGGAATAAATATGATACTAATTACTAATTAGCATGCAGATCAGAAAAAGAAAAATTTGACACATTGGTTTCAGAAGCATGAATGTGAACTTTCTAGATCCAGGAACACTTAGCCAGGGTAAATTAAAAGTCTTGCCCTTTCGCAGGCAATTGTCTTACATGTAAGGCTGTTGCACAGATGTACGGTTCCTCATCCTTGAGGCCAAAACTTCTGCCATTTCTTCAATTTTGGGTAGAAACTTCAATGCATGATAATTAACTCTGCACCTCAATCGATTTATTTCTGCTGGAACATTATCATATCTGTGAAATGGACAGTTAGTGAAAGCAGCATGCCCAGACATGAATATTAGTGGTATTGCTAAAAGTTGATGAAGTCATAAACATCAATTTTGCTCATTAAAAATCATGTGTAGATTTATTTCTGAATATTAAACAAGGTCAACATGCAATGTCCTAAATTTTCTGATGCTAAAGAATTGCATCCTAACATATCTTGAAAATTTATCTCGACTAGCAGTGATACAAATCAAATTTTATAAAAGGTAGTTAAACATGATATTCTTCAGGAGATCAGAGAATGCAGATCTTCAGGATCAAATTGCTTAGTACTTCAGTTAAAACTTCAAAATGTACTATTCTCAATTGGCTATTAAGTACAAAATTAATCAACATAATCTAAAAATCAAACCATACTCATGTGATCAATGTATACTCAAGAATGTGATCAAAGTAAAAAACTTCTATTTGATTAGTTTATTGTCTTTGAAGTTTATTTATTGAAGGGTGCATGCTGCAAGTATCAAATCCTTAAAAAATCTCTATATTTCATGGTTTTTCCAATTTACCAAGTCTTGGCCAAGTTAAATTGAGTTTAAGTCTTGCAACTATGGTTCTAACAAAGTAATACATAATAGGAATAGAAGATTGAAAAATCATACAAGAGAGGCAGCAACGTTCTTTAAAAAATCCAACCTCAAAAGCATCGAGTTGATGTATTTCCAACAACAAAATAGTCAGATTACAATGTTTGTCTCCAATCCTTAACATGTAGATCAAAACTCTCAACCAAGGAGGAAGGCATGCAACATATGACCACCAATAATGGCTGATTATTGTTTCTCTAACCATGAGACTAATTTCCAAGGACAAATAAGAGGCACCATTTCATGCTCCTCAAGATCTCAATGAGCATCCCAACCCTTTAGATGATAGCAACAAACTTCACTCACAATGAGTATGAAAAAGAAGTTATTCATCCCAATCTTCTATGTATAGGCAAGAGAGCAACAAGAAAGGGAACACTCCAAGTTGGATACCCAAGTTTGCCACCAAGACAAGCGACAACACATTCTCTAAGGCACAAATATTGCTCCCTACAAACATAGTGCCCAAATTCAATTTCCAACATGTGACCTAAGCATTAAATGTTCTTTACAATATTGTTTGAATTTTCTAATGACCTCCAACATTTAAATGCATGAGTCCATGTAGTCCAAAACACCATGTGTTCACCAATTAAATGCATTTACCCCAAATATTAAAAACATTTACCCCAATGTGCCACCAACATTAAATCCATTCGCAATGTTATACACAACAACCCCCATGAAGATATTGTACATTTCTAAAGTTTGAAACTCCACATGGAAAATAGAACAAACTTCAAAAAATATAAAAGATTTCTACACAAGGTATATGACACATTACATGAACAATGTAATCTAAAGAGCACACATAAAATACTGAGAAGTGGGGGGATGGGAGGAAGGTGTAATATCCTAACCCAACCAAAACTGTAATTTTTGTTTGGTATTTGTACTCTGGTGATGTTCTCACAAACTGAAGGTATTATTTGAAACTAAGAGAACGCTGATGTTTCCTTGTACCAATGTCAGATAAGTATGAGGGCTTTAGATATCGTAACTTCCCTCTACCATTAAACAAGTTTGTATTCCTCACACATGTAGCAACTCAAATCATAACCACTGCTGACTGATACTATGAGTTTATTCTTTTAAAAAGCCAGACATAAGAATGCTAGAACCAAATGAAAATACAAATGTGCGGTAGCCAGATACTAAATATTAAAGGAATGTATTTTATTCTGGACAATACACTAGCAATGCATACAAGAGCTAAGTTTACAACTGCTGGAAATTTAATGAGCTTCAAAACAAATGGGAACACACAGTGCGGCCAACCTGGTATCCACGCTGTCCTCCTGAAGACACGCATTCATTGACAACCATAGACGCAAGGACCAGTCTGCTGTGAATCCTGAAGCGGCTGTATGAAATGCTCCCGGCTGATGCGTGACTGGTTCTAACTCCCGGTCACCATGCAACAGCTGCCAGTAAATAAGACACCTCCGATGCTACTGGACTGGGCTGTCTCAGTCTCCCTGAGAGCTAGGCACAACCACTAGCAGACACGCTGAGGAAGGGGCCACTCGTGCTGCAGTCTTCTCCCAGTCTGCCTAAGTACGGGGGAGTGAAGAATGGGAGGTAGTGCCGATCAGTCCTGCTGGCTCCACTAAGACTCCCTGCCTCACTTCGATACTGATGGTTCTCCTTCTTCCCTGCCCGTGGTATGTGGAGTATCCCTGCTGGCACATTAGTCCAGGATGTAGACCAAGCAACACAAATACAGTCCTTGGCTGGTGGAGTAATGTAGGTGCAAGGTGTATGTGCTTAACCATACTCCCTTGTGTCCACTGCTAATAAATTTGCTCCCTTATTCTGTCAACAAAACTGGAACTGAAAAAATGTTCTTGATAATGCAAAACCTGAACAATCCAATGAGGCTCAATATGAAAACTGAGTGTTTCCACCTTGGAGAGAGAGATGGGGTTACGCCAACTTCCTCTTAAATTCCTAAGGGTTTGTGTCCTTGGAATAACCAGTCACAAAAAAAGCAACTAGATTTCTTTTCTTTTATTTTATAATATCTCATCGTGCTTTTCCCAAGATGTACTTTTCTTTTTATAACCTCGAAGTGAGTACAAGTACAACGAACTAAGCCATGTGGGATAAAAGCTCACTTAAGTCACTTTTATAACATAAAGTAACTTTATAAAATAAAGTGACTTTATAATAAGACATAAAGTGACTTTATAACACACTTTATTAAATAAAGTGATTCTAACTATAGAAATAGAGCCCCAAATATAAATATTCGCCCACACAAACCTGTTATTGGCTAGCATCCTCCAAAATGAGGCCATTAGTCTATCCGGATGGATAGATAGACTAATCAGGCATCTAAATAGCCTACTACCGGAAAGGGGACATTACAGTCCTCCCTTCCCGAGATTGCTTGCCCTCAAGCAATCTCAATGCCGGATGCTACAAGATCGACTCACCCTCCCAAGTGGCATCCTCGTAAGGTAAGTCCTTCCACTGAATCAGATACTCACGGACAGTCATGTTCCGCAGCTTCCTCTCCCTGACCTCAATGACCTTTGCTAGGACTAAAGCCAATTTACCCTACTCATCCAATGGGGGTAATCCATCTGAAACCACTATCTGCTGTCCGATTGCCTTCTTGAGGCAAGAAACGTGAAAAACATTGTGGATCCTGCTGTCTGAAGGAAGCTCTAACTCGTAGGCCACCTCGCCAACTCTCCTCGAGATGCGAAAGGGACCATAAAATCTAGGTCTGAGCTTCTCTGACCCACTCCACTTCAAGGAGCTCTGTCTATAGGGTTGTAGGCGAAGGTAAACCATGTCTCCTATCTCAAAGCTCCGCTCTGTCCTATGCCGAACAGCATATAGCTTCTGCTGATTATGTGCCCTCTAGATGTTCTCTTTGAGAGATCCAAGTAAATCTTGGTGGTCCTACACCCAATCTCTCGCAATCGGGGCCCTGCTATCCTGTAGAGCCAAATCTATAAAAGAAAGTGACTCGCTACCATAGAGAGCTCGAAATGGCGACATGCCAATCATCATGTGGTATGTGGAATTGTAGCAGAACTCCCCTAAGTACAACCATCAAACCCATGCTCTCTGCTGCCCTGCTACATAGCTCCGGAGACAGCCTTCCACCCATCTGTTTACAATCTCTGTCTGCGGGTGGTAACTGGTACTAGGAGTCAACTTAGTGCCGACCAACCTGAACAACTCTTGCCAAAAAGTACTGAGGAACTTGCTGTCCCTGTCGCTCACAATGGCCTTGGGGACACCATGCAATCTAAATACCTCGCAAAAAAATAACTCTGCCACCTGTGAAGTAGACCAATCTACGGCGATAGAAAAAAAGTGAGCGAACTTGGTGAATCTGTCGACCACCACATAAATGCTGTCCCTGCCCTGCAGTCCCGGCAAACCCGTGATGAAATCCATTGATAAGCCCTCCCACTTCTGAGCTAGAATGGGAAGGGGCTGCAATAACCCTGTCGGATGCTCATGCTCTGACTTGTTCTGTTGACAAGTCTGGCACTCTCTGACATGCTGGAGTATGTCATCCTTGAGGCCCTTCCAAGAGAACCTCTCTTTGACTTGCCTGTAAGTCTTGAAGAATCCTAGATGTCCTGTTGTGGGCGCATCATGAACAGCCCTCAATATCTTATCCTTAAGCTGAGAACCCAACACTAGGTAGATCATGTTCTTATAAAGGATGATGTCATCAACCACCATGTACCTGCAATCCGGCAACTGATCATCCAAAATTTGGCAGGCTTGAGTATTCTTAGAATACTCAACCAGCAAAAGGGATTTCCAATCAGCGGAAATCTCTGACAGAACACAACAAACTGCCTTTGAAGGTCTCCTAAATAGTGTGTCAGCCACTACGTTATTCTTCCCCTTGACATACTCGATGTCAAAATCGCCTGAATCTTACTGACCCATTTCTGTTGTCTCTCATTCAAGTCCTACTCCAAGAAGTAGCGCAAACTGTTGTGGTCTCTTCTGACTATGAACTTGCCACCCACTAAATACTGTTTGAATTTAGCCAAGGTGTGCATGATGGTAAGCATCTTCTTGTCATAGGTGGAATAAAGCCTCTCATTATCCTTGAGCTTCCTGCTCTTGAAAGCTATGGGGTGCCTATCTTGCATCAATACCGCGCCAATTCCATTCCCCAAGGCATCACACTCTAAGACAAAGAAGCGAGAGAAATCCGGTAGAGCCAAAACCGGACAAGTGCTCATAACGGTCTTGAGCCTGTCGAAGACAGCCTCAGCCTCATCTGTCCACCTGAAGGCTCCCTTCCGAGTAAGATCGGTGAGACGAGTTGTTGTCTGAGAGAATCCCTTTACAAACCTCCTTTAGTACGAACATAGCCCAAAGAATCCTCTCAAATCTGATACATTATGCGGAGGTGGCCAATCTTGAATTGCCTAAATCTTCTCTTGGTGCACCATAACCCCATCTACTCCTATCACATGCCCCAAATAGAGGATCTTTGTCAATCCGAACTCACACTTGGATCCTTTCGCAAATAGAGACTGGCTCTCCATGATGCTCAGAACCTCATCCAAGTGTTGCAAGTGCTCTGCCCATGTCCTCCTGTAGACAAGGATGTCATCAAAGAATACCAGAACACTCTTGCACAACTGTATTTTAAAAATGTGATTCATGCAGGACTGAAAGGTGGCGGGTGCGTTAGTGAGCCCAAAAGGCATCACTAGGAACTCGTAGTGTCCGTAGTGGCATCTGAAGGCTGTCTTATGGACATCCTCATCTCGGACACGTATCTGGTGATACCCCGATCGAAGATCAATCTTCGAGAAATAAACTGCCCCATGTAACTCATCTAGAAGCTCATCAATCCTAGGGATGGGGTACCTGTTCTTGATGGTCCTCTTGTTCAGTGCACGATAATCAATACACACGCGAAGAGTACCATCCTTCTTCTTCACCAAAACTACAGAAGAAGCAAAAAGGCTGGAACTAGGTATGATGTGCCCCATGTTTAATAGCTCCTTAATCGCCTTCTCAATTTCCTCCTTGTAATGCCTAGGATGACGATAAGGAGTGGTGATTACAGGTTTGGCCCCCTCCAATTCTATGATATGCTCGAAGCCCCTGTCTGGGGGTATACCTGGAGGTATGTCCTCAAAAACCCGCTTGTGCCTATCCGGCGAAGGACTAGAGGATATGAAGCACTGGGCTGCCCACTCCATGTTGCTATGTCTGAAGATGGCCTCCATCCTGTGAGCTGAAACCACATGTGATCCACTATCTGACATGGCCTTAAGTGTAACCAACTGATCGCTCTTCATAAACTCTAACTGTCTCTGTTGATGATCAATGGTATACCGCTCTAAGGTATGTAGCCACTGCATGCCTAGGATGGCATCAAGACTATCTAAGTCGATGACATAGAAATCTGCCTCTAGGAGATAATCTCTGAAATGAATCTGGAGGCCTGTGATCTTCCCTGTGCAACTCAATAAGTTTCCCCTGCCTTGACCTCAAACTCCGAAATGCTATCTATCAGGAGTCCTCTCCTGGAAACAAAACCGGCGCTGATGAAATTGTGAGTTGCACCTGTGTCAAGATGATCTGCTGCCCTCTAACCACTCCCTTAAGATGAAAGGAGTGACAGGTGGGAATACCCGAGAGGGATGCTAAAGTAATAGGGGGCTGTCCTGCACGAACCTCCCTCTTCTTCCTCTCTAATGTGTGCTCATCCTGAGCCTCTGTATCGCTGCTCTCATCATCGCTGTCCTCCTGCTGCTCACAATCATCATCAATTACCACCTCAATATAGTGTACCCAGCCCTTTCCAAGGCACCTGTGATCCGGAGCCCAAGGCATGTGAAGCACAACTTCTTCCTTCTCAACTAATTCCGAGTCTCGAAGTCAAGTCTGGGAGGCGTGCTCTTATTCTGATTTCTATTTCTCTAAAAGGAAGAAGACCCCATAAAGGTTTTCTTCGGTGGTTGTAGGATGGACGATGGTGAGTCCAAGTCATGTGCCAACTTAATGGCATTGTCCAGAGTGTCTGGCTTGAGGACTCTAACCAATCCTCTAAACCTGTCTTGTAGTCCCTCAATAAACAACATTACCTTCCTCTTCTCTGCCATATCCAGAACCATAATAGACACCCTCTGAAACTCGTCAATATAGTGGTCCAATGATCCACTCTGCTTCAACTGAGCTAACTCCCTGTAGTAAACCTCAATGTCCTTCTGGTCAAAGCGGGTGATCAATTCAGTGTTGAAGATCTCGTAAGATGCAATCAACCCATGATCTTGGGTGACGAGGCCATAATGCCACCAATCGTATGCTGCACCCTCTAAATGCATGGTTGCGAACTTAATCGCCTCCGTCTCTAACATGGGCTTCAGGGTCAGGAAGGTATCTAGCTTGTGAATCCAAGCTCTGGCGGACGTCTTACCGCTGCCATCAAAAATGGGGAGGGTCAATTTATTCGTAGCATGCTTAAGATCTCTATTGGGTCCCCTGGGCCTCCTATCTTGCTATGCTCTGTCAAAATCCCTCCTTTGTGCCGGGTATTGAACAAATGTCAAGTCAGCCTTGACTCTGTCAGGTAACATATCCCACTCATTATGTGCGGCTGCAACATTATTCGGGAGTACAGTTGCTGCCTCGGGCTGGGCTACTTCTTCCTCGGCATTATTCCCTACGAACGTAAGCATAAGGGGCCTATTCATGGTGCGAGTGGCTGCTCTAACAGCTCTGGGTGATCTTGCCACACTATTACCATGACTGTGATGGCTCTGGGGTCTCCCGACTGCCACTGTCAACTGCTGCATAACCCCTATGAGCTAGTGTAACACATCAGCGATGTGGTCCTGTCCCGCATGAAGAGCCCTCATTGTCTCTCTAACCTCTCTGTCCTCATCTGCCATGCCTGTACCTCGAGTGCCTTGTTGAAAAATAATATGCTAGTCCTCCTCTGTATGACTGTTCTCAATATCTACTTGTACTGATGGTTCAGACTGTCCCTGTTCAGCCCTGTTATGTCTGAAGTTATATACCTTGTGTCTATTGTGCATGCCTGGACAATAGTACCAAGTACTGAAAAAGAATGCCCACTAGGTTGGCAAGACCATTGGCTCTGATACCACTGTAATATCCTAACCCAACCAAAACTGTAATTTTTGTTTGGTATTTGTACTCTGGTGATGTTCTCACAAACTGAAGGTATTATTTGAAACTAAGAGAACGCTGATGTTTCCTTGTACCAATGTTAGATAAGTATGGGGGCTTTAGATATCGTAACTTCCCTCTACCATTAAACAAGTTTGACTCCTCACACATGTAGCAACTCAAATCATAACCACTGCTGACTGATACTATGAGTTTATTCTTTTATAAAGCTAGACATAAGAATGCTGGAACCAAATGAAAATACAAATGTGTAGTAGCCAGATACTAAATATTAAAGGAATGTATTTTATTCTGGACAATACACTAGCAATGTGTACAAGAGCTAAGTTTACGACTGCTGGAAATTTAATGAGCTTCAAAACAAATGGGAACACACAATGCGGCCAACCTGGTATCCACGTTGTCCTCCTGAAGACACACATTCATTGACAACCATAGACGCAAAGACCAGTCTATTGTGAATCTTGAAGCGGCTGTATGAAATGCTCCCGACTGATGCGTGACTGGTTCTAACTCCCGGTCACCATGCAACGATTGCCAGTAAATAAGACACCTCTGATGCTACTGGACTAGGCCGTCTCAATCTCCCTGAGAGCTAGGTATGACCACTAGCAGACACGCTGAGGAAGGGGCCACTCACACTGCAGTCTTCTCCCAATCCGCCTAAGTACGAGGGAGTGAAGAGTGGGAGGTAGTGCCAATCAATCCTGCTAGCTCCACTAAAACTCCCTGCCTCACTTCGATACTGATGGTTCTCCTCCTTCCCTGCCCGTGGTATGTGGAGTATCCCTGCTGGCACGTTAGTCCAGGATGTAGACCAAGCAACACAAATATGGTCCTTGGCTGGTGGAGTAATGTAGGTGCAAGGCGTATGTGCTTAACTGTACTCCCTTGTGTCCACTGCTAATAAATTCGCTCCCTTATTTTGTCAACAAAACTGGAACTGAAAAAATGTTCTTAATAATGCAAAACCTGAACAATCCAATGAGGCTCACTATGAAAACTGAGTGTTTCCACCTTGGAGAGAGAGATGGGGTTACGTCCAACTTCCTCTTAAATTCCTAAGGGTTTGCGTCCTTGGAATAACCAGTCACAAAAAAAGCAAACAGATTTCTTTTCTTTTATTTTATAATATCTCATCATGCTTTTCCCAAGATGTACTTTCCTTTTTATAACCTCAAAGTGAGTGCAAGTACAATGAACTAAGCCATGTCAGATAAAAGCTCACTTAAGTCACTTTTATAACATAAAGTAACTTTATAAAATAAAATGACTTTATAATAAGACATAAAGTGACTTTATAACACACTTTATTAAATAAAGTGATTCTAACTATAGAAACAAAGCCCCAAAAATAAATATTCGCCCACGCAAACCTGTGACTGGCTGGCATCCTCTGAAATGAGGCCATTAGTCTATCCGGATGGATAGATAGACTAATCAGGCATCTAAATAGCCTACTGCCGGAAAGGGGACATTACAGAGGGAGGGGGTTGAATCAATATTTAAAAATTTTAAATGCATAAAACAAAGGATGAGTAGAGAGAACAAACTCACCAAGGAGAACATTGAATTTCATGTGGAAAACTGTAATGCCCCGTTTTTAGCACTTATAGCATGATGATGTCATTAGCCTATTTCCCCTTGGTCCCTTAAGCTAACTAGAACATTTAAGGGACTTAGGCCATTTGGCATAGGCAATTTCAGTTGCAGATCATTTTGAGATGTTTAGAGGCAGTTTCAGGCATACTTAATATTTATTGTAAGCTATTTTGGACATCATTGGGACCTCCAGTGGCAGCAAAGAGGATGTATTTATCATTGATATGATTTATTTCTACATTAATAAAGTGAGCTTATAAAGTTAGATTTAAATATTTAACTTTATTAATGTTAAGTCTATAATTGTGCGAGATATTTAATTAAAACAGTTCCCGTTTATTTAATAACACATTGGAGATATAAAATATTTGGGGACTTAAGGTTAAAGTAAAAAAAGAACATCGTGGAAAAATAAGAACCGCAATAAAATAGGGGGAAAAGCAATCGCAGAAAAATAGGAATCTCGATAAAATAAGAGGAAAAGCAAAATCCCAAAAATATAGTAAAAGGAAAAAAGTGATTTTGTTTATTTCACATGAGCACAGTGAGTTAATGAGCTCTTATGAGAGCATTATAAAAGATATTCAAGGGCTCTCTTTCGGCAAGCTAGAAATTATATGAAATTGATGAAATATTAGAGAAATTCCACTTCAAGGGTTTGTGAGGACAAAATCCCTCATGAATTACATTCTCTTTGCTGTTGGAAGACACAGTCAAGAGGATTGCTAAGGGTTCACTATAAGCTAATCACATTTGAGATAGATATTATTTATATTTGTCAATATTCAGTTACCAAGAGGATTCGATTGCAGGAATTGGTGATATGTTAATGGCTGCCCTTCTGTGAATGATCTGCTGGAGTTATTATATGTCATTTGGGAGGAATATTACAGGCTTTATATGATAGATACAACGCAGGAGTAAGCCACTGAAGCTGTGGAATGATTGTAGGGGGCCATACCAAACTAGGACTTTGCAAATAGAGTTATTTCTGCCTGCAGCACATCAACACTTAGTCGCAGCAGTCTGAGATCATCTTATATTGGGTTGTGCCAGATCTGAGATTGATTATAACAGTGTTGTACAGATTTAAGAAGAACATAAGTGTGTCGTACAGACCTGTAGCTACTCAAAGGGTGCCGTACATAACATAAGAAGGCCATACCAAGTCTGAAAACTGAATTTGGGCAGTATTTGTGGTAGGTGTTTTCCTTGACATCACTGTTTAATACATTATTAAGCAATGTACATGTAATCTGAACTGAGCATACATGAAGTACAGTCTATTGGCATTGTTTGCAGCATTGCAATATAATATAAATCTCCATATTATTCTGAAGGCACAAGTTCTTAAAAATCGTTAACACTATCATTGATTTAGTAATTTAGTAGATGCAATATATTATTTCCTATGTTGGGTTGATGTGATATGCATTTACAAATGCAAAACCATTTGAAAAAAAATGTGGACAAATAGGGAAGACCTTTACAGTGGTATCAGAACATGTATGCCAATTGTTTGACATAATTCTTGAGTAATCTAGAAGAAGGGAAAGTGCAAATAAATATTTAGTGGCAAACAGGGGTTGGATATCACAGTGGTATCAGAGCAAGTGTGT
The DNA here is from genome assembly GCA_027943335.1 of Chamaecyparis obtusa. NCBI lineage: Eukaryota > Viridiplantae > Streptophyta > Pinopsida > Cupressales > Cupressaceae > Chamaecyparis > Chamaecyparis obtusa. The sequence continues at coordinate 735,159 of BSBK01002345.1, forward strand.
CCTTCCATTTTGAAGGGGCTAGAACAAAAAATGAAGACGAGAGGAGATCAAAAAAGTAATTTTTCAAAGGAGTTTAATGACACATTTAATGGCGATCAGCTAAGGGACTTGCAGAAAGAAAAGGAAATAAGAAATTGGCTCTATGTAATTGGACTACAATTGGAGTCCATGAAATTACTTGACGGTGTTCTTTCTAAATTAGAGGAATTAGATTCATATCTATTTAAAGTAGAATAGTCAGATTGGAGACTTTTGAATGGGCTTTGCAACCCTCAATGCTTGCTTTGGACCAGCACAGGTTATTGGAACATCCTTGTGAAGAGGTGACGCTTGCAGTTGTTTCTTGTCATACTGAAATCATAAGAATAACAACTCATGTTGCAACCTATAATGATGACATACTGAAGAAGGTTTTCCAGCTCATTGTGGAGAGCCTACATGGGTTACATGATGTCAAAGCCCCCACTTTCGGTAAGAGTGCTAAGATTTTAGAAATTATGGCAAGGACCAGATCGATTATCATAATGTTGGATCTCAAATGTGATAATTTGATTCTTCAAATGTTTCATTTTTTTTAAATGAAATCAAGAAACATCATCCAAACGATGTGAGAGCTTATACACAAACTATTATGTCTTTAATCTTGGATGAAGATGATGATATTAGTAAGTAGTTGCAATTAGATGTGTTAGCCATTTGGAAAAAGGAGCATAACATCTCACTTGTGGCTTACGAGTTCTCAAAAGGGTTTATTGAGCAAAAAATTGAAAGGTTCAAGAAACAAATGACTGAAAATGAACTTATCTCAATAGATTTGCACGTTGCAGAGTCTCCCAAAAAATGCAAGAATCAAATGAGGATAGAGAAAATTTGTTTCACATGTTAGAAGGCTTGGACACTTGATCATATTTGTGGAACTAATAAGGAAGAAGATATATTGCAGCCAAGTGTTAATGAGGGCAAAGATATAGATGAGAACAGTACCATGACTCATAAGGAGCAAGCTAAAACTACAACTTTGAATACACCTATTACTGGGCATGATGAAAGGAAAAAGGATAATGGTTTCCAATCAGCTAAGGTTGATAAAATGGAAGATTTTCATATGTCAAATAAAAGTTTTCTTAGAATGATCTGTTGAACAAGGAACTTTTGTCTAGCGATGAAGAGGGTACGTCCCAACATATTGAATCAATTGTTGCTTCAGGTAAAGGTTACACAAGTTTCTTTGTAGATAATTTGGAGATTATGCTTGATAAACTGGGAAAGGTAACAACTTCTTTTGATGATCCTATGAGTAATGTTATTGCTGCCCCACTTTCTCCACATGATAATGATGGTGGTTCTATGATTGGTTGCCTTAGCACTAAATCAGCAAGAGTGTAAAGATGATATCATAGAAGAATTCTTTTTGAGAGTCAAATCCTTCAAAGTAATTCAGTTACTTCATCATATGAATCTATTGTAGTTCATAAGCTTGTTAAGCAACATAAATTGGAGAAACAGCTGAAGGTAAATGAAGATAAGATAGCTGCAGCATTAACACATTTTGATGACATGCACAAGTTGGTTGAAGTTCACCTTTAGAAGGGACAACTTGGCAGAAGACAAAAAGGGAGTCAAGAAGAATCTTCCTATGCTATGGAAACTATGAAATTAAATTATTTGCACTTACTTTTAGATCAAGACCACCTTCTTAATCTCACCAAAATTTATTCAAAATCATTGTATAGGAAAGAAGAAGCCGACAATCTCACTATGAGCTTGTGGATACTAAGAATACCTTGGAAGCTACTCAAGAGGCTCTACAAACAGCAGAAAATCAAATTGACAAGCTTAACTTAGAGCTGAGTTTAGCACAATCTCAATTAGAAAATCAATCTTCTATGACAGACACATTAGAAAGGACAACCACCATTGATGAGCAGCCAATGTTTGAAGAATAATTTATTGAACTTTATGAAGATTCTAAGAAAGAATTTGTAGCAAATGTCAATTTGTTGATGGTGAACAACAATTCCTTATGCACTTGTTTGTCATAAGATGTCAAATATGAATTTTGAGGTTGACATGGATTTGGAAAATCACTTTGCATATACTCAAGATTGCAAGCCTGAGCATGAGGATGTCTTCATTGTTTCAAATTTCTCACAAGTTATGAACTTCCCTTGTTATTTGAATATTGGCATTAAGGAGCATGAGGTATACAAAGTTCTTCCTTGCGTGGATATACCAAGAAGTTTGAATGAACATAGGAGTCATAGCATTGAAGAGTTGATAGTTAAATGGTTAGCAAATGATCACATTCTCTCTAATCCATAAGAAAGTATTATATTTGTTGCATCAGCCATATTCTAGTAGCCTACAACCAATTGGAAATGAATTTTCAGATTTCGTTCCTTAGCTTCCATCTCAAATTTCAATATATAAAAGTTCTCCTATGATGCTAATCATTGAATTTTCAGATCATGCAACGATGATAACAACTGGTTGTATAGATTTGAGTACACTTAATGATCTCTACAGCACTTGGGAATTGGATGTTGACAAGAATTTACCAGCTCATAAGAGAAGGCATTCGGGAATTGAGCATAAATCAGTTTTTCAGACTTCTTGCTGCTGAAAATTGTGAAGAGATGTGTGTGATTACATTTGGAGACACACTGAAAATTATTCCTCATTTCATGCTCAGTAAGCTTAATGACATAAGAGATTTAGGTACATACATGGGTGAGAGGGTTGCACATAATAACAAAGTTTCAATTTATGATTATATCAGAGTGGCACAACATCAGCATGGTGGTTCCTTTTTGAGGTTGACTGGGAACCCTTGGATCACTTGGGTTTGTAGTCCAACAGGTAAGGATGAGGAAGCCAATTTTGTCTTACTGGGGTTTACTCCCATTGTGTTTCAAATTAGTTTTCTTGGAAAGCAGTTTCCTGAGGAGTTGACAGAGATGGTGCAGAATTTGATTGCTCTACTTAATAGTTCTTATCAAGAAGTCTTTTGTGTTGGCATCCGACAGGGTAGTGCATTTAGTGGTTGGTGCTATAGATCTCCTAGGTTGGCTTGGGACCTTGGGACAATACTCAACTTCACTTTGGTTCAGCATAGTGATCTTGGGGCAGCATTGGAATTGCTTGAGGACAACAAATTTTGGGAAGGGCGAATTGTAATGTCCCCTTTCTAGCACTTATAGCATGATGATGTCGTTAGCATATTTCCCCTTGGTCCCGTACGCTAACCATGACATTTAAGGGACTCAGAGGCCATTTGGCCTAGATAGTTTCATTTGCAGATCATTCTAAGGTGTTTAGAGACAATTTCAGGCATACTTAATATTTATAGTAAGTCATTTTGGACATGATTGAGACCTCTAGCGGTAGCGAAGAGGATTTATTTATCATTGATATGATTTATTGTGCATTAATAAAGTAAGCTTATAAAGTTAAATTTAAAGATTAATGTCCCCTTTCTAGCACTTATAGCATGATGATGTCGTTAGCCTATTTCCCTTGGTCCCGTACGCTAACCATGACATTTAAGGGACTCAGAGGCCATTTGGCCTAGATAGTTTCATTTGCAGATCATTCTAAGGTGTTTAGAGACAATTTCAGGCATACTTAATATTTATAGTAAGTCATTTTGGACATGATTGAGACCTCTAGTGGTAGCGAAGAGGATTTATTTATCATTGATATGATTTATTGTGCATTAATAAAGTAAGCTTATAAAGTTAAATTTAAAGATTTAACTTTATTATTGCTAAGTCTATAGTTGTGGGAAATATTTAATTAAAAAGAGTTCCCCTTTATTTAATAACACATTGGAGATATAAAATATTTCAGGACTTAAGATTAAAGGAAAAAGCATCACGGAAAATTAGGAATCGTGATAAAATAGAGGGAAAAAGCAATCGTGGAAAATAGGAATCACGAGAAAATAGGGGAAAAAGAAAAATCCCCAAAAAATAGGAAAAGGCAAAAAGTGATTTTGTTTATCCCACATGAGCAAGGTGAGTGAATAAGCTCTTATGAGATCGTTATAAAATAGATTCAAGGGCTCTCTTTTAGCATGGTGGAAATTATATGAAATTGATGAAATATTGGAGAGATTCTTTTTCAAGGGTTTGTGAGGACGAAATCCCTCATGATTGATATTCTCTTTGCTGTTGGAAGACACAGTCTGAAGGATTGCTAAGGGTTTAGTACAAGGTAATCACATTTGAGATAGATATTATTTATATTTGCCAATATTCAATTACCAGAAGGGTTCGATTGGAGGAAATAGTGATATGTTAATGGCTGCCTTGCTTTGAATGATCTGTTGGAGTTATTATACGCCATTTGGGAGGAATATTACAGGCCTTACATGATAGATACAACCCAGGACTAAGTCGCAACAACTATGGAATGATTGTAGGGGACCGTACCAAACTGGGACTTTGGAAATAGAGTTATTTCACTCTGCAACACATCAACACTCAGTTACAACAGTCTGAGATCATTTTATATTGGGTTGTACAAGATTTGAGATTGATTATAACAGTGTCATACAGATTTAAGGAGAGCAGAAGTATGTCATACAGACCTGTAGCTGCTCAACGGGTGTCATACATGACATAAGAAGGTTGTACCAAGTCTGAAAACTGAATCTAGGCAGCATTTGTGGTAGGTGTTTTCCTTGACATCATTGTTTGATGCAATATTAAGCAATGCACATGTAATCTGAATTGAGCATACATTAAGTACAGTCTATTGGCATTCTAGGCAGCATTTGTGGTAGGTGTTTTCCTTGACATCATTGTTTGATACATTATTAAGCAATGTATATGTAAACTGAATTAAGCATACATGATGTACAACCTATTGGCATTGTTTGCAGCATTGGAATATAATGTAAATCTGCATATTATTCTGAAGGCACAATGAGTTCTCAAAAATCTGATTGTTAACACTATCATTCATTTAGTAATTTAGTAGATGCAATATATTATTTCCTATGATTGGGTTGATGCGATATGCATTTCCAACTGCAAAAACATTTCAAAAAAAAGTGGACGAATAGGCCAGACCTTTACAGTGGTATCAGAACATGTATGCCAACTGTTTGACATGATTCCTGAGCAATCTAGAAGAAGGGAAAGTGCAAAACAAATTCAGTGGCAAACAGGGGTTAAATATTACAAAAAACCTTTTGGGTAGAAAACCACAACACATCAATAGATTTCATTAATGAAATGAGCACCAACCTAGATAGCATAAGTGAGCACCAACTCATAGAGAAAACCAACCCTTCTCGAAGCACCAACTCTGTTCTGTTGAGGCACCAACCTCAATTTTTGCACAAACTCAAAAGCATTGAAAAACAGAATAGCAGCTGAAGGTGAATCACAAAAGTTTGAGATAACAAACTGAAAGTGAACAGATCTGAATTGATCTAAACACCATTTGCAACAGCGATGGAATGCCTTATCACAAGCCTCCAAACTCCGAATTAACTCTCAGCAAGGGTCACAAACATGGATGTGAATTTCTGGCTTGTTAAACCACACTTGGAACAACAAATACAATGAACAAAATTACACACAACTTTTGTGAAACAGTCCTTAACTTATGCTCATGCTCAACTTGAACACCATTCTTCACACAGTAACATACCCAACTTCCAACACAAACCATTGACTCCTTAACCCGTTCGTCAAAAATGTTGCTGAACTCAAAAATCATTTAACCTCAGAAAAACATGCTCAATACAAATATTATCAAGCTTATTTGACTCCATAATAGCTTTGAATTAGTCACATACCAAGCTCCATTACCTGCTTGACTTCCTTAACATCTTGTGAACAAGAACATTGCACGGCTCCCAAACCACAATGCCTAGTAACAGAAATAAGTCTCGCTCCGCACTTCATTACATGTATCGACTTCATACTCACATATACCAAAAAAAGAGTCTCCACACAAACCTGTTGTGTACCGTTCAAGGATCGTTAAATGCTACTTGAAGCACATATCTGAATTTTTAGCATAGAACCATGACCTCTTCAAAACAATGAAAAAATGTTTGACTTTTCCAATTCAATGAATTTTTATTTTGCGCTCAACAATTTCAGCATCCTTCAGAATTCTTCTAAAATGCTCCAAAGATATGTAAAACACTCAATAGTTTTACCACATCTCTTGAGAAACTTGGCTCAAGAATTTGTATTTTGAAAAGACTCTTATATGCATGGGAAAATGTTACGTGCAAGTTAAGTTGCCCTACACACATGCGACAAAATCCTAACAACATCACATTAAGAATAGGTTGTATAAATAAATAACTTTATTCCAAGAACAAAAAAACCAAGTATTAATGCAAACGTTGAGTACATCCAATGATTGCATATTTTAAATTAGCTGCCACATTTAAAATCCATAGAAGTGGACTTTTTGAATACACTTGATGACATGTCAATCTAACTTCACACAAAGAAGGTTGAAGTTGACAAGCAACCAGCACAAACTGACAACCAGGCAGCTCAAGGACACAGCCAAGTAGCTCAGGTAGCACAAGTAGACAACCAAGCAGCTCAAGCACGCAGCCAAGTAGCTCAAACAAGTAACCAAGTAGCTCAAGCAAGTAAGCAACCAGCTCAAGCAAGTATCCAAGTAGTTGATGAAGAATTGATGAACAATCAAAAACTTGATAAGCATTTCATTCCTCTTTTGTGCCATAGTTCCCTGTTACTCTAAGTAATCCTCCAAAATTTATATGACCTTGATCATCAACCTTTGACATTAATGACAAAATATTCAACAATCTACAACAACTCCATGTAAAACTAATCTGAAACTAAAATTGCTTTGAAATAATAATAGCCCCCCTAACTTACTAGTCCCCCTTTGTAAGGGGCTCCCTTATTCTGATTTTTTTTGGATTTGCTCTTTCAATTTCCTTAGATTGTTTGCAACAGATTAATAGATATTGAGTCTAGCTAATATACTAAACAAGTAACAAAAATACTAGTAACAACAGTTGTAGATGAAACCAAACATTTTATTGCAATTTACCAAGTGTAATAGCATTATAGAAGTTCAATTTATATTCAGAGTCTGATATAAATTGTTACTGAATTATCATTGATTACAACTTTTTGTATGCATTACACAACTTGCAATATTATAAATGGCATACCAAGTTCGCTGTCCTAGTTCTGTTCAGTCCCAAACGGCTCTCTTTTCAGCATGAACAGCACGTAGTGCTATTGCAGACCTATTCAACACTCTTATCAGGCATATACAGGATCATGTAGTTGTTATCAGTCCAACACGGCACCTCAAGGTGTAGTTCAAACTAGCCTCTAACCATTATAGACAATGATATGCACTTCCAGATCCTGTGACAGTCTTTGCTGATCAATATCAGACCTATATAATTTCCCTTGTAGCTGTCTCAGTCCTTAGTGCTCAAGCAATTCACAAATCCTCTGACTGTATCTTTCAACAGTGAACAAAATGTCAGTGAAGAGGTATTTTGTCCTCCAAGACCAAGAATATAAATTCTCCAGACAATTTTATAAATTTCATATATTTTCAAGCATGCTGAAAGAGAGCCTTTCAATTTCTTTTATAATACTTTCTAAGAGCTCATCCACTCAGCTTGTCAATGTGGGATAAACAAAATCACTTTTTTACCCCTTCCTGTTTTTTCAGTATTTTTGTTTTTTCGCACCTATTTTATCGCAATTGCTTTTGCTGCCCCTATTTTATCGCGATAGTTTTTTCCTTAATATTTCCTATACCATTTAACATGATTTTCTTTTAGCTTAAGTCCTCAAACACTTTTTTATGTCCCCAATGTATTATAAAATAAAGGGAACCATTTAATTTAAATATTTCCCACAAACTATAGGCAATGCATTAATAAAGTAAAATAATTTAATTTAATTTTATAAAATAATTTTATTAGCCCATAGGGGTGGGGTGGGGCCCCGACTACTATTGTTGCAGTCGAGTGCCTCGGGGCCTAAACTCAATTATAGTGTTTCATCGGTAGGGCATGGTACAACCATTTTGGTTCATGCTTATTATAGAGTGGTGTGGTTCATGGCCGAGAACTCCCTCTTCTCGACTTCCATCAGCGGTACACTCATCCATTGCGGCTATAGTTGATGCACAATAAATTATATCAATGATAAATAAATACTCTGTTGATATTAAACATTTACCATCAACATGTCATTACCATTGGAGGTTCCAATCATGCCTAGAATGACTTACTATAAATAGTAAGTATGCCCAACACTGCCTTTAAACACCTTAGAATGATCTGCAACTGAAACTGCCTAGGCCAAATGACCTCTAAATCTCTTAAATGACTTGGTTAGCCTATGGGACCAAGGGGAAATAGGCTAGCAACATCATCATGCTATAAGTGCTAGAAAGGGAACATTACACCCTTTGACATCAATGACTTATACCAACCTGCATAATGGAAATGGGGCTGAAAGAATATGACAATGAGAACTCCCCTTGAGTCAAAACAACAATTCAAGGAAGTGAAATCGCTTCCAACTTCCCCCTCGAGAATTCAAACATTTCCTTTGGTAGAGGCTTAGTAAACAAATCTACATTATGCTCTTTAGTAGAAACATATTCCAACTTAACTTGTTGATCACTAACTTGTTCTCTTAGAAAATGATACTTAATAGGAATATGTTTAGTCTTGGAGTGCATAACTGGAATATACTTTAAGGTAGAGTATGACCATCTTATTTCATTTCATTTCAGATATCACAAGTTATCACAAAAGATATCACAAGTTAGAGTATATACTTTAAGGTAGAGTATGGCCATCCTATATGTTTAGTCTTGGAGTGATATCTTGTGATAATTGCATATACTTTGTTTGAGAAATGAAAATGTCTTTATCTAACTGATGAGTTTGCAAACCAAGAAAAAATGACAACTCACCCAACATAGACATTTCAAGCTCCTTCATATTAGTAGCAAAAAGTTGACAACTCTTCACAATCACTACCAAAAATCAGATCATCAACATAAACAACAATCAGCATATGATTACCTTTATCTGACATACAAATTGATGTCTACTATCCCTTTTTTGAATCCCTGCTTCTGCAAATAATTGTCTGGTCTATCATACCAAGCATGTGGGGCTTGTTTAAAACAATAGTGTTCTTTTCAACTTGCATACATAGTTCTAATTTTCTGATATAACAAACCCATTAGGCTGTTCTATATAAACTTCCTCATTTAAGATTACCATTCAGAAAAGTAGATTCGACATCCATTTGGACAAAATTAAAACTTTTGAAAGAAGCAAAGGCTAAGAACATTCTAATAGCTTCTAAATGTGCAAAAGGAGAAAAAGTTTCTTCCAAGCCAATACCTTCAACTTGTGCATAACTTTTGCACATAAGTCTTGCTCTGTTTCTCACCACTTGACCATCTTCATTCAACTTATTTCTAGAAGTATACCCACTTTGTACCAATCACATTCTTGTTTTGGGCCACAATGTTTATCTTCTGCTGCTCCCTCAAAGCTTTTAGGTTCAATCATGAATAGCAAGGATGTAGTTGGCGTACAATGGCTATAATTATGTTTGATAATATTGGTTATTTGTCAATGTATTAATTGTCGTCAATGGATGAATTGTCTGTTGGTTGTCCCTCTCGGGTAATTGTAAGTGTCGGTTGATTGACTATTGTGTCTTTCCTGGCATAGTCAAGTCCTTTAAATGTGTTGTGTACCACCACGGAAAGGAGCATGGTATCATCGGATGAATTGTAATCCTTGACCAACTATCTCTGGTCTTCTTCTCTGTAATGAATTCATGAACTAATAAGGATAATTTACTCCTATATCTGGTACGCACTACCATTTGTATTATTATGTCATGTATGTAATTTACTAGGTATAGCAGTAAACTGTAATGACTCTTACCAATAGGCCACTAAAAACCCCTCAAAAATGTAACTCAAAATGTAGATAGAAAATTATTTTGCAATATATGAGTTTGCTGTCCCAAAATTTCAGAATAATAGATAGCAAACAAATACCATCTAAAACACTATCAATGATGTAGGAAATTGCTCAAAATCATATGCCATTCATATATCAACAATTTGCAACAATGCCATACATATTTCAGCCAATAATATGATCATCAAACCCTAGGTTTGCAATATAGATAGACTAAAAATTACAATGCCCTTTCACTTGCAAAATCCTAGCCTTCCTTTGATACCAATAATGTCAGATGGCAAACAAAGACAAGTACAATGTAAAATAGTAGAGTGCTGAAGCTATATTTTGTACTCAGCTGAAAACATACATTTCTCAGAAAATATGTCAAATGCCAAATGAGAAACGAGGAACCTAATTGTAGATGGCTGCGATAATTTTTACCAATGTTGAAGATGCCAACACCCAAGCCAAAGTCACCCCAAATCTGAAAATGTACTTTCTTGCAGATTTTTGAAAATGTTTAGGAATTTTGAAAATTCCTTAAAAATAAATCATGGCATTTTGGGACTCCAAAATGCACCTATCTTTATCTCCTCGACGATAGAAATCCGATGCAAAAATACTCAGAATGATATGCTGAGTAATGAGGAAGATATGAGCAAAAATGTGGTTCCAAAACCCTATCCTGAAATTCTAAAAACTAAATTAGACTTGTAGCAAAAACTTTTTCGGATTGCTTTTTCGGATCTGCTTTTTCACTTTGCTTTTTCGAATCTGCTTTTTCGAATCTGCTTTTTCGCTTTGCTTTTTCGGACTGCTTTTTTCGAATCTTTTTTTTTTTTTCCTCTTGCAATCAAAAACTCAAACCCTCAAGTAAGTCTGAGGACTCCAAATAAGCTCAACTTGAAATGGCTGAATACCACTTCCAAAGTGCAACCCTTCAAAGGATATTTCACCTCCTCAGTTATGCAAATCCTTAAGAAACTCCGTTCCTAAAGATCAAATGACAATCTGCAAACCAAGATGGTGCCACAAATGCTCAAAGAGAAAAGTAGTGTAAACTCAAGTCATGGGATCCAAAATGAGAGGCCAAGCACTCTATTTATTTACTTTTCTAAGAAGCTACTAGAACTTCTAGAAGTATCCATAAAATATTCTTATAAAATTCCTTTATAATGCACTTTTATATAAAAAGTAACTTTATAAAATAAAAACTGCAACTCAACTCAAAATTATAACATTTTGGCCCCACATAACACATTATAATAAAAATATGATAAACACCATCTCTCCAAGAGCAAATAAAACCATCCAATCCCCAAATAATCATCAGAATGACTCTCACCAAAACCATTTGCCTACGAGAGTCCATGATAGGCAAATCCACTGAAAAATGACATGTCACTAAAGAGGGGACATGACAGTCCACCCCTCCTAAAATTACTTGCCCTCAAGCAATCCCAAAGTTGGGTGCTGCAAAATATCTTCTCCCTCCCATGTGGCATCCTCCTTAGGCAAATTTCTCCACTTCACCAAATACTCCCTGATGGTCCTCCTGCGGAGTTGCCTCTCTCTACTGTCAATGATGTACTCGGGAACAAGAACCAACTTCCCCTCATCATCCAATGGAGGAAGAACTGCTGAAGGCACAACATGCTGACCCAACGCCTTCTTGAGGCGTGACACATGGAAAACATTGTGTACCCTGCTGTCTGTTGGAAGCTTAAGCTCATATGCCATCTCTCCAATACACCTGATAATCCTGAAAGGACCATAGTACCTAGGCTTAAGCTTCTTCGACCCACTCTTCCCAAGAGTAGACTGTCTATAGGGCTGCAACATGAGATAAACCATATCACCAACCTCAAAACTCCTCTCTGTCCGCTTCTGATCTGCATACTGCTTATACTGATTCTGTGCCCTGGCAATATTATCTCTGAGAGCATCAACAATGTCCTTGCTCTCCTGAAGCAAATCTCCAGCACGAGGAACTCTAACATCACTCATAAGTAAATCCAGAAAACTCGGTGCCTCATAACCATATAGTGCCCTGAAAGGAGTCATCTGAATAGACATGTGGTATGTGGTATTGTAGCAATACTCACATAGATAAATCCACCTAACCCATGCCTTCTGCTGCCCTGCCACATAGTTCCTCAAGTAGCCTTCCACCCACTTATTTACTATCTCAATCTGCCCATTAGTCTGCGGGTGGTAACTGGTACCAATCAATCCACCTGGATCCCAAATGTAGTCATGAATTGTACTGCTGTCAATCAACACAAGCTCCTGCAATATCCTCTGCAATATAACCAAGAGGAATCCATAATCAAACTGACAAATACAGCTCAACCAAACTCCAAAATCACAATTGCCACAGTCAGGAACCCACGAGACACAAACTCTCAGAACATCAGAACCCAAGTAAAGTGGACAACTCAAACTGCCAACACAATAAATACCATCAACGCATCCCACTGGCCTATGCGAAATGTACAATCCAACTCTGCAACAATGGTGAACACTCCCGAATGGAATTGTACCAAGTATGGAGAATCCACACACTGTACAACTCCTGCAGTCAACACAACTCTACAGATCACCGGCCACTGTCTCATAACCATAACTCCCATGCACCGCTGATGGCGAAAAGACATCATGAGATAAACAACAAGAAATAGAACCCAAACCACATCTGCCTACCATCAACTCCTCAACACAAGGATCAAAAGCAAACTAATGTACATACCCTGCAGTATAATGCTGATAAAAAGAACCAACCTCAATCAATAGCTCACCATGCACAGGTGATACAACCCACTGCGGCTGATCACTAGCTAAGTCAGGAGATGTCATAGCCAAAGGAGTAGAATCAATAACAACCGCTGAAGCATCACTCCCAAACTCCTGCTCTAAGTCATGTATTATCAAGCTGTCAACTGCAGAACCTATCGCCATGTCATGCCCATCACAACTCTCATCCCGTGGCGTCAAACCATCCCATAACTGATGACAAGCACTAAGGACCAAAGTACATCTACGTATCATCATCTCATCAACATGGTCATCAAAGGTAAACTGGTGAGCATACCTCACAGTGTAATGCCAATAAGATGCGCCAATCTTAGTCAGTGACTCAGACTGCAATCTAGATGAAACTAACTGCAACCGATCCCTAACCAAGCTGGAACTACCTACTACCTCCGAAGACACCGCCAAGGGAGTAGTATCACTAGTAGGAACCATGCCAACTGCCGGCTCACCAACATCACACATGATCTCTGATACAACATCACCAGTCTCCATGCCATCAGTAGTAGAGACCACCACCATGTTAGGCATACCACAACAATCTACTGCAGCACCCAACTCAATTGAACCTGACTCTAGTGGAAACGAACCCGATATGCCAATGCTAGTATCGAGGATGGATGCATCCCCATCTCCACTGTCTCTGACAATCTCGACCATGGACATCCTCGGATCACCAGACACCACAACCTGTGACTGAACAGAATCTGGTAAAGACTGCAGTCGCTCTAACTCCATGGTCACCTTAGCCAAATGAAACTGTGACTCCTCGAAAGCCAACTGTGTACTTTCAAGAATCTCAGAAGTCACCTGGAGCTGCTGAGTAAGCTCACTCACCTCATCTTCCTTGGTCAATAATGCATCGTACGTTGTACTGCCCCACTCCATAAGATAATCTCTGTCGGCTACCAACTGCATATAATTCTGTCTCAGGATCCGGATAGCCTCCCATAAAGAGTGGATCTCTGTCAAGGAAAGATAACTACCTCCCTACTCATCACTAGTAGGAGAACCCCATCCATAAACTACTAACAACTGACGAGCAGCATCGAAATGCTGGCAAGCGATAGCAATGTCTCACTCACTAACTCTCAGCTGACTAGACACATGATGACGCTGGCTAGACTGTCTCCTACAATCCTCCTCTGATGCACTGTCCAAAGGAGTATCCTCAAGATTACTGGTCTCTAGAGTATTACCATCCATATCCTATAAATCAACTCCAAAGCTCATATCAACATACGGAGTATCAAAAACTGTAGCACCGCTGTCCAACTCCTCTATACCAAAAGAAACTGCCGAGGAAACTAAGTCCTCACAACTGCCCACTGCATCCCCTTGGATGTCATCAATGCCAATATGATCCTGGGACTCATTTGTAAACACTGCCAAATATGAAAGATCATCAACACATTCCAGCAAGAATGGTCGACTGGATATATGAACAAGGCCCAACACCGGTGTATAAAAACTAATACCAATATCGGACAAGCTACTGGCACAAGAAAGGACAACACCGTGCAATCTGCTAATCAAATCCATGATAGCACCCAAACAATCACTGCTACCAAAAAGTGATAAAGATCTCTAGTCAACTAAATCCCAAATGCCAATATAACAATCTCGAGTCCTTATCCGTAAACTAGAATCAGCTGGTAACTCAAGCAAACTCCTCACCTAAGTAATATGACTAATACCAACTAACTACACATACCTGTCTGACACCGTCCCTATATCCTGGATGTGAATGCAAGATGAACTCACAACATTATCAACGACCACATATGATCCGCCTGCCGCAGAGAGCTGAGTATCAGGTGTGCAAGATGAAACCAAACTCAACTCCACGCCATGCTCATCCCCATGTCTCTCCAAGTCCTGTAATGCCAATGGAGTATTCACCAAAGAAGCTCGAGTGTCCTCAAGCTCGCGAGAAAGCCTGTCAACTTCCTCCTCCTTCCTCCTCAAGGCATCTGAATAGTCTCCAGCAAGGCTAAGAAGATGGTCACGATCTGATAGAAGATGTAAATAACTCAACTTCATCGTTCCCATTCCTTCCCTAATTGCCTGTAAGTCAACACAAGAAGACTCTGCCTGAACTCCCTTATGTCTGCCTTGTAACTGAATCATTTGGATGTGATCCTCTATCATATCCTGCATCTTGTCATAATGAGATAATGAAGTCACAATACTGTCTTTGCTCACCTTCAACTGGCTGGACAAATCATGCAAAGTACTACCAGCCTCAACCTCATGTGACGAAGCATCCAAATGTGCCTGGTACTCCCTCTCAGCAAAGTCATGAATACTCAATGTCTGCTCATCTCTACTAGGTATCTCACCATCGTGCGCAACAACATCCTCAAAATCATCATCTGAACCCTCTACGCTGTAGTCACTGCCTGTCGTAATCAAACCATCTTGAGTACCTGTGACATCACCCTCTGGCAACCTGTATACAACTGTCTCAACTTGAGTATCAAGTTGACAATTACTATCCATCAACGTAATATCCTTCACCACTTCTTCCTGTGGCTAAATAGGAACTGAAACCTCTGCCTGGCTGCAAGCTAATTTCTCGAACTCCTCATGCAAGTTCCTCGTAATTGTGTCATCTGCCCTGTGAGAAGATCTGCCAAATAGAAATCCAGTCAACTTATCCACCTTAGCTGGGTCGGACAGCATGTCATCCATCATACGGTGGCGCTTAACCAACTGTTCAAACATGTCATGGCTTATTTTCATAAGTTCATCCCGAATGTCTAAATAACCATCCTTTCTACTGTTCCGACTCTGGATCTTCCTACTTTGTCCATCAGCTGTCCAAGATCGTGTCCTCTAAGACTCTGTACTATAGCTGTCCATTCTGGATAAAGCAGAGTGCTGATCACTCATACAAGACGACTCTTACCCAACAGGATGGCAAGAAAACCGCTCTGATACCACTGTAATGACCCTTACCAATAGGCCACTAAAAACCCCTCAAAAATGTAACTCAAAATGTAGTTAGAAAATTATTTTGCAATATATGAGTTCGCTGTCCCAAAATTTCAGAATAATAGATAGCAAACAAATACCATCTAAAACACTATCAATGATGTAGGAATATGCCATTCATATATCAACAATTTGCAACAATGCCATACATATTTCAGCCAATAATATGATCATCAAACCCTAGGTTTGTAATATAGATAGACTAAAAATTACAATGCCCTTTCACTTGCAAAATCCTAACCTTCCTTTGATACCAATAATGCCAAATGGCAAACAAAGACAAGTATAATGTAAAATAGTAAAGTGCTGAAGCTATATTTTGTACTCAGCTGAAAACGTACATTTCTCAGAAAATATGTCAAATGCCAAATGAGAAATGAGGAACCTGATTGTCGATGGCTGAGATAATTTTTACCAGTGCTGAAGATGCCAACACCCAAGCCAAAGTCACCCCAAATCTGAAAATGTACTTTCTTGCAGATTTTCGAAAATGTGTAGGAATTTTGAAAATTCCTTAAAAATAAATCATGGCATTTTAAGACTCCAAAATGCACCTATCTTTATCTCCTCGACAATAGAAATCCGATGCAAAAATACCCAGAATGATATGCTAAGTAATGAGGAAGATATGAGCAAAAATGTGGTTCCAAAACCCTATCCTAAAATTCTGAAAACTGAATTAGACTTATAGCAAAAACTTTTTCGGATTGCTTTTTCGCTCTGCTTTTTCGGATTTGCTTTTTCGCTTTGCTTTTTCGGATCTGCTTTTTCGCTTTGCTTTTTCGGATCTGCTTTTTCGGACTGCTTTTTCGCTTTGCTTTTTCGGACTGCTTTTTTCGGATCTACTTTTTTTTTTCCTCTTGCAATCAAAAACTCAAACCCTCAGGTAAGTCTGAGGACTCCAAATAAGCTCAACTTGAAATGGCTGAATACCACTTCCAAAGTGTCTTCAAAGGATATTTCACCTCCTTAGTTATGCAAATCCTTAAGAAACTCCATTCCTAAAGATCAAATGACAATCTGCAGACCAAGATGGCGCCACAAATGCTCAAAGAGAAAAATAGTGTAAACTCAAGTCATGGGATCCAAAATGAGAGGCCAAGCACTCTATTTATTTACTTTTCTAAGAAGCCACTAGAACTTCTAGAAGTATCCATAAAATATTCTTATAAAATCCCTTTATAATGCACTTTTATATAAAAAGTAACTTTATAAAATAAAAAGTGCAACTCCACTCAAAATTATAACATTTTGGCCCCACGTAACACATTATAATAAAAATATCATAAACACCATCTCTCAAGAGCAAATAAGACCATCCAATCCCCAAATAATCATCAGAATGACTCTCTCACCAAAACCATCTGCCTACGAGAGTCCATGATAGGCAAATCCACTGAAAAATGACATGTCACTAAAGAGGGGACATGACATAAACAAAGGAGATATTTTCATCTTTAGAATAGTTAACACCATAGTTACAGGACTCTGCAAGTCTAGGGTCGAGTCTAGCTAAATGGGTCAAACTGACGTTGGCCTCGAACTCGACCGAGTTAGACCGAGTCCGGGCCAACTCGCTGAGTCCTGAGCTCTAAACTCGACCACAACAGTTAGCAGCATAAAGTATAATTTATTTTTTTAATAGATTTTCTTTGACTCTTTTATGTTTATTGCTTTCTCTCAAACCTAAAAAGAGCATTCATTCATTTGCAAACACGAGGAAGAGTGAAACAAAGGGATGAGAGAAGAATATTGGGGTTTTAGAGAATAAACCAGTAGATTGATTGGCTCTCAGATATTGACTGCTAATGCAAGTTTGTAGCTTGCATTCATGCATTCAGAGGAGTTAAAAGAAGCATTCGGAGGCCTCCACAAGTTTGAAGTGCATTTCTTCATTTTTGGAGCAAATTTGAAGAGTTGAGCTACATTTTTTTCTGTTTTCTAAATTTTTTATATTCATATTTTCGTTTTGCTTATATTTCTTTCATTTTATGTTGATGGAAAAGTGAGAAACCCTAGCTTTGTTTTGTTTTTTTCATTTATTTCAATTTAATAAGAATGTGTAGAATTTACAGATGCTTATTTTTTCATTTATTATATATTGCAACAACAGCATAATGCCTGAGCCTGGGAGTGGTGCATCTCAGCCTAAGTGTAAACCAGATGCAGACCTTGCTAGATGTGCAAGGGATAAGGCTTGGAAACATGCCATCCCCGGACCAAAAAAAGAAGTTATATGTTGGCATTGCAATGTTAAATATAGTGGGTGCGGCATTAACCGATTGAAATATCACCTTGCACATATATTAGGACAAGATGTCAAAGCATGGAAAGTAGCACCCCAGGATGTTATATGTGAAATGCAAACTCATTTAGAGGAATTTGAAAAGAAAAAATAATTTAAACAGAAGCATATGGAAGAAATGAAAAACTTCGGTGGAGAGGCCTCTTCAAAACTTCATTCTCCATTACCTCCATCTACAAGTTGTGGTACTGCGAGTGTGAGCATTGGGCCTTGGATTCGTGTAATGTACCGTACAGAGGCATGGCCAACAATTTTACCCCTGCAATATTTTGTGTGGCCAAGTCACCCTACACCTGACCTCCAGACAATAATATCTACGTACATTACCCAGTCACTCTCGCACGGAATGTCTCCATATAGTATGTCACTTCTATGCCCGTATGGCAAGACCTCCACATCGTACCAAACTACCACTTTACGATGAGTTTCCAGTACAACACTCATACACACATGCCAATGTTTGTCTTCACACCGCACGACCACGACACTCCACTCACTGGACACAGCACACCACCCGCATGCACTCTACACACCGCATGCACTCCACATGCTACCCGCACACCACATGGACTCCACATGCCACCTGCAAGCACTCCGCACACCTCACGCACTTTGCACATCGCACGCACTCCGCATGCCACTCGCATTTTCTCTGCATGCCACATGCCGCACTCCGCATGCACACTACAGCCACATGCCATACACCACATGCATTTTGCATGCTACCCGCACGCCACCTGCACACACTTTGCACTCCACATGCCACCTACACACACTCCGCACACCGCACGCTCTACCTCCACCGTACCGATTAGTAACCGTACAGCCAAGTGAGCACACAACTCAACTCTCTGAGTGCACAGTGAGGACACAAAAGGATCTTCCTCTAATTCCAGAATTACGCATTGATAAATTTGCTATACCAAACAATATTACAAATACAAGAATGAATGGCTGCAAATCAAATATTGTATTTCCAGATCTGATATACATTTCTGATGAAGTTTAACAATAAAAATTTGTCTCCAAGGGAGACTTCACAAATTTGGCATTCATGTATAAGGTGAAATATCCAAGATGATATTTCCAACAGCAAACTAGGATGGCTGCTAACCACCGAAATTGCAATTACAAACTAGGGAGGATATTCCACCTCCGAAACTGCATACAACCAAAAACCCAATTCCAAATGGAATCGCAAATACAAAGAAACATAAACTCCACGATGCTTTCCTACGCTGCCAACAATGGCCTTATAAAGGCCTCCAAGAAGTTTTTGGAAGATTACCATGGGTCGACATCATTATATTATTATTTTGGCCCCCTTTATTTTATGACTAAATTAATTAAATAAAGAAGTCCTTTATAATATTATTTAATTTTTGCGACCACTTAATTAATTAATTTAATTCACTTTATTAAAATTTGGGGACATTACAATTCGTAAGAAGAAATCCACATTTAATTCCCTATTGTTCCCCAAACGACTCCGGGTGCCCAATCATCACTTGAGAGCATCGGTTAGAATAAGGAGAAGCATGAGGTCGAAAAAATGGCACTTGGAGATTTTTGGTTCTACGACAACCTTTCATTTCATACAGCAAGGTACTCGCTATTATTTTAACTTGTTTTATATTTTTGCTTTCAAGACTCAAGAGTATGCCACATTGATTATTTTAATTTTTAAAGTAGAAAGTAAAACTTAATAGTATACTTATTTTGGTTATTTAATTTCTTTTAGGTCTCTTTATTGGCAAATTGCGGTAGATTCTATTACTGTTTGTGGTGCAGGGCACAAAGCCCCTAATCATGAGGAGCTAAAAGGTCCTATTTTGACCCGAAAGGTAGTTGATGTCAAAGTCACAATTGTCAAGCACCGTGAGGTATGGAGGAAGGGTTGGACCATCATGACTAATGGTTGGACTAACAAAAGAAGTATAATACTGTTGAACTTTCTTGTCTCCCCATCAGGTAATTGTAGAACTTGTACTTACTACTTTGTAAACTATATACAAGAATCAATATTGATTTAGTATTTAAGTTTTTAAATTTTGATTATATTAAATTGTTTGTTTTTTCCAGGTGCCACAGTGTTTTTGAAATCAATTGATGCTTTAGGAAGATATGGTACAGATAGTCACGAATAATGCAATTGAAATCAGTTTGTGAGGTCTTGGAAGAAGTGTTGAGGGAGGTGGGTGAGGAGAATATGGTACAAATAGTCATGGATAATGCAGTAACTTATGTTGTTGCAAGTAAAATTCTTCTGGAGAGGCACCCCAACTTGTTTTGGACCCCTTGTGCTGCTCATTGCCTTAACCTCATGTTGGAGGATCTTGAAAAACTTCCCTAGATAAAAACATATGTAGTGCATGCAAGGAGTATTTGTAAATTCATATATAATCATACTTGGGTCATCAACCTTATGAGGAATTTCACAAATAAGAAAGAGTTGGCTCGTCCAGGGGTCACCCGGTTTGCAACAAATTTTATCATGTTGCAATCCTTGCTTCAGTCCAAGGCCGGTTTGAAACGCGTGTTTGTATGTGAGGAGTGGACCGCATCATCATATGCGAAGAGCAATGTAAAGATTGAGATGGCTGATTGGGTTTTTGATAAGTATGGATTTTGGCAATCGGCCAAGGAGATTGTGTAGGTAATTTTCCATTTTGTTCTCATTTACATTTTGTTTCATCATTTTTGTTCACACTTGTTTATGTTCATTATTCATTTTTAAAAATAAAACTTAAACCTTAATGTTTCAAATTTCACAATGATCGTAGTTCATAGAGCCTCTTATTTGTTCTCCTATGAATTGCTGATGGAGGGAAGCCCACAATGGGGTACATTTATGAGGGCTTGGACAGGGTGAAAGAGGCCATTAAATCTTTTTACACAAGGAATCGAGCTGAATATGGTCCAATATGGGAGGTCATCGATCAACGATGACACAATCTACTTCAAAAGCCTATACATGCAGTTGTCCACTACCTTAATCTGGCGTTCTAATTTTGCCTAGATTTCAAGGCCGATGACGAGGTGTGGAGTGGGCTCTACGATGTTGTAGAGAGAATGTCACTTGATTCATCAGTTGGAGCAAACATAATTTGTGAGATAGAAATCTATAGGATTTCACAAGGAGACTTCTTCTCACGAGACTTATGCAAGAAAAAATGGACACTACGGATGCTAGGTAAAAATCTATTTAGGGCATAATTTAAAATTTAAATCTTAAACTTTTCTACAATTCTAATTCTATTACCATTTTACGTTGATAAAGTCAAAGTTATAGAATAGATTATAGAATTAATTTTTTATTTTTTCTTATTTTAAATGCATGGTGGGAGATGTTTGGTACTCAGGTGCCAAATCTACAGAAGATTGCAGTTCGTAACTTGAACCAGTCATGTAGTGCTTTGGGATGCGAGCACAACTGGAGCATGTTCGAGCATATACACTCGAAAAAGTGAAACAAGTTGGTAGTGAAAAGGTTGAATGTTCTTGTGTTTGTTCATTACAACCTTTGCCTATGTCAAAGACAAATCTTGGGCACTGACACATCTCTCATTTTAGAGGAGTTTGATCCACATGAAGAGTTGAACACCAAGGTTTATGATTTTGTCTTCAGTGATGAAGACTTGGAAGGGGTTGATTAGGTGGATCGAGAGGCGGAAGCAGTAGCAATGGTAAAGGAGGCTAGAGCACAAGGAGACCCATTGAAGGACCCTAAGCCTGAGAGTGAGGAATCTAAGGATGATGAGGATAAGGATGCGGATGTTACTGAGGTTGAGCCTTAGATGCGGGCAAAGATCATGGCTGCAAAATCTTCCACAATCTATCTTAGGTGTACAGTACGTAGGAAGATTGCAAGGTCGACTGATCACTGATATAGGCTACTCTGAGCCTTAGTCTTTTAGGATCTAGCTTTTATTTTGATATATGTTTTGAACTTTTGGTTCCATAATATTCAATGAATATTGTAGACATTTGACGATGACACTATTTATATTTCTAATGTGTTAGTTTAATTTATTCCCTTCAGAAATTCGGTTTTATGATGTAATCAATGTAAACTTGTGTATGTGTGCAAAGTAGCTTCTATTTATCTTAATTATTTTTTCTTTAATGTTAATTTATTAAATGATGCATGAAAAAAAAAATCCTTAAAAATCTTTGAATTTCTTGGGTTTTTCAATTCACTAAGTTTTTGCTGAGTCCAGACGCCGAGTCCAAGTTTGAGTAAAAAATCAGCCTTTTCTTGGGTTCTTTTTGTGGCTCTTGGTCTATCCTCTTGCAAAATATGATCAATAAGATAATTTCTTTCTACAAACTTTGATGAGGTCTTCAAGAACGTCCTATATGTGTTCTTACCTAGGTCATTTATAGGCATATTACATATAGCTACATCTATTGTCCCATGATGAACACTTTAAGGTGCATTTCCAGAATTTACATCCGCTGACCATGTTATCCATTTGAAGGTGTTTGTTGAACAAAACTTTTTTCTTCATCTACTTGACAACTACCATCATCATCTTGCATCTTGTCATGATAGTATCTTCATGTAGTAGCCCTTTTGGCTCTAACTTGATAAGCACTAGATTGAAGTGCTTTTTATAATTTTTTGGTTTTTGCAAATTTTTTTGGTTTTGATATATATATATTGGGGTTTTGGAGAACAAATATCAAAACTTAAAGAAAATGCTTGGAAAATAACAAACTCAATGCAAAGATTTCCTAATATTTTTAACTCTTGAAATTATTTACAATGCCAAATATGTATCCACTAATTTATTAAAGCAAACTAGGAACCTGGAGGTGAAACTGCATTCAATGCTGATCAATTAGCAAGTAAAGATCATCGCAGCAACTTGGGATGATTAACTTCTTTGATGTGGAAACCTGTAGATGACAATATAGGCACTAGGAAGCAAAATTGTGCCCTGCTCTTTCAAACCCAGGCCCCAGTGATAATCAACGCTGCCAAAATATGTTGTTGTAGATAATAATAATAGTTGGCCCTTTTGCAGTCAATGCAGCGAAGAAAGTGATCGCTGCTAGCCTGGGAAGAATCGCAGTCTCTTAATTGAAATAACCCAGCCGCCTAAGGAAAATTTGTTTGTTTCTGCTACTAATGGTTCGAAAGATGACATCTGTGTAATGCCATACTCAAGCACCAATACTGGAATTGTTTCACCAGCTCTCAATGCATTCAATAGCAAGAATTCACAATTCTCGTGCTTCATATAGCAGGACAAACCAGACAAGATGCGCTCACGCCAAGAGATAAACAACAACATGCAGAATGTTCTCCCTTCCATCACCATCTTGGTTTTAAATATACCTGGCCAAAATCGATCAAATAGCTTCATCCTCACACCAACGAATGCCATCTTCAACAATACTCTTCACATCTCCAGACTCCAGCATCACAATTCAAAAAATATTCACAGTATAGTCTAAGGTTTGAAAAACATGAATTGTAATATTCAATTATAATTCTCTTAAGTGTGCTGCCAATAGTCTTTTAATCTCACTTTTACATTATGTAAACAAAACACCACCTTAATTATTAATTAAGTGAACTTAATTCATAATTATTAAATTATCTTAAGCATCCACTTTATGCTTAGGCATCCAAGTCCACCAAATGAATGATAATTAATTTATGCATCCTCAACATAGTGATTATAAGCTTTTAAATTTAGTCATTAATTAAGTAAACTTAATTAATGACTACTAATCAAATAAATAGCTTATTCCCCATTAATAATTCAAATGTTCTCCAACAAAACTTGACGCCTAGATGACATCACCAAATTAGAAACTGGCTGGCATAACTGGTTGACCACTAACTTACTATAAATAGTAAGTCCTAACTGGAAGCTCTGTCGGTGACCCCACTGGAGAGGAAAAGTAATCTCTGGCTCGACCACTGCGACCTTCTAACCCTCTGATTAGCCTACGAAAGTCACTGTCAGGCTAACCCAGACTCCCACCCAAGGTGAGCTAAAATGGGGACATTACTGTCCGCCCTCCCTGAAATTGCTTGTCCCCAAGCAATCCAACATCCAACAACTCACCCAACTCTAATTGAAAAGGAGTCACCTCCACCGAGATCCCATGGATAAATATGTGTAATGTCTCTGTCACCACCAAATAATTCTCGTAAATACAACACCATTTGTATGATCAACATACTCTGTGAAATTGAACTCAATGCCTAAACTAGTGATGCAGAAGCAGGAACATCACACAGAAGCAACTCAACAAGAAGACTAGACTTGTCCCCTTTCTCAATACAAAGTAAACTATCATACCAACCATCAAACTCATGCACTAACGAACTCTACACCCGGTAGATATCCAGTACATGAGGATCAAATGTGAAGCTGTATGCACTCCTCACTCTACACACCCCTAAGAACTACTCCGCAAGACCTGTCTGAGATCCCGGTGCACCGATGGAATCCACACATCCGCGTCACACATCACCAAAGGGAGACCACTATCAAACTCAAACAACAAATTGTCATATGATAAAATAACATAATATCAAACAAGGGATTGCTCAAAGTGAACTACACTTGTATGCTGATTTGAACTAGGTAACTATGAATAGGAGACATGATGCATGATCTGCTCCACCTAAACCGTTCCATCCCTCAATAAGTCTCTACTATCCTCTACACAAAGACACATAGCCCACAAACTCCCCTCTGTGATACCTTGCAACACATCTCCTGCCTCGGTACTCAAACCTCATCTCCATCGAGCATAGGCTAAGGAAAAACTCCTCAATATCCTGTAACCACTGCATCCCTAGGACATCCATCCCTCCCAACTTGATCACATAAAAATTTGACTGCATCTCATAGTCACCAAGAAATAATGAGAGATGACACATGCGTCTGGTACAGGTAAGGGTGTATCCATCTTCCACCCTGACTCGGAACTCGACAAACTCCTCTACCTGAAGACCACACAAACTAAAAAAAGCCTCATGTATTATGTGCAGCCCCGATGTCTAACATAGCAATGCAATGTTGTCGATCCACCAATCCTCTCATTCGGAATGCAGAGGGAAGTGGTATTGCAATGGACAACACTATGGGCGATACCTGGCATTAGGACCAAACTCTGTAGTGGTTCTTTGAGCCTCGTCCAACTCTCAACCAGTAGGCTAATGTGAAGTTTCAGCCTCAACCTCATCATAGTACACCCACATAAAACAGTTTGCCCTTCCCTTAGGCCTCAAAGGAAAAGAGTGCTCTCTATCATAAGGCTCTTTGCACCAATAGCAAAGTTGCCTCCTCAAATCCTCACAAGTTGCCTCATCACGTTTCACAACAAATTTTCTTTTTTCATCAACAACTAGTGGGTGTACCTCATCTGCAGGTAAAGTGGTAGGTTTAGGCTGTGCTTGCCTCTTAGGAGCTGAAAGCTCCATGCTCCTAGCCTTCTTGATGGCCCCCTATAGGAAAGGTGGATCAAATGCCTTAAGCCACCCTCTGAGTGGCTCCTGTAACCCCTCTGTAAATAGCATAACTAAGTGCTTCTCTGTCACATTAGGAACCATGACAAAGAGTCTCGGAAACTCACAAATGAAAGACTCTAGACTACTTGTCTTAGGAAGGTAGGACGTGATGACCTGACATGAGTGCCTATATGCTCACAGCTCGTGACCTGTGTGAGACAGCTGAACTACTCCGTGAGACTTTGTCCCTGCTACGCTCCCTGGTTACAGTCAGTTATTGAAGAGTATTAGAGAGCTATTGCAGCATTGCAACTACCTACTGTTGACCAACTGCTAATTGTTGTTGACCTGCAGCTATATTCCTAAACAATTCCCTAGCCTCTCTTTCATCATCATTTCTTGTATTTCTAGGTGGACTACCACCTACCCTTTCACCCATTGAGTCAAAATGAACTCCCTGTACCTATTCAACTAGTGGTAGTGATCTACCCCTACGAGTAAAAATATAAACCCAGATCAAACCTTTGATGCTCCATGTATGTGCCCAATCCTTGTAGGATGACAGGAGACTACTCTGATACCACTGTAGTAGCCCTGCTGGCTCTAACTTCACAACAAGCCCTAGATGGAAGTGCTTTTTATAATTTTTGGGTTTTTGCAATTTTTTTTGGTTTTGATATATATATGTTTTTTTTGGTTTTGGGGAACACATATTAGAACTTAAACAAAATGCTTGGAAAATAACAAACTCAATGCAAAGATTTCCTAATATCTTTAACTCTTGAAATTATTTACAATGCAAAGATTTCCTAATATCTTTAACTCTTGAAATTATTTACAATGCCAAATATGTTTCCACTAATTTATTAAAGAAAGCTAGGAACCTGGAGGTGAATCTGCATTCAGCGTTGATCAATTAGCATAGCAGGTAAAGATCATCCCAACAACTTGGGATAATTAACTTCTTTGACATGGAAACCTGTAGATGACAATATGACTAGGAAGCAAAATTATGCGCTGCTCTTTCAAACGCAGGCCCCAATGATAATAAACGCTGCCAAAATATGTTGTTGTAGATAATAATAGTCGTCCCTTCTATAGTCACAACAGCCAAGAAAGTGATCGTTGCTAGCTTGGGAACAATCGTAGTCTCTTAATTGAAATAACCCAACTGCCTAATGAAAATTTGTTTGTTTCCTCTACTAATAGTTTGAAAGATGACATGTGTAATGCCATACTCAAGCACCAATAACTGAATTTGTTTCACCAGCTCTCAATGCATTCAACAACAAGAATTCACAATTCTTGTGCTTCATATAGCAAGACGAACTAGACAAGATGCGCTCACGCCAAGAGATAAACAACATGCAGAATGTTCTCCCTTCCATCACCATCTTGGTTTTAAATATACCTTGCTGTAATGTCCCCTTTTTGGGGCACATTATTTCGTGTCGTGTCGTTAGCCTTTTCATCATGGTCCAGTGGGCTAACCAAGGCTTGGCAGTGATCTTTGGGATATTTGGCCTAGGTGATTTCAGTTTCAGGCCAATCGAAGCAGTTTCCACAAGGTTTCCAGGGTACTTACTATTTATAGTAAGTCGACAGAACTCAGTTTTCTTGGCATTTCCATAGTGGACTTGGGGCGTCTCGCCGAGAGCTTTCCGGCAAGCTATCACACGTCATCATCCGAGTTTGTTTGGTCTTCTGTTTTAATGCCAGAATATTCCTTACTTTATTTAATATGTCACTTTATAACTTAGCGGTTATATTTATTTAAAAGTGACTTTAAGTGGAATATGAAGAGACGGAGTGGGGAAACTAAAGAGTCACAGCTGCAGCTTTAAAAGAAGGCTTGGAGTCTCATTTGAGGATGCTCGGTTTATGAATTTATTTCTCTTGGAGAA
Organism: Chamaecyparis obtusa; assembly: GCA_027943335.1. NCBI lineage: Eukaryota > Viridiplantae > Streptophyta > Pinopsida > Cupressales > Cupressaceae > Chamaecyparis > Chamaecyparis obtusa. The sequence goes on from BSBK01002345.1 coordinate 762,632, forward strand.
TCCAGGAAGCTTCAACTTTCGGTTCTGAAACCTGAGGATGAAAACCTTCAGGCTTTCTCGGTGGATTGGACGGAAACCCAGTTCATCTCCGATGCGGATTCCCTGCAAAGTTCGCCATTGTATTCACAGGTTCTCGATCATCCAACCTTGTTGTAGTATTCTGTATTTCAGATTGGATTACTGTAGTTTCATTGTTTCGTATTGCTGTTGTATAATACGAAATCAATTTCTGAGTTATTTTAATGGAGTGTATTGCTAGATTATTTCTGTGAAATCACTAAAATATTACATGCATGTGTTCGTTTACATTTATGAGATTTATAGTGAAGAGTATTCAAGATAATATCTAGTCTAGGATATTACAGTGGTATCAGAGCTAAAAATCTTGCCAGCTTGTGAGATTTTTCTTCAAGAATAAATTGCAGAGATTTTTACAAAAGGGTTTTTTCGAATAGTGGCTCTACATCTTGAGAAACAACATCTATAGCTCGTTATTGGTCAAGCAAGAATCCCTTAGCGGCATCTTTGATATTTATCACTGGTATACATCGAGTTGTACTTACCATTGAGGACCGACAACCTCTAGCACTTGGTTTCCTTCTGTATTGGGATATCGAGTTGGGTGTACAGCTCACGGCATAGTAAAGGAGCATCACCGTTTGGGAGTGTTTAGCGCCCAAGGACTTGCAGCAGCCATCTTACTTACCTTGGACTCCACACAATCAAAGAACTCGTGTCTCTTCTCACAGCTCACTCGCCAATAACCACAGGCTTGGATGGCTCTATATTGAGCGACTAAGCACACATACACAGCCAATCAGCATAGCTAGTCCCTTGCGCGCTGCAAACTGGAGTAGTTTGTGAACACGCAGAGGAGGCCGCCATCGGGATTGGGACCCGCGCGGATTCATCAACCCAGCGCGAGCTGTCTCCAATGTGTGCCACCGTCTAGAGGTCGGACTCCTCCACACGTCAAGCCCTTACGCCAATAGTTTGATGAGAAGAAAACGGTCATGGAGGAAACTAGATGAGAAGAAGGAGGTACACGTCTACTGGTTTCTTGCACCTATGCACATGTTGTCCTATATACAACCCGCGCGACTACTGGAGCAATGCGCCTAGCTTAAGCAGTTGGTACTCAATCTAAATCTACTGTTGCATTGAAGCTTTGCGCATTAAGTGAAATATGTGTTCCAATTAAGTTGGCTATTTCAGTATCATAATAAGATTTAAGGAATATATTTCTGGAATCACCATTACTCTCTTTACAGTAATCAAAATTTGTTTAATGCACATATTGTATGTTTGGGAAAACATTTAAGTTGAATTCTGGAAAGAACATATACATCAAGTACACATGAACAGCAGTATAACAAAGTAAGCATCCTTAATGTCACCGAATCAGTCAAATATATGCATTACCAGAGCACAATCCAGATAGTCTAGAATTTTAGTCAAACTCACCTTATAAATCAGAAATTGTTTGGAGACAGTAGAAAGGATATTACAGCAGGTTGGATTTGTTACATTATCCCTCCTCTCTTGCATTAATGACAGTAAATCTATTCCTTACGTTCATTGATATCATAATAATTTCATAGCTTCTATGCTGGGTTAATAACGTTCCTAGTTATTTGAAGTTGTTATTATTTGATATGCTGCTACTGGTATGAGAACGCTCGTGCGCTGAATAGTTACTCTCAAGTATGTATCAACAAACTAGACACACAACAGAATGGTATCAATCCTTGCAATGAAATTCCTACGAGGAAGTTATATGCAGATTATTCTCAGTAGTAAAAACCAATAACCAAAGACAGTGTTCTTTAATTGGTATCCATTTCCTGAGGTGGTAGTCATTTGATTTCTTTGTAAAATCAAGAGATGTATTTCTAGATTTAAATACAGGGAGTTGTCTATGTTCAGACATTGCTCTTGCATTCTTATTTAAACTTGTTATATGTGGAGAAAATCTGGAACACACAGTTATATCAAGTCCTGGACAGCAGTATCTTGAAAACGACAACTCTGACATTCTGAAAACATATATCTCAATTGCAACAAGTAGTCCTTTGCACGTGTTGACTGAAACAATACCTGGCGAAGCAATCAAGTTCTGGACTAAAATATTTAGGGAAGAAAGACTTCTATCATTGAGAAAAATATCAGATAAAGTACACCAACAAACTTTATCTCTTCCAGCCAGGGGTAATCAAAGAACTTTCAGTCATGGTTGCCTTGATCGTTACAGTGATATTACAGAGGTAAAATACTTTCAGCAGGTGAAATTTGAGTTATTATTGTGGTGACAGCATTTAACAATTACAGGATCGATTCAGTCCTTACGTAAAACTTGGAGAAAATTAAATCATGGAGTTCTTGGAAAGCCCAATATTCTTAAAGGAATTCAATGACACGTTTTACGGTTAGCAGCTAAGAGATATTCGGAAGGAAATTGAGATAGGAAATGAGTTATGTTGTCTTCGATGGCAATTGGAGGAGCAGAAAATTATGGGAAGCATGCTTGTCAAATTAGATGAAATAAATTCGTATCTATCTAGGATAGATCAATCTAATTGCAGGCTTTTCAATTGGGCCATGCATCCCTCAATAGTTGCCTTGGTACAACATAAGTTTATGAATCATCCACATAGAGACATCAGGCTTGCAGTCGCCTCGTGTCTCAGTGAGATCACACAGATTACAGCTCCTATTACTCCTTATACCGAGCACATTTGGAGACAGGTATTACAGCTCATTGTGGACAATTTAGGTGGACTGAAATATGACAGAGATTATACCTTTGGTAAGCAGGTAAAAATTGTTAGTGTTTTGTAGCTGCATGAGAGATTGACACGTCCTCTTTCTTGTTGAGCGGGTGTCCTTTCATAGTGCGAGTGCTGACATGGCACCGGTATCATCTATATTCTGCTCAGCTTTATGGCATATTACTGTTTGGTACCCTCTTGTGCACATAAGTTCATTGTCGGCTTTGAAAGCTCATGCATCAATTAGTCAATGCATCGCAATGATTCCTACCTGGCATCGCGTATTCCTCTTGTGCTGAGAATCGTCGGGTTTTTCATATTAAAGTTTACTGTCAATTACGTAATTGCTTCCCAACTTGTAACGGTTCTCTCTTGGCATTCATGTGCGTCCCTTGGCATTCCGATTGAACTCTCTGTTGTTTTAAAAGGAAAACGAGAAGGATGTGAGTGTGTTGTTCTGATAATAATTGTTCCTCGAGACTCTGTGATTTATATTATCGGGTGCAGAGAATTTTGCATGCATTGAGTTCATCAGGGGGCTTGTGGGGTTCTGTTGTTCTGTTTAGCAGCGTTAAACAATATCTATGAGTGTTGCATCCTCTCGGCTCTATAATGAGCCACTGCAGTTTGTTTTTTATTGTTTTCTTCTACCTCATGGAGTTATAAGTTATTATCGCACTAAGTGTAGTAGTGCTGACTGTTACATACATATTTCGTATTGCATTCTAGGTGTATATGTTCAGTTGGTTCTATTAGAAACTCTGAGAGTTTTGGCTAAAATAAAAGGCAGGCTAATTGATCGTCTAATTGTAGACATCAATCTTAAGCAAGAAGTCTTGTAATTATCCTGAGAACTGAATAAAGGAATCATCTTTTCGCATGGCTGGGTTTTTCCCTCAATAAGGAGGGTTTTCCCAAGATAAGGACCTCTGTTATTTGTTACTTGTGTTTTGCATTTCAGTTATGTTATCCTAGTTCAAAACATCAACAAAAATCTTGGAGTTAATGGCAAGTACTAGAATTTTCAGTCACGTTGAATCTAGGCTGTGATAAATTGGTTCAACAATTATTTCAGTGCCTCCTAAGTAATTTCAGGAAGCGTCATCCAGATGAGGTGAAGACGTGCATTAAGACTATCTTATCCTTGATCTTAGATGAGGAATATGACATATGCAAACAATTGCAATCAGAATTGTTGGCAATCTGGAGAGGAGGAATAAAGTACTCATCCGTGGCATGTGATCTCTCAGCTGAATTAATTAAGCTTCAGGCTGAAAAATTCAAGAGTTCATTGACTGAAAATGAACAAGTATCATTAGGCTTACAGGTTGCAGGATCTCCAGTAATAGGCAAGGACCAAGTGAGCACAGGGGAGATTTGTTTTTTATGCCAAGAGGACTGGTTCCAGGGGCATGTTTGCAATATTAATCAGGGGGAAGATAAATTGCAGCCTAGTGTTACAGAAAATACAGTTGTGACTACACCTCTTTCGGGACATAGTGGAGAGTGTTCAGAATTCTACTTTGTTGACTGAGTGTAATGTTCCCATTTTTCAGGCTTTGGGATTAACTTGGTTTGGCGACCCTCGCAAGCTAATCAGGTGATCAGAGGGGGTCAGATGTCAGAAACAATGTTGGGATTCCATTCTGGAGATTCAATTTACCAGGTCTGCTCTTCGTTCGGGTCAATTTGGTCGACTTACTATTTTTAGTAAGTGGTATTTTGGGTATGGCCAAAATTAGCAGTGTCTGCACGGAGTGTCAGATGTTTCAGGATCGAACTTTGGGGAATCTCCAGTTTGAGAGACTTACTATTTATAGTAAGTCTATTTTTAGCAGCTGGCTATTTTTGGCAATGGGTTATTTTCGGCAGGGCAGTTGGCGTTTTGGCTCTGGTGTTGGAAATGAGTTTGTTTCAGTCAAGAGAATTCAATGGCTTTGTTTTTAAAGTTATCGTTATTAAATTAAATTATTTTAATTTAATAACTTAAGTACTTTATAACTTTAATGTTATAAAGTGAAATATTCATTTAAAAAGCCTTTATATGTAAAAAGTGAAATTGTGCTTTTTCCGAAAAAGGTATAAGTACAACTCGAAAAAGCACTTTCATGCATTCAATGTTCATTTGATAAATTGTTTATGTGAGAATTCTGCTTGGCTTGGAAAAGCTAGGGCTTTTGGAGCTTGGTCTTCAATTTTGGAGAGAGTTCTTCTGTGATTTGTCGAGTTTGGTCTTCTTCCAGGAGAGAGCTCGATCTGATTCTGATTTGAATCCAGTGCTGATGTATGCTGGGTTTTGGTGAAGTTATTTCTACAGGTGAATCATTGTTCTTAAGGATTCTGAATTGTTTCATGGCTGGGGTTTAATAATTGATCAAGAGATTGGCAGAGATCTTCATGCTGAATCTTCTTTGTTCACTTTTGAGATAATGGCTGGAGAAGTAATTTTTTTTAAGTTACATTGATACACTACAAGCTGCGACTTAATACAGGGAAAGGGAGAACTTTATACAGCAAGGGTTTGATATATACAGCTGCGTCGAATTACAGCCAAGTGTGTGAGAACTTGGGAATCTGAAACGCATCAACCTTTCAGCCCACGTGACTGCTACAGGGGCTGATTTATCTCTGCAAGGTCCTGTGTAAGCTACAAGACAGTCACGATTTGTTAATGCTGCACACGTCACTGCTAAGGGCTGTGTTGAAATCTGTTATAGGCCATTCACGCACTACTACAGGCTGCCACGTGAATGTATAGGGCTGGCGTTTAATGTGTCTTGGATGTGACACGTTTGAGGAGGAATTTACATATACAAAAAACATTCCAGAATTGTCAGGTGCCTTTGATCTCTATATTAATTAAATGCTTATATATTCTGTTTGTGATGAGAATATAAATTAATAAAAGTTATCAGAAAAATTCAATTTGTTTTAATTGATATATTTGAAGTTGGTGGAAATTTCTTGTATGTGAGGCTTTAATTGGCATAAGAAATTGCATGCATATCAAATTTAAATAAAGAATTCAGGAAGAGTCCAATAGGTTCTTCACACTAAGTTTGACAAATCCATGGTTATAGGTTGTGGTAACCAATTGGAGACCTTTAGCGATTCATGTAATGAGGAATCGTGAGACTTCTTTAGCAGCACCTCACTCATGTATCATGCGGATATGGATGACCCATTTTGTAGTACATCCCAGGATAACATTGACGAGAAACGTGCCTTGAAAAGTCAGCTAAAAGTCAGTGATGATGCCATTATTGTAGCTCTTGTTCACCATGATAGCACTCACCAGATTACTAATGACCTATACAAGAAGGCTCAGAAGGATAAAGGACAAGACGGTACAAGGATTGGATCCTATGCTGCAGATTTACAGTGGGTCAAAACAGCATTTGAGGATTGGAAATCAGAATATCTGAGTTTACTTACAAATCGTGACCACCTGCTATAGATTGCCAGGAAATATGCTGAGCGGTTGAGGGAAAAGGAGGACGAGGTTAATAAGCTCAATAGAGAGCTTAGTGCTACTCAGGGCACTTTGAAACATACACATATTGCTCTACAGGAGGTGAGAAATCGGATTGTTGCCTCTAGCCAGTACAGGGAACAAGACGACAAGGAAAGGTCTGAATTCTTTCAAGAGGTGATTCAAGAGCTTGATAGCATACAACAGACCTATGACTTGGATAGTTGTCCAAACAGATCTTTGGGTCACCTAGAGTTTCTTTATGAGTTAGACCACTTTCAGGCGGTTGATAATTCCTTGTTTGACATGGGTGCTGAATTGACATTTGATAATCCTCTCTTCGAGCTAGATGAGGAAAATATTTCCTACTCCCATGATGAGGATGAGATTGGTTGCAGAATTTGGGACCCAGGGTCAGTTATTAGAGAGGAGTCTTGGTCACCAGATTGGAGTAGCAGAGGAGTTCAGTTGTTGATCAGTTTGCTTTCTACATCAGCAGTTCAAGATGGGCGGTTATGTCTTATTGCATGACGGGTGATATGCCTCTCCTTACACTACCTCTCGCTGATGGTGAGATATCGCGTGCTGGTGAGCACCCCTTGATTCATTCATCTCTTCACACAGCTGTGACTCCACTACATCATTATACGGATTCATCCATTGCTTATTCTATCACCACATATTTTGGGCCTAATGATGACGATTGGGTAGAGCTTATGCAGTACGGGGTTATTGAGCTAGGTATGATGATTATGCTTGTCGGTGTGAATTTTTCACACAATCGTGTGCATTGTGTTGGTTCCCAAAACCACAGATTGGAAATCCAAGAACCTGCCAATTCTTCAATAGGATTCCAACTCAGTTATGGCCAACGAACAGGAATAATCCAAATTCCCCTAAACTTTAGGCTTCGCTACACCTAGGCAGGTAAACCTTCAGCTCGAACCTAATCACTGTGTTCAAGGCTTTTCTACAACAAATTTAGACTTGGTGAGTTCTTCAGTTGGCAAAAATCCTCAAACTCGATCGATATAAAGTGGTGTGATTACTTGAAATGATTTGAATGTTTGTGTAAGGTTTATCAATAATTGATTAGATACTTGCAAGAAGGAAATATATAGATTTATGACTTCAATTAATAACTCCAAAAATTATATTCCAATGATTTTAAATGACCAGTGCCTTTGTTGATCTGGGCGATAGAGTCAACTATAACAAAGATTATTACGCACAACTTTATGAGACAACATTTATCAAAAATATCATCAATTACTCTTGAGCTTTGCAACAGACAAATCTTATATGCAATTCTCCGTTAGTCCAAAAGGAATTTAACTTCTCCGGCTGGAAGTCCAATTAGACAGAGATAAGGAAACACATATATTTCACACTATCGTAATTGTCGAACAAAGAATACAGGAAAATATCCAATGCAAAAATAAAACTCTGTCAGAATAATTCAATAATCTATTTATTGATCAAAAAGGACGAATCCACATTTTAATTGCAATCTCTTTGCCTTGGAAAAAGGACTTTTTATTTATTATTAAAATATAACATTGAAATTTATAATAAAGTCATGCTTTAATATTTACATCTTCCCTTACAAATATTCTTCTTCTAATTGCTTATTCGAATATGTCTCTCTCTATATTTTACAGTATGTATATATATGTGTTTGAGTGGCTTTCACACCTCTTTAGGGTGAAAAGACACAACCCTTATTACAAATTATTTTGAAAAACAATAAATTAACTAAAAAACAACTACCTAACTTTCGGATTTGGGTCTAGTCGAAAAACTAAAACACCTCGTGGAAACTAAGATTTTTACTGGAGATAGGAAATTTGATTTCCCGAACTGGGTCGTTTTTAGATTTTTAAAATGAGACAATCTTCAGGCTCTGTCGGCATCATCTTTGCAGCAGGTCGAAATTCCAACATTTTCTGAAGGCTTCGATTAGTTAGTTCTATTTATTTGTGTCATAAAGATTCCTTCCTTTGATTTTTTTTGTATGGAGAAACTTGCTTATTGATAATGGATTTGGACTCTCAAAATTTAGGATACCAACACATTGTATGACTCCGGGTATAGAGGGACAACTATGGAATCCTAAGGATGATTTAGGATTTCCAATAGAGTTGGTTAGTGCATCACATATTGACCACATTGTATGGGATGCATTTTGTTTTCCTTTCAGCCCACTCATGGAGGACTTTCTTTTCTGATTATTGCATAGGTGTGGGATGAGTGACTGGTTGGGTACGCTTCCCTGCTTGCAGGGGGAAGCTTTGTTTGGCAGTCTTGGTAACTTGCCTCTTCAGTATAGTTTTCGGTTCGGGCTACAGATCAGAGGAGCGCTCTTATGGCAGTTGGGCATTTTGGGTGATTCACTTAGTATGGGTATGGACTTGGAGCGATAGGATTTTTCAGTCAACTGGGGAGATGGATGGCCCTTTTGTTTCTGGGATCCAGGAGGGACATTCTCACGATTGGCAATTCGTCAGAGAGCTGATTGGCATGATGATTGGTTTCCTCCATCTGACCGTAGAGGTGATGGTGATTTCAATTGGATTGAGAGTTTTCTCACAATTGATGGTAGCACAGGGCAGATTGATTCGACTGATCAGGCACATGGAGTGATTTGGGATCTTGGCATTAGACTAGTTACTATATTGTTGTTGTGTGAATGGCTTCACAGGTCAGCGCATAATGTTTCTTTTAGTTGTTCACGACAAATTGGTGGAGCAATTTCCGTGAGGTTGGTATTGAATCCAGGTATTATGGTCACAGCATGCAGATACCGATTGCTTGAGGGCAAGCAATCTTCGGGAAGAGATGATTTGTGAAGTCCCCTTTTTGGGGCACATTATTTCATGCAGTGTCATTAGCCTTCTCATCATGGTCCGATGGGCTAACCAAGGCTTGGCAATGATCTTTGGGATATTTGGCCTAGGTGATTTCAGTTTCAGGCCAATCGGAGTAGTTTCCACAAGGTTTTCAGGGTACTTACTATTTATAGTAAGTCGATAGAACTCGGTTTTCCTGGCATTTCAGTAGTGGACTTGGGGCATCTCGCAAAGAGCTTTCCGGCAAGCTATCACACGTCATCATCCAAGTTCGTTTGGTCTTCCGTTTTAATGCCAGAAGATTCCTTACTTTATTTATTGTGTCACTTTATAACTTAACAGTTATATTTATTTAAAAGTGACTTTAAGTGGAATATGAAGAGACAAAGTGGGGAAACTGAAGAGTCACAGCTGCAACTTTAAAAGAAGGCTTGGAGTCTCATTTGAGGATGCTCAGTTTATGAATTTATTTCTCTTGGAGAATCCAAGAAGCTTCAGCTTTCGATTCTGAAACCTGAAGACGGAAACTTTCAGGCTTTCTCGGTGGATTGGACAGAAACCCAGTTCATCTCCAGTGCGGATTCACTGCAGAGTTCGCCGTTGTATTCACAGGTTCTTGATCATCCAATCTTGTTGTAGTATTCTGTATTTCAGATTGGATTACTGTAGTTTCATTGTTTTGTATTGCTGTTGTATAATACGAAAACAATTTCTAAGTTATTTTAATGGAGTATATTGCTGGATTATTTCTGTGAAATCAATAAAATATTACATGCATGTGTTCATTTACATTTTTTAGATTTATAGTGAAGAGTATTCGAGATAATATCCAATCTGGGATATTACACTTGCCAAAATCGATCAGATAGCTTCATCCTCACACTAGTGAATGCCATCTTCAACAATACTCTTCGCATCTCCAAACTTCAGTGTCATAATTCAAAAAATATTCATGGTATAGTCTAAGGTTTGAAAAACATGAATTATAATATTCAATTATAATTCTCTATAGTGTGCCACCAATAGACTTTTAATCTCGCTTTTACATTATGTAGAAAAAACACCACCTTAATTATTAATTGAGTGAACCTAATTATTAATTATTAAATTATCTTAAGCATCCGCTTTATGCTAAGGTGTCCAAGTCTATCAAATGAATAATAATTAATTAATGCATCCTCAAAATTGTGATTATAAGCTTTTAAATTTAGTCATTAATTAAGTAAACTTATTTAATAACTACTAGTCAAATAAATAGATTATTTCCCATTAATAATTCAAATGTTCTTCGACAGAACTTGATGCCTAGATGACATCCCCAAATTAGCAACTGGCTGGCAACTGGTTGACCAATGACTTACTATAAATAGTAAGTCCTAACTAGAAGCTTTGTCGATGACCCCACTGGAGAGGAAAAGTAATCTCTAGGTCGAACACTGCAACCTTCTAACCCTCTAATTAGCCTACAAAGGTCATTGTTAGGCTAACCTAGACTCCAACCCAAGGTGAGCTAAAATGGGGACATTACACTTCATGTACCTTCACATTAGCACTTTCAACAATCTTCCATAATCTTTTGTTGAAACATCTTTAAGCTTTACTTTTAGAAGAGTATCCCAAGAAAATCCTTTCATCATCCTTGAGATCAAACTGTTGACATAAAGTTTAGTTGTCATAGGCAAACATCAAACACACCGGTACTCATGATACGAACAATGGTTGTGAATCGGTAGAATGACCAAGTGAACAGTGTACCTTAACCGGTCACGCTTATACCAGTCCGGTCTTGTCCAACCGGTCTTGGCAAACTCACTGGATGCAGATGACTAACAGGTTGCACACCACTTACTGGTTAGTGCTCTATAATCTGATCCAGATTATGCAGAGCATTTTTCAGTCAAATTGGAGTTAGCTTTTTCAGTTCAACTGGAGTTAGCTTTATTTTTTCTGCGACGTTTTGAGGTAAACTAAAGATCAATTTGCAAGCATTTTGATCAAGAGTTTTGCATGTGTGATTTTTGGGAAAGTAACAACTAGGCAGCACCGTTAGATGTATTTTTAATAAGATAATTTCTTATAAATACAGGTCAATATACATGAGAAAGTTGTTGAAAATCAAGAGCAAAGAGCAAGAAGAGAAGAAGAGTAGAGTCTTCTGAGAAGGAACACTGTCACAAAAAGTGAAAGAGAAAAAAATTCAACAACCAAGCAGAGCAAACAGTGAACAGGTATGATCTGAATCGACAGATATATTGTCAAAATAAGATCATTGATTTTATTGTGAAATCCCTTAATCAGGGTGAACCCTAACAGGTTCCATTGTATAAATCCCTTCACCGGGTGACATCTTTGTTGATGTTTTAAGTCCTCTGATAAGGCGACTCCTCACAAGGTCAAGATCTTAACAGGTCTTCTATTAAATCCCTTACTCGGGTAGCACTCTAACCAGTGCTTTGTAAACCTTTAACAATGCAACTTTATTACTGCAGTAGTGGAGTTTTGTGGGTTTTGTCCCACCGTGGTTTTTTCTTTCTAATCGAGGGTTTTCACGTATAAATTTTGTGTTCCCTGTGCATTTAATTTTTGTTTATGATTGTTAAAGTATTCTTTTGATTTCAGTATTAACAAGAATATTTAAATAGAAGAAAGAACACAAGAAATTGAATTTACTGATCCACCCCCCTCTCAGTAACCGGTTAGGATTAACAATTGGTATCAGAGCCTGGTTCTTGGGAATAGAAAGCTTAACAGTTGAGAAAAGGTCATGGAGGGTTACAGGTATCAGAAATAGTTGGAAGAAGCCAATGAAATGATTACCTCTCTTAAGAACAGACTGAGAAGATCTCTTGCCAAGAGAAAAGAGTTGGCTCTACAACTGAGTGAAAGTCAGGAAACAGTTGAAGAACTCTCTGGTCAAAGTGGTTTTGATGAAGCTGAAGAAACGGTCACTGATCTCATGGAGAAGAATTTGAACTTGACTGATCAAATCTCCAATTTGAAAAGAGAATAGGAAGGTCATGCTCTAAGCATGACTGAACTCATTGAAGCAAGCAGAAAAGCTGAAGATGAGAAGAATAGTACCATTGAAGCATAGTTGACTGCTGAGAGAGCAAGAAATCTTGTTGAAGATGCATTAAGAGAGTGATGCTCTCATACTGCAACTCCATGCAGATATGTAGGGCATAAATGTAATGTTCCAAACAACCACGTGACTGGAAATCCCCCTTTGGATGGTCTCTTTGTCTCTAGCATGGATTGAGTGGAGTTGTGCAACAGTCTGGATGAAGACGTACAGTGGACACAACAAAGTGTACGACAACACAAGTTGGTACGGTGTATCCCAGTAGACTGTGTAGAGAATGCAATAGACCGTACAGGAGCAGACTGTACGGTGGTTGAGAGCATACACCGCAGCAATAGGCTGTACGGTAAGACCAGGTCGTACGGTGAATGAAAACATACACCGCAAGTAATACAGAATAGTCCGTACAGTAAGGCAGAAGTCGTTTGAGTGACCAAGAAGGTTGTACAGAAATAGGTGGAGACCGTATGGTGTGAGTAGGGGAAAGGGCAATACGGAGTGGTGGAGGCCGTACGGTATGGTGGAGGAAGCCGTACGGACAACAAGGGGTAGTACGGACGGGTGAAGCATGTACGGAGATTTAAGATGCCTGTAGACATTTGTATGATGTCCCTTTCGCTGATAATTAAATATGATAGACAAAGAACAATACGCAATCCAATATATTTGCCAAAAGAAACCTTATTGATATTATTGATGGAACCTCAGATTTGCCAGATCCGACACAACAGAACAAACAGAATAGGGGGAGGGTTAAATCCCACTGAAACTACAAATACCAAATAGGGAGGATCTTTCACCTCTGAAATGGCAGCCAATAGAATCCCAACAGGAATTTGCAAATACAAATAAAATATCAAATCTCAACATATCAAATCCATCCTACACGCCGGACATAAATACCCATCGGGAAAACTCCCGAGAGTGCCAGAATAGAGCTGACGGCGACAACTACACCTACGCCAACAAATAAAAAATGGGCCCGAGATAAACTAAATCAATCAGGACCCAAATACAATAGTTTTTATTATCCATTTAATGATGGGGACATTACAGTCCTCCTATCCCAGTCCTCCTATCCCAATAATTGCTTGCCCTCAAACAATTTTAGGCTAGGGTGTTCCAGAATCTCTTCGCCTTCCCAAGTGGCGTCTTCAAGGGGTAGATCCTTTCAGCGCACAAGAAACTCATTGATAGTGTGTGTCCTCAATCTTTTCTCCTGACTGTCGACGATTTCCACTGGGTTCCAATTCTAATTTGCCTCTGTCGTTGAGGGGTGGAAGGTCTGTGGAGACTGTGACTTGTTGACCTTGTGACTTGTTGATCTATGTTTTTAATGTTTCTAACAAGGAAGACCTATTTTGTGGATTAGGTTTCAACAATTTCCTAACACATTGCAAAATCTCAACCTGGTACATGATGTTACTAATTCTATTCTACTTCTTGTTCTACTTGGAATTTGTGATTTAGGGCAAAAACTAGGGCATTTACAAAAGGGTACATTACAAAACATTATTAGGAAGGAATCAAAAAATCATTAAGGCAGCAATTTGTATTAAAAGCAGTAATTATGCATAAGGCCTTGATTTGCTGGATTATGAAATTATTAAACTATAATTAAGTTTTAGTCAGCAGTCAAGAGGAAGAGGCGTGACTCTTTCAAAGGGGTAGAAATGGTGAAAAGGTGTGACTTCTCCCTCATATTGGAGGCTGTAAAAGGAAGAAGAATTCATTTGAAGGGGAAGAAGAAAGGGTCAAACATGGAAAGAAGCTTTAGATCTATGATCAGAAAATCAGACCAACTGAAAAAATAAGGCAGCGGTTTTCGCATAGGAGACACCTCTTTTGAGAAAGGTTATCCTCTACAAAGGTTATGACCATTCATCCCCTTTTGAGGTCTATATAACACAACCCTTTTCTTGAAACAAAGCATCAAAGGGAGTAGATCAAATATACAAATCTACCATCAATAATCAGCAGACTGGGCATCAATCAAGCAATTGGCAAACATCAAGAAATCAGATCAAGATCACTTATCTGTTTCAGGCAACTTGCAATCTTCAACATCAGTTTTGTGAATTCATTAATTTCTAGTACATAGCATGGTGATGTTTAATAGAAAATTCCTTACATAACGATAAAGGCAATAATGTGTAGACAACATGATAGTATATTTGATATATAATATCTATTATATGGATGTACGCAATAGGATAATATATTTTACTCTCTCATACATAATGTGAGCTATTTAGATTTCCTAACTTATTCATCAAACTGCTGCAAGCAATCATGTAGAGGCGAGGATGGGAAAAGGAGGCAGAACTGACATGAGATCCTCTTCTAAGTACGCCACCTCATGATGGACAGTTGGCGGCCTGCCACATGGGACCAAGGTGGGCAAGGTATATCCCACCCTTGGGATTAGATGAGAGGGATCCTCTGGGCACCCTATTGCAATTTCCGCTCCCACCTCTACAATGGTTGATTGATAGAATGAACTTAATTAAGTTTCAATCAGAGGAGGGTGAACAAGATGACGCAAAGAGGGAGGGCAGAGACGAGCTTCCCCACTAAGTATGCCAATTGTATGCCACCTCATGATGGATGGTTGGCAGCCTGCCACATGGGGCCAAGGGGGATGGTATATCCGCTCTTGGGCTTGCTGTGAGGGTTGCTTCGGGCACCCCATCATGGCTAGTCAAGCCCTGTTATGGTTGAACTAACATAATGAATTATATATATTGTATGATTTATTTAAAATGAGATGATTATGAATATACATGTGCCATGTGTTATTTGTTCTTTAACCCTCATAGAAATGATTGATTTTATGAACTATATTTTCAATAATTGTCTAACATGATTGCAGGATCTCAACCAGGATCTATCTTAAACTTTTTTTTTTTTCGTAAAATTATATCCCTAACTACATTACGTTTCTTGTTTTTATCGAGCTTGTGATTCTAGGGAAAAACTTAGCACAATAAAAAGGACATTACACTATGTTTTTCCCTTCTAAAACAATTAAGGACAATATTTACAATAAGGCACATAATTTAAAAATTACATTTACATTGTAGCTTGGTCACTGTAATGCAATATTACAATTTTATGACTAGCAGATGTTCCCTGCCAGCATGAACTTCCAAAAACATATTGATTTGTAAATTTTTCTCTTGTAAATTTTCAAAGGGTTGAATATTATGTCATGGATATAGATAAGGCTCTTTACATTGAAAGAAATTAATCTTGTTTCCAGCTTTCATTCATATGTAGCTACTTTATTTTTAATTATTCCAACTTGGCATTATGTGATTAATTGATAGAAAATTATCAATGCAATTCTCATTTAATTATAATGAAGAAATCTGCGAGAAAATGGTAACATCTTCAAATTTACTAAATCACAGAAAACTGAAATTACCCAAGTCTATCCACAAAAGGCTTTAATGCCATGATCTTCTTCTCTTTTATCCTTGGAAGCACATTATCTAGATAAAAGTCGGCAGAGGCATACTTCGGAATATTTTTAACAGTACGCCTGTAACAATTTCACAACGATAAGAACAGATTTAGTCGTGTCAAAGGCCATCTGCAAGATGTCTCAACAATCTCTAAAGAAACATGTTAAATTAACCTCCTATAAATTTGGAAAATATTTATGGCAATCAATAATGTAGGAATCATTTGTATGAAGCTAATGGGGAAGGAATTTTAACCTAATGCTACTATATAATTCTTCCTTCTCAGCGAACCATGCAGGAATATCCCTCACAATTGGAACATCATCCTTTAAGTAGTCAATGAAATGATCAACATCAAAAACATTCTCAAACTTCCTGTTCAGTGAAACAACAGACATATCAAATGATTTCCTCATCCTAAACTATGTAATCGATAGCTGTTTTGAAAAACATGACAAGATATAAAGGGTCAGCACACGCCACTCTCACAACATATTTTAAGAACATTGACAGATACCTGAAGAAAAACAAAAAAAGCACCCTTAATGTATATAACGTGTTACATGAACCAGACTAAAAATACTTTACTAGCTCTTGTTATGTACAATTTAAGGTACAGAAAATGGACAAAACCTAATACCAGCCAATTTCATCTTTCAAGTAGAGAAAGCAAACACAGCTAAAACCTGAGGGCAACAAACAGTCATATGGCGTGAGGTAATAAAATATCAAACCAAATACAATGTTTCCCATGCCACTAAGATAGAAGAGTTGTAAGATATACATGATATTCACAAGCTACTGTCACGAGTTTTAAACTCCCTCAAGGGACAAAACTTACACTGCAATATCCAAGAAATTCATCAAAATATCTTATGATTTACTTTGTAAGACTTCTTTCCAAAATGATCCCTCACAAATAAAAAACCTCTCCAAAACAGTGAGTGAGGCGGTGTTTTACATGGAGGTTCCAGGATGACTGTGGCATGAAATGCTATGATGAGTTTCTATCATGAGAATTAAAATTATAAACGCAGATGTTTTAAATTAAAACTAAAAAGAAACAGGATACAGGTTTTGTAGTTTTCAATTTGCAAATAAGCATCATCATACACTCTAAAGATGTAAATTTCCATGAAACAAAAATTAAAATTTGAAAATTGGAACATTGATGGTAGTGACACTATCAACTATGGAGACATCGTACCCCATAACAAATAACATCCATAATCTAAGATATTTATATGTTTGACACTTAGATGACCTAAAATATATAAAATTGAACGATTATAGCTGAATCCGGCCAGAATTATGAGTACATATCAATCAAAATGACAAAATGCTAAACATGGACCAGCAATCACTATCATACTCAGCATCTGAATCATCTCTCGTGCACCCCGACAATTTATCATCAATGCCAATATCTGAGCTTGATTCATGTAGCTGTTCCATGGGATCCTAAACAATCCACTACGCCTCCTCATCCTTATTTATTTTTCTTGACTCCACAAAAGCAACATGTCATCATGATGACAAGTCTCCTAGTATGTAATGTCCCCTTTCTAGCCCATCAATTCATGATGTGTCATTAGCCCGTTTTGCCTTGATCTAATGGGCTGACCAGGACTTTACAGAGATCAAAGAGAGATTTTGCCTAGGCAATTCTAGTTTTAGGCCAATCGAAGTTAATTTAGTAGGGTTTCTTGATACTTGCTATTTTAAGTCAATTGTGGGCTCAGTGATGTTGGTGTTTCAAAATTGGGATAGGAGCATCTCGTCGAGACCTTTCCAATGAGCTATCACACATGATTATCCAAGTCCAATTGATTAGTAATTTTAATACCTAATGATTAAATAATTTATTAATAAAGTGACTATTAAATTAAAATACGTATTATGTCACTTTATTTTTAAAAGAAGACTTTATTCACTTAAGTCGGAAATGATAGTTTAAAATGGAAAAAGTGATTTATCCCACATTCGCTGGTCAGTTGAGAAGTCTCTAAGAAGAAGTTATAAAATTAAGTCAAGGGCTCATTTTTCAGCTTGTTTTGGTTTATTCATTCCTTTTGGAAGAGCTTTGAGAGCTTCTTGTTCAGCTCCAATTTCGTAATGACGAAAACCCTTGGGATTCTTTTAGTAGGTTTGAGGACGAAAACCCTCGAACTTGGCGATAGTCGACGAAAACCCATTGTCTGATGTTGGAGATATCACTCCAGTGTCTCACTGGTGCTTCAGATTCATATCTCTGATTATCCAATCTAACTGTAAGTTTTGTGGCTGTGATTGAATATTTTGTAATGTTCATTTCTAAAATCTCTATTTTAGTCTGTTATTGTATGATTTCTAGAATAGTTTGTTGGATAAATTAAAAATCAGTTGCATGCAAATGTTTGTTTGAATTTCTGTGAATTCTTTGAGAAAATCTGGTGAAAATATTTTGGCAGGATATTACAGTGGTATCAGAGCTGGTTCTCCTGCTAGCCTGTGAGGCTTTACAAGTAACAAAAGTGCAGTTTGATTATGTCGGTGAATTTTCAAAAAGACTCACGATGGCCAAGGAGTATACATAAGGAGAGAAGACAGTGATGATGAGTATTCCTTGATTCATTCTCATCTCCACACAACTGGGACTCAACCACATTGTCATAACGATTTATCCAATGCCTTTAGTAGCTCTACCGTCACAGAAGTTGAGCATAATGATGACACTTGGGTAGAGTATATTCAGTATGAGGTTGATGAGCCTAGTATGCTGATTGTGCTTGTTGGTGTGAATTTTTCACACAATGATTTGCATTGTGTGACTCCTAGTACAAAGACAGTTATAAAATCCTAATGTTGATTCAGGATTCCCAGAGCAACTGGTTAGTGCATCACATTCTGGTTACATTGTGTGGGATGCATTTTGTTTTTCATTCAGCCCACCTACTGAGGACTTGCTATTCCGACTGATGCATAGGTGTGGGATGGGTGATTGGTTTGGTATGCTTCCCTTCATGAAGGAGGAAGCCATGTCCTGCAGGGTTGCTAATTTGCTTCTCCATTACAGTTACTAATTTGGGATACATGTTAGAGAGGTAGTGTTGTGGCAGATGGACATTTTGGACATTCCACCTATAATTGGTATGGAGCGATAGGATATTATAGATAATTGGAAAGGTGGATGGCCCTTTTATTTATGGGACCTAGGAGGAACATTCTCATGGATAGTTATGCTTCAGGGAGTTGGTTGGCATAATGTTGAGCTCCCACCATCATTTGACATTAGAGATGTATATGATTTCAGCTGGTGTGAGGTTCTCCATTCGATTGAGGATGTTCTCATACATGATAGCAACACATGGTGGGTTGACTCGACTGGTTATGCACGCGGGGTGATTTGGGATCCTGGCAATCAATTGATTGGTGCATTGGTTCATAATGAGTTGCTTCACAACTCTGGGCTTGGTAATGTTTGTACTAGTGCAGCGCAGCCGATTGGCAGAGCATCATTCTTGAGGCAAATATGGGATCCAAGCATTTGGTTTCAGCAAGTAGGTGCAGATTGCTTGAGGACAAGCAATCTCTAGGAAGGGAGGACTATAATGTCCCCTTTCTAGCCCATCAATTCATGATGTGTCATTAGCCCATTTGACTTGGTCTCGTGGGCTAACCAGGAGTTTACAAGGATCAAAGAGAGATTTGGCCTAGGCAATTCCAGTTTCAGGCCAATCGAAGTTGATTTAGCAAGGTTTCGAGATACTTGTTATTTTAAGTCAATTGTGGGCTCAATGATGTTGGTATTTCAAAATTGGACTTGGAGCGTCTTGCTGAGACCTTTCCAACAAGCTATCACACATGATTATGCGAGTCCGATTAATAAGTAATTTTAATGCCTGAAGATCAAATAATTTATTAAAAAAGTGACTATTAAATTAAAGCACATATTATATGTCACTTTATTATTAAAAGAGCACTTTATTCACTTAAGTGGGAAATGATATTTTAAAAGGAAAAAAGTGATTTATCCCACATTCACTGGTCAGTTGAGAAGTCTCTAAGAATAAGTTATAAAATTAAGTGAAGGGCTCATTCTTCAGCATGTTTTGGTTTATTCATTGCTTTTCGCAAAGCTCTGAGAGCTTGTTCAACTCTAGTTTCCTAAGGATGGAAACACTTGCGATTCTTTCAGTAGGTTTGAGGACGAAAACCCTCGAGCTTGGAGGCAGTGGGCAAAAACCCATTGTCTGATGTTGGAGATATCACTCAAGTGTCTCACTTGTGCTTCAGATTCATATCTCTAATTATCCAATCTGATTGTAAGTTATGTGGCTGTGATTGGATATTTTGTAATGTTCATTTCTGAAATCTCTATTTCAGTCTGTTAATGTATGATTTCCAGAATAGTTTGTTGGATAAATTAAAAATCAGCTGCATCCAAATGTTTGTTTAAATTTCTGTGAATTGTTTGGGAAAATTTGGTGAAAATATCTCAATGGGATATTACATAGTATTTATTTGTCCTTTAACCCTAGAGACACAACATATTATGTAGTGCAACTAGCTTCTCGGCTATTCGAGAGGGAAAAAATATCTCTTGATAGAGTGCATAAACCTATAAGTGGACAAATACCTCTCAGTAGAAAAGAAACTAATAACCTAAGAAAGAATGTGAATGACAAATATCCACAATAGTTGCATCATATGACCATGTTGCCGGCACCATCCAATGGGATCATTCTAAGTGATGAGCCCCATTTTTGGTCATTTTATTAGATGCTTTTAATGATTGGTTGAACTCTATTTCATTGTATAACCCTTGGACTATATGGTTTTGAAGTATTTTGCTAGGACTTATGTTGTGACAGGATGATAATTAATCCTGTTGTTATAATGTCCTCCATGATAAGACTCTCATCCTTATAAGTGCAATACAGATATATGTTTTTATGAATTTGTGATGATTATCATGGTTGATATATTAATGCTTGAACAAGTATATGTGTGGTGGTACTAATCATGTGGGTGCAGCTGTTGAATAAGTCAAAACACACTAAGTTTCAGCAATTACTTGAAGCAGTCAAGCATGGCAATTGAGGAAGTGGTCTGGAAGGTCATAAACATCAACCTAGCTGTCCCTTTCTATGGAAGACTCCTTCAAAGCAGTTGAGCGAACATTTACCCTCATAACCATTTCTCATGCCTGATTGTTGACTAGATTTAGGAAAAGATTTGGTTCAACTAATGGTTGGATAGAGTGGTCTAGGGGATCAATGTGCTAAGTTAGTTAGGATTTACTTGCTATAAAGTCTCCCACATCTTTCCTTAAGTTTGGTTGGTCAAGCATTGTAATAAGTTTTCTGGTTTTCGGCACATAGTCTAGATAGATAGTCTTGATCTCAACTGACAATAATCATGATCTCCGGCTCACTCTGGGACTGAAGAAGTCCATCATGATTAAGTTATTGTCATGACTTCCGGCACAATCCAAGACAGCAAGTTAAGGTAGTCTATCATGACAATGAATCAAGAACTCAAAAGAAACAACACAAGTAGCATCACGATTTCCGGCTCATTCCGGGACAACAACTTAATGAAGTTGATCATGATGCTTTTGTTATCATAATAACCGGCACAATCCGGGTCAACTTAATGAAGTCATATGATAACAGGTCAATCTATTGTAGGTCGTCACCTTACTTTAGAGACCTTACACCCAAAAGAAAGATCCTCATCTTTCATAAAACAATACACATGTGCACAAGAGTAATAACAACAATATATTTATATATTAAGAAAAATCTTAGTAGTTACATTTAGCCATACCAAGTTTACCTCTGAAATATTCCACCTTTAATTTTGCAAGAGGTTTGGTGAATATATCAGTTGTCTTCTCTTCAGTGCTGATATATATCAATTTGATAACATTTTTGTCACCACATCTCTGATATAGTGATAGGGAATTTCTATGTGCTTGGACCTGTTATGGAAGACTGGATTTATAGAGAGTTTAATGAAGCTTTGATTATCACAATGGATAATTGTGGGATTCGGGGGTTTCCCAAATAGTCCGACCAATAACTTCCGTAACCACACTGCTTCTCGAGCTCCCATAGATGCTGCTATGTATTCTGCTTCAGTAGAACTCTAAGCAATTGCAGATTGCTTCCTGCTAAACCAAGATACCATCGCAGATCCAATTCTAAAACAACATCTTGTAGTGCTGTTCCGATCAGTATAACTACCAGCCCAGTCAGAATCTGAATATCCAAGAAGTTGTAGCTCAACATGGTCATATTTTAGACCAAATCCAACAATGCTTCATAAGTATCTCAAAATGTGCTTAGCTGCCATGAGATAGATTTTTTTAGGTTCACACATAAATTGACTTATGCGTTTGTAGCATAACAAATATCATGGCGAGTATTCATCAAGTACATTAGAGATCCAATTATCTATCTATAGTATGTAGGATCAGTAGCTTTTGATTCAGATGCTTCACTTTTGAGCTTAAGGAGATTTGTCTCCATTGGTGCGGACAATGTTTGCAATCCATCATGCCAAATTTGTTTAATATATCAATAGTATACTTGCCTTGATTCAGGAAAATATAGTTTTCCTTCTTCCATACTTCTAACCCCAAAAAGTAGTGTAGGGGACCTAAATCTTTCATTTCAAATTCAGATGTAAGATCTTGTTTACACTTTGCAATAAGGTGATCTTCGCCTATTATTAGAAAATCATTAACATAGAGAACAAGTATTATCATATCACCCTTTAATTCTTTTAAGTATATATTAGGATCAGCTTCATTCCTTGAGTATCCCAATTTGATAAGATAACTGTCAATTCTCTCATACCATGCCCTGGGGGATTGTTTAAGACCATCAAAAGGTTTCTTTAGTTTACATACATGTGTGTTCCTGTCATGGATAACAAACCCTTCTGGTTGTTCCAGGTATACTTTTTCTTCAATGACACCATTTCGAAATGTTGTCTTTACATCCATCTGATGTATTTTTCACCCTTTGGAAGCAGCAATTGCAATGATGGTTCTAACAAATGTATATCGAGCAATAAGAGCAAATGTTTCTTCATAATCAATTTCAGCCTTTTGGGAGAAGCCTCTGGCTACAAATCTAGCTTTATGTTTTTCAATACTGCCATCAGGTGCTTGTTTAATTTTGAATAGCCACTTTGATGAAACCAAGGATTTGTCTTTGGGTCTTGCTATAATGTCCCAAACATCATTTTTAATATAAATTGATATTCCTCAATCATGGCATCTTCCCAGGCTTGAGATTTCAAGGCTTCTTCAACATCTAACGGTTTTGATTGAGTGGGCTCATTTATATGAGTGACATAACATGAGTGACTTCTTGTTTTCTTATTGTCTCTTAGATTTCATCAGAAGCCACATTATTTTCTTTAATCATTTTCCTTGCCCATAATGGTGTTTTCTTGTTGAGTGGATTTGAGTCATACTTAGGATTAGGGGTGGTGGGTCCATTATCTTTTGTACAACTCTCCCTCTCAATCATAGAACTTTGTAATGTCCCCTTTTTTAGGGTGCATTATATTGTGTTGGGTTGTTAGCCTTTTCACGTTGGCTCGGAGGGCTAACCGTGGCGTGGCAGTGTTCCAGGGGATGATCGGCCTAGGTGGTTTCAGTTCAAGGCCAATCGGTGCAGTTTTTGCAAGTTTCCAGGGCACTTACTATTTATAGTAAGTCAATAGGCGTTCAGAATTCTTGGCTTTTCAGTAGTGGACTTGTAGCGTCTCGTCGAGAGCTTTCCGGCGAGCTATCACACGACGGCATCCGAGCTCGTTTGGGCTTCCGTTTTTATGCCGGATGATTTCCTCACTTATTTATTATTTTACTTTATAACTCAACGGTCATTTATTTAAAGTGACTTAAAGTGAGTTTATAAAGAGACGAAATGGGCATACGAAGAGTCACAGTGAGAAAACTTAAGAGTCACAGCTACAGCGATAAGAGGAGGTTTGGAATCTCATTTCAGCATGCTTCAGTTTATGGATTTTACTTCTCTTTGAGAATTCGAGAAGCTTCAGCTATCAAATCAGAAATCTGAGGACGGAAACCATCAGCATTTCTTGGTGGATTGGACGAAAACCCAATTCATCCCGGTGCGGATTCATTCAGAGTTCGCCATTGTTATATCAGGTTCTTTATCATCCAGTCTTACTGTTCTTTGTTGTATTTCGGATTGGATTGGATATTGTAATGTTTGGTTTTTGTATTGCTGATGTATAATACTAAACCCTATTTCTGAGAAAATTAATAAAGTTATATTTGCTGGTTATTCGAATTTATCTGTTGGATACTTGCATGTGTTGTTGGTTTTTGAAACTGCATGTGATTTGGTTGAGAAAGTTAGTAGATGACCAGTTAGGGTCATTTCAGTGGTATCAGAGCCTAGCATTCTGCCAGCCTGTGAGGTTATTTCTTCAGGATCAGATTTACAGAAATTCATTTTGAGAAGGGTTTTATCAGTACAAAAATTAGAGTTATTTCTTTATAAGAAAGATCACTCCATATACGCCCAGCAATATTTTTTATTTAGAAGTGATCTGGGGATATTTTCTAAAAATTATCTGTCACAGAGTTTAGTAGTGCTTGAAGTTTTTCTTCAGAAACAAAATCGTACAGATTTTTCTAGTGACAGTATTTCCCAGAAGGAAGAATCGTGTTCAGTCATTAGAACTGCTACAGGTATTGTAGGAAAATATTGGAGACTAAATACGATAGCAAAATCGTGTTTAGGATGAACTAATAAATGTAGTAATCCTTTGCCATGGGGGATATGCCAGCTATTTCGATAAATTAAAGACTCTATTTGTGACCGGGAATTACTTCAAATTATCAAAGTCTCCTCTATAGCTGTCGGGAATTAGATTTGAGCATAAAATACGATATCTCAGGAGGGAACAGGGAACAAATATTGGGTGGACTGACTGGTCTTAGCTTCTTCCATCAATCGAGACTGGAACTCACTATCTCCTTGGAGCTTCTTAACGGCACTCACAGACAGATGTAGGAACCACATTGAAAGTGGCGTGAAGGTGACCACTGGTGCACAGACCCTCCGCACTTTTGTTAGCAGTTGAAACGCGAGTTTCCCCTTACGCGTGAGACAGGGAGTTGCTTCATTACGAGATCACCTAGCAGTCACGGCAACAACACAAAAGATTATCATGTGTTTTCCAATCACGCAACAGACGCCACCATTGTCAGGTTGCAGTTCCTCCCTACGAGACCCAGTCCGCACTTGTTGGTTGAGTCTCGAGCTCTTTGAGCTTACAGTAGACTCCCATACGCGTATGTCCAGTTACGCACACTGCGAGAATGAAACGAATAGCAGTCGAGCTGGTCAAGCTCACACCATAACATTGCATCGAGCATTGCCTTGTATCGTTACCCAGCCACGTACATCACTGGTCAAGTTGCGAGCGGCCAGCAATCATTCTCAGTCATTGTCGATCTCGAAGTATATGGGCCAGATTTAATTCTGAAGTGTGGAAGAACTATGTTCGAGTAGGCTTCAAGCATCTCGACATCAGTGTTTGATTGTTACAAACATTTAGTGTGGTATTTTCTTTGGACTTTATCAGAAATAGTTGAAAACTCATTGCTCGGCAATATAACATTCTATGTGTTTTGATGAATTTGCACCCGCACTGGTGACTGGTCCGAGTTTACCCACGGATGCATAAACTTCCTCCCGCTACCATTCTGAGCCCGTGTGAAGGGGAGTCTGCAACTGCGAGCCGGAAGAGATCCGCCAGAGACCAAACTCGTCATTTGACACCCGCGCATCGTGATCACCAAGTGCTTTAAAACCGAGTCCCCATAACTGGCTTCCGCACTGATTGTGGGTATCCGTATGCACTAATTCAAATGGTACTGTTATGTTGTAATTAACTAGGTGTTATAGTTACCAGAATATTGCTTGTTCTGGTCCTCTTCAGATGTTATTGTGTTTTTGGTATATCTTATCTCAGTACGAGCAGTATACAACTCACTTCTACTTCAATCTAGGAGAGCACCCCCAACCTGTTAAGGAAATTTAAGACGATTGCTAAGATCGTCTGGGAATACTTCAGCGCTCTCTAGCCACAGGCCACACTCTCTGTTAGTAGGTGTGTATCAGAAGCTCCTAGCCATTGAGTCTCAGGGGTATTTGGAGATTTGAATGAATAAAATTGCTTGGTTTCTATCTGTTGTTGAAACCCATTAATGCTGAAATACATTCAGGCATGACTGGAAACATAGGTACATGATAGGTATAGATCCTTGAGTATCTTTCCCCGTCAGTGTATCATCCCACACAGCCCAAAACTACAATTGTATTTACAGTTTTGCACTTTTCTAGAGTGGGAGTTCAATATGGAAATCATCTCCTGATAAGTCAGTAAAGTAAGGAACTTATATGTCCCTTGAAGTCAAAGTTAATCTCTGCAAACTGCCCAGAATTCCAAACATTGTTGGGAAATAGAAACAGATCATTGCAGTGGTTTCGAGAATTTGCACAAGAGGTATTGGGTAATCAGAAATTTTATTGCAGAGACAGCAGCCTCACTGTTACCGAACTAAATTCAATCCGTGTGTGAAATGTGGAGAAGGTTAAATCATGGAGTCACTGGACAGCCTAATGTTCTCAAAGGAGTTCAATGGCATGTTCTACGGTGTCCAGCTCAGAGATGTCCAAAAGGAAATGGAAATCAGGAATGAATTGTGTTGCCTTGGATGGCAACTGGAGGAGCAGAAAATTGCAAGCCGCATGTTGGCCAAGCTCTATGAAATAAATTCATATTTATCCAAGATTGATCAAGCTGATTGCAGGCTTCTTAATTGGGCCATGCATCCCACAATGGTTGCCTTAGTGCAACGCAAATTTATGAGTCATCAACTTCGAGATGTTAGGCTTGCAGTCGCCTTATGTCTCAGTGACATCGCTCGAATTACAGCACCTATTGTTCCTTACACCGAGCACATTTGGAGACAGGTGTTACAGCTGATTGTAGATAACTTGGATGGACTGAAATATGACAGAGATTTTACCTTTGGTACTCAGGTAAAAATCTTGGAGTTAGTGAACAACACTAAAAGTTTTCAGTCAAATGCTGAATATTGGTTATGGTGAAATGATTCAACAATTATTTCAGTGTCTCCTAGACAATTATAGGGAGTGTCATTCAGATAAGGTGAAGACATGTATTATAACTATCTTATCCTCGATCTTAGATGAGGACTGCGACATATGCAAACAATTGCGGTCTGAATTGTTGGCACTATGGAGAGGAGGAATAAGGAAAGCATCCATGACATATGAACTCTCAACTGAATTAAATAAGCTTCAGGCTAAAAGATTCATGAGTTCGTTATCTGAAAACAAACAAGCATCATTAGGCTTACAGGTTGCAAGATCTCCGGTGATAGGCCAGAACTCAGTGATTGCAGGGCAGCTTTGTTTCTTATGCCAGGAGGGCTGGTCACAGGGGTATGTTTGCAAGAATGAACAAGGGGAAGATAGATGGCAGCCTAGTGATGGAAACATTACAGTTGAGACTATCCCACTTCCGAGACATGGTGGTGAGTGTTCAGCACTCTACTTTGGTGATTTAGTGGCGGAGTTTGATAACTCCATAATTATAGGTGGTGGTTGTGTGTGTCTGAATGTGGACCTCTAAATCAGGCACAAACGCAACATAGTCATTTCTCAATCATGAGATGGCGAGTATGAACATGAATTGTCCATCTCACAACATCGATTGAATCGACCTGTTGCCTCCTGTGTGGACGGGGTGTTTAATTACTCTCAGAACGAGAGCCAACAACCATAGACCAATCCCACAACGGAGGATTTTCAAAGCTATAATGATATGCAAAATTGAAATTAAACTAAGATGAGTGCAATTAATCTAGAAATGCTTTGAAAGAGATATGAAATGCAGATTTTTATTTTTAGAGAACTTGAAATAAAGGTGATATTATACTAAGAACAAATAAGCAAATTAATCTAATATGAAATGCAATTATACTAAAAAAAATGAGATATGAGATTAATTATGCAATGAAAAAGCTTGAATTAAATGAGACTAAAATTTGCTATAGTAAGGATGCTCTCAAAAATTGCCTTCCACAATGAAGAAAATGAGGTCCATTAAATAGAAAAGCTAGAAGAGGAATGAAGAGTTTCTTGATTTGAAACTCCTGACCCTTTATTCCCAATTGAGACACATTCATGAATTACTTTATAAAAAGAATGGAAAATGCCACACAAGTGGCCTTTGGAATATCTTAAATAATTAATTCAAAAAGGTGTGTCCATTCGAATATCAAGCAATTATTAATTCCTTTTTATGGGTAATTAGCCAAATGGGGTGGATTTAATTTAATTCTAAGCACTTAAGACTTTAGGATTAAATTAAATTATCATAGGGGTAATTTAGCTAATAAAAGTCAAGGACTTTAGGAATTAATTTTGATATTTGATTAATGCAATTTATGGTCTTTGCAATTGACATCAAGTTGAGTTAAGTCAGGTAGGAGAGAGAAAATTGCCTAGGAAACTAGGACTTTGGAGATGTAAAATTGAAGATAATGCACCAAAATTAATCGAATTTATTAGGTGCCAATTTTAGGGTATTACATTTGCCCCTCTTTGAATTGATGTGTGAACAGCGCGTTGATTCAAAGAATAGTCTGAAGTGACAGGTGACGAGAAATTCGGAAGTCTAGGATAGGTTGCCAAGACACCGAACAGATCAAAGTATGATTTTCCGAAGTTTAAGTTAGATTGCGAAAACAACGGTCTTGAGAGAACCGGAATCAGGGTTAGATTGCCCCAATGCCCAGAATGAGATTCAGATGTAAACTTAGGACTGTCTCCAGAATCAGGGTTAGATTGCCCCAACACGAAGCTTAGCCTTCCGAGACCCGGGTTACATTGCCCAGATAACGGTCCAAGAGAGATTTCAAGAGCCATCTTCAGAACGAAGCTCGACTCCCAAGAATTAGGGTTAGATTGCCCCAATACCTAAAAGATTTCGAGAACCATCTCCAGAACGAAGCTTGATTCCCGAAGATCCGAGTTAGATTGCTCAGATACCTAAAAGATAGATGACCAGATAGCAAGATGTGAGGCACCGAGATGCCCCTAGCAATGAGAACTGATGATTCAGATCAGACTGATTCAAGAATTGGTTCGACTAGATTCAAATGATGCAATCATCCTGCCCCCTCGGGAGTGAAATCGAAAGATGACATAAGAGAGATGATTGACAACAAGAGATTGCAGAGCAGAAGCAATTAGACTAGATTTGAGAAGTTGTAAAAGCAAAGTGGAGCAAAGCAAAGGTCCTATTGACCAAGTTTGACCATGGTTGACCATGGTTGACTAGAGTTGACTAGAGTTGACTTTGATGAAAAGAGCAAAGATCTCGAGAACATGATGCAAAGATGAGGGTCTAGCAGGAAGATGATGCCAGAAGATAGACTGCACAAGCGTCCGATCCCAAGGGGTCCCAGAATTTAAAATGCAATTTCGAGATATCTAGAGATGTTAGAGTTCGATTTCGATCCCCAAAAAAAACTTGTGCAATCATGATGAAATCAGGACAAGGATGAGAACCTTCGATGAACAAAAAGCAATCAAAAGAGTACCAAGATATCGTCTCAAATCCAAGCTTAACATGCAAATGCAAGCCTAAACTAAGATGCAAGCCTAGAATGAAAATGCAAGCCCTAGGACTTGGTTGTTGAACTCACCGTATTTATCATCATCGAGTTCATTTAAGCACGGGACGATCGCAAGATGTCATACAATCCTCACTAACATTGCAATTATGAGAATATGAATACGACATAAGTCTTAGATTTGTCGGAATGAGGTGTAAGCATTAAGGCACAAGAAGCCAGAATGACCTAAACACCTATTCCTTTTGATTTAGCAAGTTAACATAAGCATCAAAGCACAATTGCTAGAATGACCTGAATGTTGCTTGCGAACAGACACACCAAACACGCAAGAGTTCCTTCTTTTGCCAAAGATTGCTCGCAGTGACCCTTACGTTCACTTAGCAAGACGAGCGTTAGCAATTTCACTTGTAGCAGAAAGAAGTCACTCAAAACAGACAAGGAGAAGAACCAACCTCACCAAAGCGTCCATAAAAGGAGTCGAGGTACGCATGGCCATCCAATACGAGATGAAGGCTCTTACAGACGAACACCCCTCTTAGATAGATTCTTTGGATCATTGGAACTAAACCAACAAGCAAAAAGCAAAGAAAACATCATGCCCCCAGTCTTCGCGTTTCTCAATCAAGAAAGACGTCTTAGATTCGCTCGAGAGGAAACGATAAAGCAAACAAACAAACAAGCAAAAAGCTCAGCATGCTTCAAAGGAACACAAAAATCAGTTTTCAGTTTCAATTTACATTTGTGTTCAAGCGGATTGAAGTCGAATCGGAAGCAAACAACATTCGAAGTCTCAGCGGGATAGCAACAGCAAGTAGACGCAGTGAGAACCACTGGTGACTGTCGCGAGAGACAAAGTCTCAAGAAGATATCGGAGCATGAACCAAGTATCAGCAGGCGAATGCAATGAGAACCACTGGTGACCGATACAAGGAAGATTCTCGAAAGAGAGAATAAAATGCGAGCGAAACATCAGCAGACAGATGCAGTGAGGACCACTGGTGACTGATGTAAGGAAGAGATCCCGAAAAGGAGAGGTCGAACGAAAGCTAAGTATCAGTAGGCAAGCACAGTGAGAACCACTGGCGACCGATACACGAGAGATCCTCAAAAAGTAGCTAGGCATCAGCAGGCAGACGCAGCGAGAACCGCTAGTGACTGATACATGAAAGCGATAGGACAATGCCCCCTAGACCAAGGAGATGCCCCCAAGTATGAACCAGTTCCAATCCATGAAGAGTCGAGGAAAAAACTCGAAGACAAC
Source organism: Chamaecyparis obtusa (assembly GCA_027943335.1). Classification (NCBI taxonomy): domain Eukaryota; kingdom Viridiplantae; phylum Streptophyta; class Pinopsida; order Cupressales; family Cupressaceae; genus Chamaecyparis; species Chamaecyparis obtusa. The sequence goes on from BSBK01002345.1 coordinate 793,239, forward strand.
TGAAAGCAAGACCATGAGCTAGCAAACTAAAGCAGGAAACAAACTCAAAGCAGGAAACAAACTAAAGCAGGAAAGCGGGAAAGCACACTAAAGCAGGAAACTAAGAGCCAAGCAACGCTGAGATGAGATGTAGCTTTAGGAAACAAGAGGCGCCTGTTTACCAGGTTTTCACCATCTTGGCAGAGATTCTATTTTTGCTACCATGACGCCTGTTTACCAAGTTTTCATCAATTGCACATTTTTCTTCTTTTTCAATTATTTTGTTCTTTTCTCTTTTTTTTATTTTTTTGTATTTTTTGAATATTTCATTTTTTTGTATTTTTATTTTTTTCACTTTTTTGTATTTTTTCAATTTTCTATTTTTTTTATTATTACCAAGGCACCTGTTTACCAGGTTTTCACCAAGATAATAGATACATCAAAGCACCTGTTTACCAGGTTTTCACTAAGATGATCATTTTTTTAGGACATTTTGCAATTTTTAGGATTTTTTGCAATATGTCATTTTTTTTTTTTCGATTTTTTCAGGACCAATAAGTATGTTCATGAGCATGCCGAGAATGTCTTAACTGTAGAATTTCTTCAAGTGAAGAGCGTTGATAGGCTCTTTGAGCTATTCTCCTTCAGTAGTAATCTCTGAGAACACAGTGTCTAGTAGTAGTAGTCAGCTGAGAAGTTGTAGAATCAGAACCAGTAGTATCCAACTGTCGAGAGATCCATAGTCAAGGAAAGGTCACTTAAGTGAGACCCACAGATATCCTTGTGAACACATCTTAACTTTTTATCAGATTTCCCACACTCTAAACGCTTAGGGAGAGTACATTCTAGACTTTTCTCTTAATCATGTCATTAGGGATGAGGAGATGCTAATATGCACTTTAGGAAAAGGCAAGATGGAGTGAAGAGGGTAAAATATGAGAGGCAAGGGTGATGGAATGGAGGGAAGCATGAGAATTTTGGAAGCTCGAATGGCAACTTTGATTTTCTTTTTTTTGGAATCCACATAGCTTTTTGAACTTTTATTCTTCTTTACTTTGAGGTGCTTTTGATGACAATACATGTGAGATGGATTTCGAGATCCATTTTTATTTTATTTTTTTTGCTTTTGGTTGTCTTCTTCTCTTTGAGGACCTTTGCGGTCTTTTCAACACCTCTATTGCTTTATTCTTTCTTCATAGTCACATGTCGATTAGATGGGACATGGTGACCTTGAGATATCAGTAGATTCTTATTATTTTTGTTTTTATGCTGCACATCCAAGTTACTTCCAAAAGACTCGGGAATGGTGGATGAAAGAAGCTTATATGACTGGTTCACGTGGAGGAGTGGAAATGGAAGTGGACGGGCCACTTTTCTGGGAGATGAAGAGGGAAGAGAAGTCAATGGGATGGGCTCAAGTGCAAATATATTAGTATCATCCTCATCATTCATGAATGCATTAGATAGATCAAGAAAGTAATCTTCCATAGAGCATTGTCGATTGTGAGTCATCTTAGAAGAGTCAGATAAGTTTGGAGGAATATTATGTGAGCCTAACCAAGATGGTCTATTCCAAGAGTTAGGTCCCCTTTCAGGTGGTAAGAGTGCATGAACAGGAACCATTTCAATTCTGGATCTACCAATATTCCATGAAGCTATAACAAAATGGGGTCTTACGTACCCATGATTTGTTGGAGCAGGAGTATAGCTTGGAGTAGATGGCCTAGGAGCCATAGGAATGATCTCTACAAAAGGGTGGAAAGGATCATCATCGGTTTCTTGATCTAGAGGATTAGAACTTTCTTCTCTTTCAAAGTTGGTAGGAGCATCATATTTGTGTATAACCTCAACTGGTATCTTTGTAGTAGCATCTGACATATAATCAGCTAGAGATATAGTAGGCAGCAGATTTTCTTCATTGTTGTCATCTAACATAGGAAGTGTTTCCTTAACAGTAGGATCTTGTTAAGTAGTAGAAGCAACAGAGTAATCTAGAATAGGCATACCTTGAGGCATACCCAAGAGGAGGGAAGCGTCCAACAGTTGTTCCCAATCAGTATGTGCGCCATTGGAGTTGGCAGCAGTAGGAGCCTATTCAATAGCAGAAGTGGTGGAACAATCTAGAATAGGCATACCTTGAGGCATACCCAAAATAAGGGAAGCGTCCAATAGTTGCTCCCAATCAGTATGTGTGCCATTAGAGGTAATGACATATTCAGTAGTAGCTGCAGTAGTAGAAATCTGTTCAGTAGAGTGTATAAAATCCTCCTGGTGAGGACCAGGATCATGTTCTTGAGGCACTTGAGAAGGTAGATAGGACTCTTTCTGGTAGTCTGAATCAGAATTTTGATCATTAAAAGGTCTTTCATATGTCATAGGCTGAATCTGTGTTTCTTCATCATCTAAATCTGCATGTTAGTGCAAGCTGCAGCTAGGTTTGTCAAGCTTATGGCCCTGATAGCCAATACCAAATCCGTCTTCAGAAGGTTCCTCACAGGAACGTGGAGATGGAGGGAGAGTTGTCAATGTCAACATGGACTCAATCTAATATTCCCACATGCCAATATCTTTGATCTTCAGGGTCTTTTCTATTTCTTTTAGCTTGGCATCATAGAACTCAGTGGACTCTCTATTGGCGGGAACAAAGTTGTCTATCGTTTGGGTAAGCGTCTTAGCTCAACAAGTATTTAGGCCAGCATTATTGTCAATGAGGACGCGGTGAACACACTTAGGACCTTCCATAACTTCAATGTGCAGGGGAGCATCATGCAGATGGCTTCGAGAGTGATCATCTTCTTCAGAGAAGGACAAATAATGAGGCGAGGTCAAATGACCCACCATAGATTGAAACTGGTCGAGATTGAGATCTTTGGGGACGTTTACCTCAATGAGGGTTTTATCCATAGATAGTTTTCGTCCAGATGTCGAAGGTTCGGGACCTTTGAGAACAATCTTTGCACGAGATTGAGTGATAGCATTCGCACAAGCTGGAGACGGTGTGGAGTTATAAGAGGGAGGCACAGGGCCTCGCAAGACAAATGGAGCTTTGGGTTTAGGGGCATCCTCACTTCTTAGAGCAATGATCATGTCACAGTATTCAACATCAACAGGTTTAATCATATTGATGACAATGTCATTAGTATCATACATATAGTTGACCACATCGTTGGCACCTTTAGACTTGGATAATTCACTTTTCCCGTGAGGAGGGAAGGGGTCTTTGAATTCTTGATGATCTGAATTCTTGTTATGGTTTTGCACCAAGGTCCTATAAACCACATCAAGAGGTTCTCCCAAGGAATTGGAGTCACACTTGGGTTGAGGGATCCAAGGTTTGTTTCTAGCAAATCTGGAAGGTGGTTGAGTTTTCGTCATAGCCTTCTCAGTGGCTTTGATCATTTGTATGCTAGAGCTGAGATTAAAGACAAGCTTTGAGGGTTTTGGCGTCACATTGTCAACAACCTTGTCATTCATAACATCTATGTTTCTATTGACAATCTTATCCTTATCCCTGTTCGAGGGAGAAGGTCGTTGCTTGTTGTCTTTGTTCAAAGTCAATTCTCCCTTCTTGACCATAAACGCTTCTATCCTCACAGCCCACCTAATCATATTGACAAAAGTGAGGGGACCTTGTAATCGTACTTGGTATCCAAAATCTGGGACAAGATTGTCCAAGAAGATATCGAGCTTTTCAGACTCAAGTAATTCATGTGGATACTTTGTGCATAGTTGTCTCCACCTCTGGAGAAATGTTAGGAGAGGCTCCCCTTGTCTCTGTTTCAAATTGCAAAGATCCTGGATGTTGACCGGATGTTGAATATTGTGGGATTGATCATAACGCTTGTCCTTTCGAGACTGACCATGACCTTGGTCACTTGGAGATTGTTCATGACTATCGCAGAATTTACCTCCCCCTGGGAAGTGGAATGGATCTCCCATCCTGTTGGTAGTATTCTGAGAGATCATGAAAGTAAGATCGAAAGAGTTGATAGGTTTGATTCTAGAAAGTGACCCTTCAGAGCCTTGTTGGTGTTGAAACAACGGGTTATAATATTCTTGAAATAATAAGTCAGATTGTATTTGAAACAATGGATTGTAATACTCTTGGAACGAGGAGGAATGTGAGGATCTCTCACAAAGTTCAGATTTCATAACCGATTTAAGAGTATCTTGATTAGGAGGTTTGCTTCTACCTTGATTAGGATTCTGAATGGAATAAGTCTTGCCACTTCTAGTCGTGACAGTCATAAACGAGGATGAAACGAGAGAGGACTCGGGATAAAGCTAGACTCGGTCTCTAAGAACAACGCAAAGGAGATAAAGGCTACAACGGCCAAGATGCGAGATAGATCTGGTACGAATCGTCAAAAGAGGAGGCTACAACAGCCAAGATAAGACTATCGCAACACGAGATACAAAAGGCATAAAGAGATAAGGTAAACCAACGAGAGACGACACGAGTCAAAGCAAAGATCGATCGATTCCTAGCTCAAAACAACCAGTTTCTGACAGTGAACGACAAGAAAGCAGAAAAATAGACCTTAGACAAAAAGCAGATCAGGTAAAAAGTCAAACAGTCAATGGCGAACAAGTCTCTGTTTTTGCAAACTGGGCTACAGTCTCACGCGAGAAAGTACCACGCCGCGCGAGAGAACACCAGACTTTGCGCGAGAAAACAAAGTCTCACGTGAGAAATTGCTCTGAAGTGTGAAACCTCACGCGGGAAAAGTGCAAAATCTGATAATATGACACAGTTTTCGAGGTTAAAGTTGAATTTTGAAGTACAGTCTGAGTTGATGTCTGACAGAAAATCCAGTTTCCTGACAGGTTTGAAGAACAGTTTAATCAACAAGCTCATTTTAGGATTTCAAGCATTCATTTAAAGACACATAGGTTCAAATCAAGCAGTTGTGAAACATGAAGTAGTCGTTAACAAACCTATCAAGGACAAAGCAACTTGATAGTATCAGGGGAGTCTTTGTTTGATAATGATTGGACAATGTTTAAGACTCGATAACAAACACATAGCTTAGTCCTACAAAAAAAATGGTGAGAAGCCAAAACCTTTGCCCCATTGCTTAAGTGCATACGTGCACCTCACACAAACCTGTCACCCCCTAGAGGGCGCCCGTGTTTTTGGTGTTTCCAAGGACTGAACAGTGTACGTTCAAAGGTTACCCTTGTAGCAGGGGCCAGTGTCGCAACCCCCTCCAAACATCCAGGTGTATGCCTATGATGGGAATCTATGGGAGAGATTCTTCCCCCTCCCTGCGCAAAGATTATAACTCCTTTCGGAGGTTAACCGGGTAGGCCACTAGCTACGACAAGTTCTTAGTAGGCTTCCGTTCACGCTAACCTTCGGTGCCCCCGATACAGGGTTGAGGCCTCACAACCACACCAACACCCGAAAGTCATACACCCCCGCAAGCAGAGCTAGGAGCGGCGCCGCTCAGTACAACAGACGGAGCCTTCTCAAGATGATAGTCAAAGTCTTGAGAAGGAAGCTGTCATGGTTTTGGAGTCTTTAGACTCAACAAAACGTTCTTTATTAGAGTGAGGTGGAATCACCGGCGATAGGTGCATTCTCATTTGGGTCGTTCCCGGACGTTCAACTTCCGGCAGGCCTAAAGGTGACACTGGACTTGGTTTAGATTCAGGGGTCGGATTTTCTAGTTCTCCCAAAGGGAGAAGAGCATACTTCTCTATCCCGTTTCCTCACCCAAACACATCAAGAAAGTTCATCACCGAATAAGTTTCACTCCACCACAACTACGAACTTTTGGGTTTCTGGTTCTCTCGGAGAGAGAAGAGCATAACCCCCTGGTAAGTAGAAGCGTAAAGATTCACTACCTTTCTCCGCTTCCCTAAGAATTTGTCATATTAGTAAGATCATTAGGATTTCGGGTTCATTCATGTTCATCACCTCCATGTAATGAAGAGCCAAAGTCCCTACTCACTATCAAAATCCTCAAGAAATTTTAACAGAACCCTATTTAGTCTATGTGAATAAAAGCAAGAAACAAACACAACATTTTAGCAAGTCTTCGACTATCGTCCTGCAATCAAACCATTAGCATGTTTTATGTTCTTGGTGCTTTGACATGCGTTCTTTCAAGAAAATATTTCAAGCAATGAGAGCACCTACAAGCAAAACTTGTTAGCTCCACAATGGTTAGCACATCAAAAATCAGATAATCTGCAAGTAAAATAGCTGATCAAATGGCAAAATTTGAAAATGAAACCAACATGGTTGGATCAGGCTCGAAAAGAGCTTTCCAACAATATATCACACTTAAATTTTCGATACCGTATGTTAAAATTTCTCAAAAATGGGTGCCAGTTTTCCAGAGGCACGGATTTTGAAAACTCTGAAATTTTCAAAAAATTAGGAAAACTGAAAACAGCAAGCAAAACTGACAAATCTGGAATTCTGGTCTCTGTCTGTCACAAAATATCGCACGAGACAGTACAGAGGGCCGCGCGAGAGGGTAGGAAACCACAGGCGAGAAAGCACAAGCCTACGCAAGAACGTACGACGGCTCGCGCAAGAAAGTACACAAGTCCGCACGATGATGCAAAAGCTCGCGTGAGAGAGTGCTACAAGGAGCGAAATCTCGTGTGGGACGCTCTGGATTCTCGCGCGAAGATCCGTACACAGGCAGTACGGACACACGGCAGAGCATGAATTTTTATTAGAAAAAGATGAGAATGAGGCCAAAAATCAAATTTTTTGCCCCACGGTGGGCGCCAAAATGTGTGTCTGAATGTGGACCTCTAAATCAGGCACAAACGCAACATAGTCATTTCTCAATCATGAGATGGCGAGTATGAACATGAATTGTCCATCTCACAAAATCGATTGAATCGACCTGTTGCCTCCTATGTGGACGGGGTGTTTAATTACTCTCAGAACGAGAGCCAACAACCATAGACCAATCCCACAACGGAGGATTTTCAAAGCTATAATGATATGCAAAATTGAAATTAAACTAAGATGAGTGCAATTAATCTAGAAATGCTTTGAAAGAGATATGAAATGCAGATTTTTATTTTTAGAGAATTTGAAATAAAGGTGATATTATACTAAGAACAAATAAGCAAATTAATCTAATATGAAATGCAATTATACTAAAAAAATGAGATATGAGATTAACTATGCAATGAAAAAGCTTGAATTAAATGAGACTAAAATTTGCTATAGTAAGGATGCTCTCAAAAATTGCCTTCCTCAATGAAGAAAATGAGGTCCATTAAATAGAAAAGCTAGAAGAGGAATGAAGAGTTTCTTGATTTGAAACTCCTGACCCTTCATTCCAAATTGAGACACATATTCACAAATTACTTTATAAAAAGAATGGAAAATGCCACACAGGTGGGCTTTGGAATATCTTAAATAATTAATTCAAAAAGGTGTGTCCATTCGAATATCAAGCAATTACTAATTCCTTTTTATGGGTAATTAGCCAAATGGGGTGGATTTAATTTAATTCTAAGCACTTTAGGATTAAATTAAATTATCATAGGGGTAATTTAGCTAATAAAAGTCAAGGACTTTAGGAATTAATTTTGATATTTAATTAATGCAATTTATGGTCTTTGCAATTGAAATCAAGTCAAGTTAAGTTAGGTAGGAGAGAGAAAATTGCCTAGGAAGCTAGGACTTTGGAGATGTAAAATTGAAGATAATGCACCAAAATTAATCAAATTTATTAGGTGCCAATTTTAGGGTATTACAGTGGTGACCAGTTGGAGACTTTCAGCGATTCCGATAATGAGGACTCATGTGACTTCTTTAGCAGCACTTCGTTTTTGCATCACACTGATATGGATGACCCATTTTGTATTACATCTCAGGACAACACTGATGAGAGGTGGGCCTTCAAGAGTCAGCTAAAGGTTAGTGATGACGCTATTATTGCAGCATTAGTTCACTATGATAGCACTCACCAGATCATTGATGATCTGTATAGGACAGCTCAGAGAGATCAAGAGCAAGACGGCAGAGGGATTGGATCCTATACTGCAAGTTTACAGGGAGTCAAGACAGCTTTTGAGGATTGGAAATCCGGGTACTTGCGATTGCTTACAGACTGCGACCACCTGTTACAGGTTGCCGGGAATTATGCTGAACAGTTAAGGAATAAGGAGGTGGAGATCGATAAGCTCAATAGGGAGGTTAGTGCTATCAGGGTCCTTTGGAGCATACTTGTATCGCTCTGCAGGAGGCGAGAAATCAGATCGTGATGTCTAGCCAGTACAGAGAGCAGGATGATAGGGATAGGTTTGAATTCTATCAGGAGGTGATTCAGGAGCTTGACAGTATACAACAGACCTATGATTTGGACAGTTGTCCAAGAAGATCTTTGGGTCATCAAGAGTTTTTGGGTGAGTTAGACCACTTTCAGAAGATGGATAACTCCATGTTCGATATGGGTATAGAGTTGACTATTGATAATCCCCTCTTTGATTTAGATGAGGGAGATACTTCCTATTTCCAGGATGAGGACGAGATTGGTTGCAGGGTGTGGGACCCCGGGGTAGTTATCAGAGATGAGCCTTGGCCATCAGGTTGGAGTAGTGGGATGAGCTCAGTTGATGAGCAGTGTGGTTTGTATACCCGCAGTCCAAGAGTGGTAGTTATGTCTAGTGGCATGATGAGTGATGTCTTTTCTTACACTACCACTCAGTGATGATGTTGATCAGGTAGGACTTATCAAGTACGGGGTCATCGGGTTTGGTATGCCGGTTATGCGGGCTGGTGTGAGTTTTTCACACAATGATATACATTGTATGACTCCGAGCATCGAGAGACACTCATGGAGTCCTTATGCTGATTTGGGGTTTCCAGCAGGGATAGTCAGTGCATTGCAAGTGGAAGTCTTATCCGACAGTTTTGACAATTTGCCTCTTCAGTGCAGTTACTGGTTCAGGTTTCATATTAGAGGGGTAGCTTTATGGCAGACAGATACTTCCAATATGTCACTCAGTATGGACAGTGAGCATCGAGATATTTCAGACAACTGGGGCGATGTAGGGCTCTTTTGCTTGTGGGATCCAAGAGGGGCATACCCGCAGTTGGTTCTCATTTTTGGAGCCGATCAACAGGAGAGTTGGTTTTCTCCAGCATATGACAGTAGAGGCACGGGAGATCCCAGTTGGAGTGAGGTTCTCAATTGGGTTCAGTCTTTACTTACAGATGACAGTAGCACAGGGCAGATGGGCACGATTGATCTTGCAGTGAATTGGGAGCCGGGCATTGGTTTGGCTGCTGTTTGGTTATGGAGAGAGTGGCTTCACAGATCAAAGCCTAATGACTATGTCAGCTACACATGACAGGTCAGTGGACCAACTTCCCTAAGATTAGTTTGGGATCCAGGTATTTGATTGCAACATGCAGATACTGATTGCTTGAAGGCAAGCAATCTCCGGGAAGGGATGATTGTAATGTCCCTTTTTTAGGGTACATTATATTGTGTCGGGTTGTTAGACTTTTCACCTTGGCTCGGAGGGCTAATCGTGGCATGGCAGTGTTCTAGGGGATGATCGGCCTAGGTGGTTTCAGTTCCAGGCCAATTGGTGCAGTTTCTGCAAGTTTCCAGGGCACTTACTATTTATAGTAAGTCAGTAGGGGTTCAAAATTCTCAGCTTTTCAGTAGTGGACTTGGAGCGTCTCGTCGAGAGCTTTTCGGCGAGCTATCACACGACGGCATCCAAGCTCGTTTGGGTTTCCGTTTTTATGCCAGATGATTTCCTCATTTATTATTTTACTTTATAACTCAACAGTCATTTATTTAAAGTGACTTAAAGTGAGTTTATAAAGAGACGAAATGGGCATACGAAGAATCACAGTGGGGAAACTAAAGAGTCACAGCTGCAACCATAAGAGGAGGTTTGGAGTCTCATTTCAGCATGCTTCAATTTATGAATTTTACTTCTCTTTGAGAATTCGAGAAGCTTCAGCTATCGAATCAAAAATCTGAGGATGGAAACCTTCAGCATTTCTTGGTGGATTGGACGAAAACCCGATTCATCCCAATGCAGATTCATTCAGAGTTCGCCATTGTTATATCAGGTTCTTTATCATCCAGTCAAACTGTTCTTTGCTGTATTTCGGATTGGATTGGATATTGTAATGTTTGGTTAATGTATTGCTGATGTATAATACTAAACCCTATTTCTCAGAAAATTAATAAAGTTATATCTGCTGGTTATTCAAATTTATCTGTTGGATACTTGCATGTGTTATTGGTTTTTGAAACTGCATGTGATTTGATTGAGAAAGTTAGTAGATGACCGGTTAGGGTCATTTCAAACTTTCATCTAACTCTAGGATGAGGTCATCATTTGATTCTTCTATATTTCTTCAAACTTAACATCTCTATTGATTTCAATTGTCCTTGACCCTGGTATGTATACTTTGTAAGCTTTGGAAGATTCACTATAGCCGACAAATATGCCTTTATTTCCTAAGGGCTCTAGTTTAGTCCTTTTCTCTTTAGGTATATGAATGTATACAGGGCACCCAAAGATTCTCAGGTGACTTAGATCAGGGTTGATTCCTGAGAAGATTTCTTCAGGTGTTATATTTTCTAGAAATGAATGACATATGTTTTGAATGTATACTGCAATATTCGAGGCTTCAGCCTAGAACTTTATGTGGAGATTTTGGTCATGCATCATAGCCTTAGCTGCTTCAATAATAGTTATATTCTTTCTTTCAGCTACACCATTCTATTGAGGATTATATGGTATTGTATACTCCCTCTTAATCCCAACAGATATGCAAAATTCTTTAAAGTTTTCAGAAATATATTCTCCTCCATTATCGGATCTTAGGATTTTAATTTTCTTCCCTGTTTGATTTTCGACTAAGGCTTTAAACTCTTTGAATGTAGATAGAACTTCATTTTATTCTTTTAGTTTTAGGAAGTAGATCCATGTTTTCCTGGAATAATCATCGACAAAGATGATATAATACAAGTATCCTCCTAGGGAAGGTACCGACATAGGTCCACATAAGTCAGTATGAATGAGTTCAAGTACAATCTTCGATTTATGTTCACTATGAGGAACAGATGTTTTGGAGTTCTTTCCTAATGCACAGCCTTTGCATGTTCCTTCATGTTCAGATTTTAGGGTAGGTATGCCTTTCACAATTTTCTCTATGGAAGGTAGAGCTCAGAAATGTAGTCTTTTGTGCCAGATCTCATTGTTCTTTATGACTTCATGATTTAGGGCTGAATTTTGAGTGTTTCATAGTTTATATAGACTTTTGTCTCTGAATCAAATAGAGATTGCATTTTTAATGTTTGAATTTTTAGGTCAACATAGAACCTTATCTTCTTGGAAGGTAATGTGATACCCTTGATCTGCTAGACCTGAAATAGAGACTAGATTTCTCTTGATACTTGGTACATATAGAACATCTTTTAATTTTAAGGTAACTCCAGTTTTCAATTGGACTGAGCAGGTCCCAATTCTTTTCGCAAGGTAAGTGGAGTTTACCCCTATTGTGACTTCTTTGTTAGAATGTCCTTTAAAGGTTTCAAATTGGTCTCTAAATCAAGTTATGTGTCTGGATGCTCCACTGTCATTTATCCAAGCATTCTTATTGGAGTTTAGCTCACTTGATAAGGCAAGGAAGAATAGTGATTTTTCAGGTTCCTTGACTTCGGAGATGTTGACAAGGCTTTCTTTCTTTCTGGACAATACATGTGTGTATGTCAAAATTTGTCACATTTGTAACATTGAACTTTTCACAAATCTCTTTTCTTATAATTTTTATTTTTCTTCCCTTTTTTCTTAAAGTGTCTCTTCCTTTTATTGTTTGAGTTCACATGTAAAGCTTGAACTTCCTCTTCTTTATTAGGTATGATTCCTCTTCTAATCAATCATGACTCCTCTTGGTACAATCATTCTTTAGTTGATCAAATTTTGTTAGAGTAGGACGAGCACTAACTCCTTGAATGAAGGATTCCCATAACCCTTTAAGAACTATCAATGATAATTCTTCATCATTTATAATATTTCCGAGAGTAGAATGTTGGTCTCTTAATTCTGACATCCTCAAAAAATATGATGTGACAGTTTCTCCCTTGTTCATCTTGATGTGAAGGAGTTGTGTTTTTAGAGTAAGCAATCTACTCGTATTATTGATTTCATATGAGTTTTCAATAGTCATAAACATCTCATATGAGTTTGAAGATTTTGCTATATATGGAAGAATGTCATCTTTTACAGAATCAATTATAATCTTCATGGCCTTATTGTTATGTCTTTTCCATACTGTTTTATCAGGTTCATTTTCAGGCATAGTTTTGTTCTCTTCCACATATTGCTCTAATTCGAGTTCTCTAAGAACGATTGTGATTTGTATTCTTCAGGATACGAAGTTTGATGCTCCATCAAGTATGTCTTCTAGCTTGACTTCGTTCACCATAAGTGCTCTTATGAGTAGTTTGAATAATTCAAGAACTTTTGAAGGTATTTTCACAATTTGTTTTAACCTCTATCTACCAACCTTGCTCAGATACCATGTTAAGGATGGTGAGATCTAAGATAAAGAACAATTATATATATATATATATATTCTAACCTTGACTGTGATGAATTTTATTCTTGCCAGAAATAAGCAAAGTTTTGAATGGGTAAGTATCGAATGAAGAATAGGAATTGTCATTGTTATTGATTCCATTCTCCATCAATACTTCCACAATATATATTATATTGAATAGTCATGTCTACATAAGGACATGACCCTTAAGTGGCATGACTCACAAAGGGTCATGGCCTTGCGTGGCCATGAATTTAACTAATCATGTGTTAGTGACTTAATATATGTCACGATATTCTGAAGAATGCAGGTCAAGTATTATACAACACTGATCATCGAGCCCGAGCATGATTTGGCAACACCGATACATATGTATCGAATCGCATATATGCAATATTAATATGCAGTTCTCAAACCCGATCACTCGGTGAGAGTACGATGGCAGATTACAGATTGATTATGTAAGAAGCCCGATCAAATCCAACCGAAGCTATTACTTCAACGGTATATAGTTCATAATCAGGAGTACTCACTCAAGGGGGCCCACTTGGTAAGGAAACTTGTTATTTTCTTTCTGTAGTTTAAATCAGTTAGATCGGTAATGCCATGTCTATGTTAACTCGGTGAAGAATTGCTCCTGCAGTCATAGAAACTCATCTCTGTGACTGTTCCTGCAGCGAAAGCAAAGTAAAAGAGTTAGTTCAGTTAGTTATGGAATTCCTGTTTTAATACAAGTTTAAGTCAGATTTCTCCATAGGAAGTTATAGGCAAGATGTTTATGTATTTCCTTATAGTATTCAATTCAGAACTTCTTCATTTACATCAAGTTCATTTTCCCCTATCTCTCTTCCAAACTCCATTTGCATTAGTTGTTGTACCTTTTCGTCCAGCTGTCTGTTATATTTGTCAATTACTTCTTGGGCCTCTTCTTCCTCCAGATTCCTGAAAATATCCTCTATCTCCACAGCCTCATGCAAGTAATCTCCCAAATTCTGTTTCTTCTTATGGGAATTGATGTATCCTTCTGGATAATAGTTCTTCCTTGGATAATGCTCCATCAAATTGAATTCATCCAACAACTTTTTCTGAATTACTTCATATGCTTTAGAGGATACAATGGTATAATCTCCAAAACAAAGAGTACCTGGCAGGAAAGTCTATTTGTGCAAATCCATAAAGTGCTTAGTATTTGAAATGCTCAACTGCCTCACAATCTCCAAGTATGTCATTCTGTCAGGAACAACTTTTGGTAGCATGTATGGGGCTCCTTCAAATCCATAAATTCTGAAGCATGTGAAATCCAAGTAGACATACCAATCTCCTCAGTTATGATCCACAATCTTCCTCTTATCAAAATCTTTTGGCCTTAAAAATCTTTTGACTTCATTAGAAACAGATTTATCGCAAGGAAACCAATACATTTGATAAATTGGTTTCATAATCCACTCTTCAAACTTAATAGAATTTGACTTAGGGTATCTAGAATCCCACACAGAAGTCCATAATTGCACAAGTTTCTCTTCTCCTTCTTTGCTCCTGAGGTTCAATTTTAATTCTCTCGGCCAAATACCCCTCTTGTGTCCATAAAACAATACCAGATGCATTAATAAAGAATAATGCATAAACCTAGGACATTCATTATCCTTGAGACATAGAAAACCTTCATGTAATTTCTCCACTACGTAAGATGCATAATCAAAGGGTCTTGGTTCATACATTTGAATGTCTGAAGCTAATACCATAGGCCCAGTACTCATAAGGTTAGGTACTTCTATTCCTCCAAATTGTCCACAAGACATATAATGTATATTGCAAATAGTGCCTAAAAAGACTCAAGCTAAAAGGTGGCCCATCCTATGCTGTGAGTTTTCCCTGTTCCTTCTTATGAATGGCTAACTTCCAGCCAGTGTACATAGTATCCATCCTATGATATTCTTCTTCTAGGTCAACAAAAGATAATGGCATACCACAACTCTGATCTAGTTTTAAAACTTCGTTTAGAGTCTCTACAAAAAAACTAATGAAAACATTTCCAACAAGATCTTGAATACACCTTCTTATTGAATTATAATTTCTCGCCAAAAGCTCCAACACTTTCAAATTCACAAAGACATTCGGCACACTCAATTTACCCAAATTTGTCATCTCAAGATTCCACAATGGCATCTCTTTGTCTCTTCTTAAATAATGAAACAGGAAAAGCTCATAACCTCTAACCATAGTCCAAATGTCTCCAACATTTTTGAATTTGTCTTCCAATTGGTCTCTTTTTGGCAAATGTTGCTTAGATCGTCTCGATTTAGGGCCTGAGGCCTGCATTTGGTCAATCATGTCTTGGTTTAGCTCTCTTACTGGGACGCTCTCCTATGTTTTAGTCTTCTTTCCCTTTGATTTTGTACTCTTGCTTGGTCTTTTCTTCTCAGAAGAGCTAGATGCCTCCATTTGTGTAATTGTAATCTCTTGTGCAAATTACTTCAATGTCTGCAACTTCTTTTACTTTTGCAAATTTTTGTGTCAGACAACTTCAATTATATATTGAATGCATCAAAGTCACAACCTGTAATGATAAGGATCTCATAAATTTTCCTCGTGTGTATCCCTAGATCTACCCAATGTGTGCATTTAATAGAAATTCTTTTGTCTTCGTTTTGAATTTCGAACTGACAAGACAACAATTCTTCATCGGTGTAGGTTCTGCCGACATCTGTTTGCTTTTGGCGCCATCGGCATAACCATCTTCCTTTTTCTACAAAGCCTTCATTTCATCTTTCAACCGGCATAGGTAATACCGATAGGTTCATCGGGGGTCGGCCAGTCTATTAGAACGTTATACAGATAGTCATTGTTACGTCGATGACATTCATCAAGGTGATTCTTACTGATACACCACTAGTTACATCAATGTATATTTATCTGATGATTATAGAATAACTTATCTTCAGTTTACCCATCGAGATAATAATTTACATATAAGCTGATGACTTCATATTTCCCTTAATCATTATAGATCATTCCGATAGTCTCATCGGGCATGGGGATATCTCAAAATCTGCTTCAACGATGGTTATTTATATGCCAATAAGTCCATCAATGTGACTCCTCCCGATGTTCTCATCTTGTCCTATCGGCATATGTCCTCCCGCCTTTCTTTTTCACAACGGCCCTCAATCATCCTTTATCAATATAAGTCATACCGATGTATTCATTAGGTATCGAAGGAGCTCGAAAATACATATCGCGATTGCTTTAACTACGCCGATGACTTTCATCAGTATAACCCCTGCCAATAGACTCCTTTTCTTTAGTATCCTTTGGAGCAAGTCTTCCTGATAGCCTTATCGGCTATCAACAAGACAAGGTTTTTTGTTTGCTACTAGTGTATGTCTTGCCAATGGAGATTATCGGTATGTGTATACTGATTCGTTGCTTTTCTTTTGCTCATTTGATGCCATCGGCCTAGCTCTTGCCAATATGTTATCTTTCTCAATGCCCATCTCTCCATCATTATATGTTACCCCGATCACACTTTGTTATTTCACTCTAAGTGTTACCATCGAGATGACTCTCGCTGATAATGCAAATCTCTATCGGTATAACTTTTGGCTTCTCCTCACGCATACAAATGTTTATAATCTGCTTAATTGGTCCACATCAATTGAACAAAACCTCTTTTGCAAGTAGGAGATCCAATGTTCCCTTCTGTCCTTCCTTTTGGTACTTTGGCCTGAGGTACTTCAAACTTTGAAGCATACATTTTGGCAAAGTTTGTCAAAGTGAAAGTCCATCCCTGCAAACCAATCTAGAGAACGCATGCCCTTTCTTCTGGGTAATCTTGGCAACCATTAGGGAAAGGACCTTCATAGGTAGTCAAGATCACATTTGCATTTTCAATCACTCTTAGAAAAGTCCGATAAGCTTCCTCTCTTTTAAACTGCAACTTAAGAATACATCTATACACCCAACCTTATACCACTACAACCCTTAAGCTACCTAGCTAATGGTTAGTTTTCTAGATCCAAATCACAGATGGAAAAGAATTGGTAATGAAAGCTTCTTCAACCTACACACAAAGAACCTACAGTAACTATTCTCATGATAAAATGTGTACTCAATAAAGATACTTTCATGTGTTAAGATCAAGGATGAATATGCAAAAATCTTAATGAATCAAGGCTTAAAAGAGATTTCCAAGGATATAATCAAATTGATAATTTTTGTGCTAATAGGCTCCAACACAAGGTATGCCTTTAGATCCTTTTTCTTTTAAGGTACCTTATGCAAATGCTTATACACCTAATAATCAATGGAAAACCCTCATATCTACCAAACTTAAGGAACAATAGACCCCAGTCGCGGAACAATCTGCAGAATACCTGGCCAAGTTATCAAAATCTTAACCCTCCACCTCAGTGGCTACAACCTTAGGGAAATTGGCCACCCCAAGGGAATTGGCAACAAAACCCTCAATGGCGAAGGAATCAACAATGGTCAAATCAGCCCATTCAGCCAACTATAATGCCTCCCAATCCAAATGCTAATGCACCAAGGCCTACTCAATTACCAGCTCAACCTACACTGAGTCCTAATAATAAACCACAGCAACACTAGCAATTTTATTCCACTGATCCTACTCAATATCTTGCTTATGTTATGGATATAAGTAACATACACATACTTTCAAGGACAACTCTATCCGCACCTACATCTCCTCTTATCACAGAAGTTCCTCTTGAAGGAGATAGTATATCTAATGGTAACCCCCTTGTGCAACCTACTCGGTCCACGCAGATTGAACCCATCCTGAATGCTGATCTAGTGCCACCATTTCCACGAAAGTTACAAGTTACTGAATCTAAATCAGAATCCAACTTTGATTTCATGGATCGACTTAAAAATGTGTGTCAAAATACCCCTATTCCAAGCAATCAAGAATGTGCCCTATTTATAGTAAGGCAATAAGGGATGCTTTATTGATCTTGCAGAGATTTATTCAGAGGCATTGAGGAAGAAGGAAGAAGTAGACACCCTACCTTCAAGCTCTCGAACATTAAGGACACCGTACAAGCTACCTTAGTGGCACTACATGAAGCAAAAAATCAGGTGGATGACCTTGTTCAAAAATTGATTTTGTCACACTCTTCTTCATCTCGATCAGAAATTCAATCTTCAATGGCATCATCAATTAAGGTGCAACTTTCAGAGATGACAGTTGTGGAGGACCAACAGGTAACAGGAGTTGAAGAACTTTAGGTGGGAGCGTTGGTACAAGAAAATTCATATTGCATCCATGAGATTGTTTCCTTAGCTAGTGTGACAGGTGAGCATGATATTGATTGTAAATCAGTTGTGGAGGAGAAAACTTCATTCCCTAGTAGCAATAATGATGGGAAAACACATCAAGAGTTTGAACTCTTAAAAGAGGAGAAGGATTCTCAAGGACATGCAACTTGCAGCCACAAGGAAAAACTTTGGTAGGGAGTACACTTGATTTCCAATATGTTACACCTCTTGGAGCAACTCTTGAGGGAGAGTTCTCATCAAAGGAAGTTGCACAAGTCTTAGCTCGTTTTAATACGGCAAATAAATCCATAGAATACCACTTTGGATTGTTCATTTCAATGAGGGGAAAAAAGGGCCTAGGGATGGAGTCTCGGCATCAAGTCTGCAAACTCTTAGAGAGCACTTGGAGTGATAAAATCAAATTACCTGCAATTGCTTTCAGGTAGAGATCGTGTCATCACGTTTGCAAGGCAGCTATATAGAACATTTGTAGAGAGAAACGTACAAGAGGTTACTTCAAGGGCAGTAAAGATTGAACAAGTTAATTAAGTATATGATGTGAGGAATAATGAAATAACTAAGGGCAGCAATGGTTTTGTTTACGCTGAGGATGTGCATGATGATAACATAGGGGTAGAGAGGGATGAGTATGATTCATCTACACTTAGTAAGAAGATTGTGCATGATAATGCATTTCACCGTGCTTACATAGTGAGATATGCACATTCTTTTTCATTCACCACACCTACTGATAACCTGATGCTCCAAATGACACATAAGACTAGGGTGAATGATTGGTATTAGGTGCTTTTTCCTACTAAGGAAGCACCCAAATCTTCTAGGTCTTCCTGTTTTCTTTTCCAATATAGTCATCATTTTAGGATACAGGTTAGAGAGGCAATGTCGTGGTAATTGGATGTTCTATTTGCAATTTGTTTAGAGCAATGGGATATCATAGATAACAGGAAATGTGGATGGCCTTTTTGCTTGTGGGATCCACCTGGAGCATTTCTGTGGGTAGTTGTGTTTTAGGGAGCTAGTTGGAAAAGTTGGGGGAATTTGCTTCATTCATTCTGTGATAGAGGTTGGCATAATGATGAGCTTCCATCATCATTTGACATCGGAGGTACCTATGGCTTCAACTGGAGTGAGGTTCTCAGTGGAGTAGAGGATGTTTTCATTTATGATAGCAGCACATGGCAGGTTAACCTAAATGAGTATGCATGTGGGATGAATTGGACTCTTGCAATCCACATGATTGGTGCACTGTTTTCAATGGACCATGATGACTTGCTTCACAACTCCGAGCATGGTGATGTTTACATCAAAGTAGTGCAGCAGATTGGTGGAGTAAAGTCCCAGAGGTTGATATGAGATTCATACATTCAGTTTCAATTTACAGGTGTAAATTGCTTGGGGGCAAGCAATCTCTAGGAAGGGAGGACAATAATGTCCCCAATTTTGGCAAGATAAATTAATAAAAAAAATGAATGACTTCATTTTAATTAATTTAACTAATAAGTTACTTGAATAAAATAATAAAATATTATTATAAGTCACTTTATTTAATAATAATTTGTCCAGCTTGTAGTAGAAGGTATATTCTAGAAGCTTCATCAAATTGTTAGAAATGGTGGGGTTTGCCATTCATTTGTCATGTTGAGATGTTACTTTACTTTGAGGAATTTGTTGGTACATTTGCTTGATTTATGGAGACATAAAACTTCACGAATTGATCAATGAGTTGGATGGAAACTTGGTTCTTCCTAGGAGTGGATTCCCAACAAAGTTCACAATTGCGCAAACTTTGTAAGGTTGAATTGTTTCAGAAATACCTTGCATATTATTGTTCTAAAAATATTATCTTAAAGAATATAATATTTTTGTCAAATGTGTGGCATTTGAGAAGTATTTCTACCTAAAAAATATAATCATTATATTTTTTAGCAATACTAGTGAGAATATATATATATATATATATATATTGCTAGTATTAAATATTACAAGCCGACATATTTTAAAAGATCATATTGGCTCAATTATTATTGTGGGCGTTATTAAGGTCGGGCATATTGTGAATGCGAAGGAGAAATAAATAGTCCTTGGTTTTGTTTACATTTGAATTAAAAGGTGCTGCTCAATCCATTTGAAGCAGTGAATTTATAAAGACACATTATTATGTATTGTTGTGACTAGTAAAATGGCAAAAAATTAATACACTTGCCTATAGTATTGTGTTTTGAGATAAATTACTTGACGGGAGGAAATTGTATTTATAGGGTTATATATATATATATTTGCTCATTAATTGAAACACGAAATTAACATTATCATGTGTAAGGTTATATTGGAAATATTTGGAAAGAGATTATAGTTGAAAGAAAATAAATGATTTAACGAGCCTTCCTATTGGCTCCATCCATTCACGCACCCAAACAT
This sequence comes from Chamaecyparis obtusa, assembly GCA_027943335.1. NCBI lineage: Eukaryota > Viridiplantae > Streptophyta > Pinopsida > Cupressales > Cupressaceae > Chamaecyparis > Chamaecyparis obtusa. Next base: position 813,490 of record BSBK01002345.1, read on the forward strand.
ATACGTCCGCATTTGTTCCTTCTTTCTGAGCAGTGTTTCTTATCTAGCAAAAATTTGTGTGTGTAAGTGTTAGACGGCAAAGGACTCCTCTGTGAGTCGACATAAGAAGTAAGCTGGTGATATGAGCAAAGTATGGTGATTGGGGGACAATGCTAACAGAGAACAAAGAGCCATGGTCATTGGAGAACTAATAATTACAGGAATATTAGACAAAATTAGACAAATATTGAAGGAATATTAAATGGATGGTAAATAATTAAATAATTAATGAATATCATTTAGTTAAGAATTAGGAGGGAAATGATAATATTAGACAAATATTGAAGGAATATTAAATGGATGCTAAATAATTAAATAATTAATGAAAATCATTCAGTTAAGAATTTCGAGGGAAATGATAGTTTGAATTTAAATTAGAAGAATGACACAAATTAATTAAATAATCAAGATCATTTAATTAACTATGACGAAAATTACTGTTACAATCGCGCACAGGCGATGGGACAATTTTAGGTGTCTACAACTTCGTTTATTTTATTTTTTCTCTCTAAGAAGTTTGGAAGCTTGGCTTTCCATGCAAGAAATCTGAGGACGAAAACTCTTCGAGTTTCTCAGTGGTTTGGATGGAAACCCAAAACCATCTTTTGTGTGGATTCATCCAGAATTACCATTGTGCTTTTTATCAGATTGCTACAAATCTCTTTGGAGGATTTGACAGGATTTTGACATTGAGGAAGAGTTGGAAATATCATTTATTTGAATATTTTGGAGAAAATTTTGGGAGTTTGACAATACCAAATTGGAATGAGCATTCTGTTTCGAACCTTCCAATTATCTACAGAAATTTAAGACTTGTTGGAGTCCAGATTTGAGTTTGTTTCATCATCATATGGTCTTCTACATTGCTCATCTCATTGCCATTAGAGTTATGCATCATCTAGGTATGTTGTGATTGTTGAACACTCAAATACTTAGGGCTTGTACTTGCTCTTACAGTCTCATAAATACCATATAAGAACTGATTTATTTGTAATCAGACCTCATATTTCATCAATAAAGGGTTCATTTGGTATTGTTATGTTGTTTGTTATGTTTTGTCTTATTTGGTACATGTAATTGCAACACAATCAATCCAAAATTCAACCAACAAAACTCAAAAATTCATATCAGACCCATAAAATCAGAATTTGGAGCTTTACATGACAAGTGTTTGACAAAATGTCAAACATCAAAAACTTAAAAAACAGGGCAGAATTAGTAAGGGTTGTTACATCCGAATCCGAGTCCAATTTTTAGGTTTGTCCAAGGCGAGTCCAACACGAGTCTAAGTTGCTTCACAACTTGGGGCATAGTGATGTTCATATCAAAGTTGCACAGTGGATTAGTGGAGCAGCACTTTTGAAGTTGATATGGAATCCTAGTATCATGATACAGGTTTTGATTGCTTGAGGACAATCAATCTCTGGTAAGGAAGGACTGTAATGTCCCCTTCCAATGTAACCTTGGAGTATGAATATTTAGTAAGGTCATGAAAGTAATTAATATAATTATTTAATATTATCCTCAAAATAAATCATCAGGGACATTATTTAATTAATTTAGTAAAGTATTAAAGTGACTTTAACGGTGAGTTCAGTGATAACTTAGTAAAGTCACTTTATTATTATTTACCCACAATTCAAAATTAAACTAAAAGAGAGGGAAAATCAAAAAACACAAGGAAAAGAACATCTGTAGGCAAATAGACGGAAAGCGAGGAGTCACTACAATGGGCTAAAAGAACAATGAGACATTCATCCAGATATACTTAGTTTGTTATTTTCTCTTGGCGAGCTTGAGAGATTTAGCTTTCGATTTAAGCAACTTGAGGACGGAAACCCTTGGGATTTCTTGGTGGATTGAACAAAGACCCAATTCATCTTTTGGAGTGGATTATGTTGATATTTGTGGCCTTTTCAGAAAGATCAATATGCTGAGATAAATTATAAATAACTACATCTCATAATATTGTATTAAACTCTAAAGGAACACTCTTATATTGTCCTAGAGGAACGACTTACATTGGCAAGAGGGACAACTTGCTTATCAAATATTATGTCATGTCGAGGGACGACTTGCATGAGGGCCGACCTGCTGAATAAACATTAATTATTAAAGGCCGACTTGCTTATGCAAGTCAGCTACCTTACTATGTTGAAAAGTCATCTCTTGCATGCATATAAAGTAGTTATGGTGTGAATTAAGCAAGCATCAAAAACATAACATGTCTGCCATACATTCGCACCATAGCAGCAAATAAGCAGATCCATTCTAATTTGATCCATAGCAGTAGCATTTCATACTAAATTTGCAGTCATTCCTAGAGGAAGAATAGCATATCAAAAGCGCAATATATAGTGAACTTAAAGGACAATATATAGCAGATTTGGAGGACGAAATACACCACAAGTGGAGGACAAATTGAAGAAGACATAAAGGATTGAATTATAGCAGCTTCAAGGCATCATCAAGGAGACTCTACAAGAGACTTAATAGCCAGGTATTATTTGTTCTTTTACTTATCTATATTTTGGAAAGGGCCTAAATCTTAGTTCTAAAAGATCATCTATAGGTGGTTATTTCCTTTCAAAGTCCAAAATATTAACAGATTCATTTAAAAATTCACCAGTGTGTTTTATTGTCAGGCTGTTGGAGATAAGTAGGTAAGACTATTTTATTATCAATTTTTTTAATACGTGGTGGGGTGATTGAATATATTGAAAGTTATAAATGATGATAACAAATTTTTTTTTGTGGGTAATCATTTTTGCTTCAAATTAAGATGGTGTGCCAAGTTTGATTTATTAAAATATAATTTCTATTGGTGAGATGTCATTGAAAATTAAGAAACCTATAGAAATTATTTATCAAAGAAATAAAATTTGCTAAAGTTTAGGAAGAAATTTAATCATTTCATTGGAGCGATTACTCTACCATTCATGAGAAGATAAATCAATACAAATTACATGTGCAAACTCACAAAATGATTGAAGCTTGGCAATTCTTTGTTGTTCAGTTCCTCTAGAGTTATCTTTAAGTGTAAAATTCAAAAAAAGGAAAATCGAAAAACCATTTATTGTCAGTCTATAGCATAGTTCCAAGACTGACCAAGTCTTGCCGAGTCTAGAGCCGAGTGACCCTAGCTAAGTCCCAAAGGCCCGAGACTCTCTAGGAACTCACTCTAGGCGAGACTCACTAGAAACTAGTATTTTGCCGAGTTTTTGCCAAGCCCTACCAAATCTTCTAGAGTCTGCACCGAGTCCAAGTCATGTTTCTATGGTCTATAGAGCTTGTATCACAGCAATTGTAATGTCCCCATTTTGAGCGAGCATTGGAGTTTGTGGATTTAGCCTATCATTGGGTTCTTGTAGGCTAATTTTGGTGATTAGAGGACCCTATTGTGGGTTTTGTCCCCGTTTTGAGGGACTTACTATTTATAGTAAGTCAACATATGGTTCTACTGAGCTCGGATGATTTAGAGGAGTTATATGATGCTCTCAGATTTTATTTCCGACTTCCGGTTTCGACTCCAAGATTCTTGGAGGGAGTGTCTATTTTTAGTAAGTCACCTCGTCAGGTACATTCATCGTCTTTCTTCATTAGGATCACACCTATGTTGTCAGATTTTGATTCCAATGCTTCTTCAGTCATTTTCGCAAGATGGGTGAATTATGATTATTATTTAATTAAATTGGCTAAGGTTGCTATTTTTATTGGGATTGCATATTGGACACCTTCGTGTTATAGCTCATTTGAACCGGGTTGAGAAGTTTTAAATCTTGAACACATAAAACAAAGACCCTATGTGTCAAAATATCATTATATTAATGAAAAGGTCATTTTTGGAACAATGGAGGAGTTTAAATTAATAAAGTGACTTTATTATATGTCATCTTTAAATTATAACATAAAGTTGCTTTATGAGAAATGAAATTAAAGTAAATTAAAGGAGATGAAGACAAATGAAAATTGAATATTATAAAAGGGGATTCAAATTTCATTTCATTCATTCTATTGTGCATTTGATATTATTGATTTGTGTGAAGAGAAATTTGGAACAAGGGTTTCAAAATTTCAGACTTGGAGAATTGTGAATTCTTCAAAGTTTTTACAAGCATTTAAGGTGTTGAAATAAACATTGAGATTTGCTATAGTGTGGGTTTGATTCAAAAGTTCAATTTGAGCTTACAGGAGAAGAATCGATACAGAGTTTGAGTCAGTTTGAAGGTTTTTTCTGATGGTGATAGCAGCATTATACCCTAGGCTGTTATTAGTGATTAAATCACAGCTTTGGTAATTGTTCTGAAGAGAGTTTGAGGCAGCCACACTCAGCTGCAAACCCACATGAGTTACTAGATGCTAGACGGCTAGGTCTACAGCAGAACAATCTTATCTTGGCATTCAATTTCAGATTGGAGTTGGCTGCTGGAAAAATTCAGGCATTGTATAGAGATTTTGAAAACTGTTGGGCTCAATTTCTGTGCTGTGATTTGTTTCCAAGTTTTTTCTCAGTTGCATTTTAGTTTTCAGAATTTAATAAATATTTCTCCATGCATTGTATATACTATATACATATAAATCAACAAGAATTAATCATAGTTAAATGCATTGGATAATTGTTTCAGAATAACTTTAATACAAAGTTATTATCTTGCCTCGCAACATTTTTTAAAAATTCAAGCAAATGCTTATTTATTTCAAAAATCAGTTATATATAAAATCTGCATAGCAAATCAGTAGTTTGGCAGAGTTAGAACCAGCAAGGGTTCTTACAGCAATATCTTAGATGGTTACATGACAGGAGTATATTGCAATGCAAGCCGTGAGTGGGAGAATAACACACCTCATTCTAGATGCCTTTACGAATGGAGGAGTTGCTATTAGTGATTTTTTCATACATTGCCGCCCACCCTTTTGTTGTAGCCTGAATATTCATCTCAGTTTGTGGGCTCTTCTTATCGGCACTCTCTGTATATAACATGAGGCTAGGGATTGTCATGCATATGCAATCACTTGAATACACTTCTTTACCTTCCTTGTGCCGGTCTGGGCGAATTGAGTCTTCATAGCAGCAGTTTGGTCAGAAGTGAGCTTTCCATTTAAGAATTGGCCTCTCTTCACTTACATGGAATCACTTTGGAGCAGCATATATTCCTTTCTGATCATGATCTATAAGTGTGCATGATATCATCTTGGTATTTACTCTTTGATATATATATTTTTTATTAATGGCAGTGGTTTCAAAGCTGAGCATTAAAATATCAATTGTCATTAGATTGAGATTCAATAAAAATTCTGGGTAAAGGATTCGTGAAGAAGTATATGTAAGCCTGAAATAAAAGAAGGATAAGTTGAAGATCTTTCAGAACACTCAATTTGCAATCAGGAATTATAAATGTGCAATGCCATGTGTGTCAAATGTTTGATGAAATGTGTTGAGAGGAATTTACAAATTTGTGTGAAAGATACGAAGGGTTATTCCTGAAAGAATGTGAATTAAAAGACAGAATATCAGACCATTGGCTAATGCTCCTGAACATGGTGAATAAGGTGCAAACTGTAAGTTCTAAATTCTTTGTATTTGAACTGCAGTATTAGATTTTCAGAGCAATGGTACATGAATTGTTTGTTTTTAAGTTTCAGAATGAATAGAACTAGTATGCTCTTAAAAACTATTCATTGAGCAAAGAACAAAACTTGTGCGCACTGCAGAAGTAAATCATAAGAGTCAAGTTGATAGAACAAAATTAGTTGGGTTTTCACAGTGGTAAAATAAAGCAAATTGTTTGACAAAATGTATCAAAGTTCAAATACTGAAAGATTAAAGCAAACAGGGTTGGTCACTACAGTCTCTCTATAATTATCTTGGAAATTGTAAGAACCCTGTTGGTTCTACCTCCGACAAACACTGAATTGTTACACCTTTTTGATGTTTGACATTTTGTCAAACACTTCGCATGAAACCTCTATCTTGCTGGCCTTTAATCTTCAAATTGTTTTGACTTGCTTGGAAAGGTTTCAATGAAGTTTAAATACTTGCAAATGATTACCAAGATATCCAGGAAAAGAATTAAAATGCAAATGCAATCATTTTTACTTTTTGAATGCAAACATATGATTTCTACATGTAAAATGTGCACCTACAGCCAAAGGGAATTTTCACAAACACTTGGCATGCAATTTAATGTGTTGATTATGAGTAGTTTATGATATGAACATTACATCAAACAATTTGCATACAAATTCACTGCTACAACTATTCACAAAAATTCCTCTTATTGCAATTCAAGAAGATGAAATATATACCATGATAATCAAATGTATTGCCATATAACTTATTTGAAATTTTAAAACCTGGAAATTATCACATCTTGCAATCAAAAGCCCAAACAAAATTGTAGGTGTATTCTGGAATAAATGTAAACCTTGGCACCAATTACCAATGTCTATTGAAGCACAAAAAAACCCCCAACGTGTCTCTGAATAAACCCACATCACTATCACTGGCTCACGCAACTGCTTGTTACCTGCGGCTGCTTTCAAAAAATCATAAATGCCGCTATTACAGGCTGCAAACTGTATTATTTAATGTTCTTCTAACCCTTTCAACAAACTGATTGTAATTTCATTCAATCAAACCTCAATTCCTTCACTTGAAAGCACAATCATGGCTTCTGATATAAAGCCATCACCATTGCCAAATTCATTGGATATCTCACCAATTCAAAGTGCTTACAAATCTGAAAGAATTTCCAATCCTTCGAATCAAACTTCTGAAACCCTTGGCTCTCAGCCTGAACCAAGACAATGAGGAAAAACAAAGCATCAAGAATGAATTAATCTTTGCATTGAATGCATTTATAAACTCCAAGGCAAATCGGCTGGAAACTTCAAGTTCACTCTCTGCATAACTTAAAGAACATATGTGCTTTTGTTGCAAAGTTTGAAATATAATAATTTATTATATTTCCCTCCATTTGGTTCACAACAAAATAATATAAAGTATATCTTAATAAACACTTATATCTCCCTCTAAATTGGCACTTTACATTATTCCTCATATGCACTTTATAATTTGACTTTATAATCATTAAATCATTGCTCTTAATAATAAAGTCAAATAACATTTAATGATGTGCACTTTTAATTAATTATTAATAAAGTATTACTTTATTAATAATTAAAATGTCATAACTCCAAAAAAACTCATTATTTTGATGAACCATCTGAACCAGGGAGTCAACCACTGCATCCTCTATCTGTATGACTGTCTTACTAGAAATAGAAAGGGCCCTTCTCAATCATAGTTCCATGACTCAGATTCGGCTACGACTCGGCAAGGTCGACTCGACTTGTGACTCGGCTACGACTCAGCTATGACTCGGCAAAATGAAAAAAACCCTTGAAATTTAGAGATTTTTAACAATTAAAACTTGTTTCATGCACCCATTATTGAATAAAACTTAAAGATACTATAACATCATCAAATAGAAACTAATTTGATCACATACATAAACATACATCCATCACATAAGTGTAGGCAAGGAAAATATATATATGGCATGTAATAGATACTAACTATTACATGCCATATATATATTTTCCTTGCCTGTACATCGGTCTTCAGCAAATACAAGATCCCTGCTCAGGAGTAGAAATCATGTGAAAATATTATTAAAATTAGTATACAAAATAACATTAAGACAATCTCTACTGTATTGTAGTTGATTGAACTTGCAATGCACTATTTTCTGGGCTATGCCTTGCATCTTGTACTAGCCATAGCTTAGTGATTGATGCAAATTTACTGCATTAATCATATACTGTTGAAGTTGGGGGCTCACAGATGAGCATTGCAGCTTCTTCCTCTAGCATATCAGAGTAAGTATAATACTATAAACTATTGTAGCTTTAAGATAAAGAAACCTCTTTTTGCAATATGCATGGGTCATGACTGTCGGACCCAACAAGTCATGACATGACCTACATGACCCGGATGAGTCATGTTGATCATGACCCCTGACCCCCCTAGTCATGGCAACGGGTCATGGAAACCTGCTAACGACTACACGGCCCACAACTCGCCTAGACTCGCATGACTCGCCGCAAGTTATTGAACACTGTTCTCGATCAACCTCAGACTTACTATAAATAGTAACTATATGAAATTGAGCCCAAATGAAGTCCAATCAGAGCCAAACGAAGACCAAACTAGAACATACGGAATTTTGGAGAAGATAAGAACCTCCATTAACCAAGCCTCTGCCTCAGGAGACCCTCTATCCACAATAATTAGCCTATGAGGGACACAATCATAGGCTAATCCCTCAAACTCCAATGATCATGAAAATGGGGCATTACAGAAATGGTCTTAGAAACCACATTACAGAGAGCTATTAGACTTAACAGGTCAAATGAGTTAGACCCTTCTCTATTGGGAATAAGCACAAGAAATATAGAATTAATTGCTCTCAACATCTGCCTGCATATGATGATTCTTCTACTACCTCCAACAAATCATATTTGATAATCTCCCGAAATTCCTAAAAGAATTCTATCGGGAAACCATCAATACCAGAGGCTTACCCTTTCTTCATTTAAAACACAATCCATTCCACTTCATCTAAAGAGATGGGGTTGATAAGAATCTCATTCATTTCATTAGAAACTAGACAAGGAATGCTCCAGAATCTGATTCTCATCATCCACTATGACAGGGGAGTCCTTAGATAAGGAGGAAAAATTCAAATAGCCTCCTTGGAGATACCTTGAAGAGAAGATAATCGATCTCCTTGGGCAGACATAATAGAGGAGATTATGTTCCCATGCCTTCTAGGCTTGATAGAATGAAAGAAGAAAGTCATATTGCTGTCTCCCTCTCGAAGCTAATCAATCAAAGACTTATGTTTCAAAAAAAATCTCTCCATGCATCTCACCGTTCAGATTCCTCTATAGGAACCCCTCAGTAGGTCCAAAATCTCTATTCTGCCTAGTGATGGCATCCAAGAAGTTCTGTGCTACCAACTTAGGCATAAAGATATTTCCAAAATATAGCCTATTCCACATTTCACAAAAGAATACACTGTTGTATCCTATGCAGGTCTCCCTTTGGTCCACCAGTCAACTATAAGATCTTGAAAGTTGAGTTAGCCAAGTCCGATTTTTTCAACTATGCTTCAAGATACTACTTGGATTTGAAGGAGTTTTCCAGATAATCAAAAGGAATTTTACAGTTGCACTTTGCTAGATAAAAGTTGCAAACAAAATAGTTGTAGCTGCAACACATTGAGTAGCATGGACAAGAAAAAGCTTTAAAGACTTAAAGTTTGTGTCTGATCCAGCACCACTGCTATTTTGTACAAATGTAACCAAATTAACAAGGGATTAAGTTTCATGCAAAAACAAAAGTACAGAATATAAAGGTTAAGCTTTTTATAATGTTCAACCAAAAATCAACTAAAAGATATCACCATCAAAATTTCAAATATTCAACAAGAAAAATTGTGAATGAGGGGTATATTTGGTAATATGGTATAATAGCCAATGAAAAGTCTATTTAAGAAGAAGGTTTCAGATGGAAAATGACTATATACCTAGAAATATCTAGGATATTTGAAATTACTATACTGAAGTCTCAATATTCACAGTATTTGATGCCTAGCTATAAAGATCAAAATAGGGTAACTAATATAGACATGATAATTCAAGTTACAGTAGTTGAGCTCTAAATGTTATAGCCACTAAATATTATAATGAAAAGGGACAAATGCGGCCTTTCTGGAGATTTCATTTATTAATATAAACATTGCTATACCATAAGTATGATCTTTTACCAAACAAAACAATTGTAATATATGAATGTCAAACAAAAACTCACGTTTTATCCTTCCAAATCTGATCTTGCTTAAAATTAGGTAGAATCAATGTCACATTCATTATTTTGGCAACTGCCACTGCATTGCATATCTGCAAAAATTCAAGCATCATGTGAATGATCAAGACCATATTAATCAACTCATAAGCATACATCAGTCTGCTCTATTATAAATTGTACTAATACATGAACATTGCCAAAACCATCAACAGTTAATAATTCAGTCAAATTTAAATGTTTGTTGAGATTGATATTCTTGGATCTTCGTCCTTGATATGAGTAAATAACTCTAAAAGTGCATTGTTTCACTAAATGTTATCAAGAATACTTAAATTTTGTCATGTCCTTTTATCAAAAATTAATTGAGGGGAACCCAAAAACCTATTCCTTTGTTCCCATCTGTAATGCCCCCGTTTTAAAATAGGATTTAATAATTAAAAAATAGAATTAATATAATATAATCTATCGCTAAACTTAAAATAATAATATATCATTAAAATATAATTATATATAAATATAATAATATATTATGAGATGATGATATAATATATTATAATAATATATTATAATAATATATAAATATATTAAAATAATATAAATATAAATAAATTAAATAATAAATAAATATAATATAATCTACTATTAAATATATTATTACATTGTTCATATAATAATAATAATACCAAAATAACATAATCATAATAATAAATAATTAAAATAAGAGCCTAATAGCAATTAGCATTGTCAATAATAATGGGTCTTAAGATATTATCGCGAATAATGGACAGGGATATAAGCGTTGATTGTGAGGACAACAAATGTATATACCATCTCGGCTAGAGCTTTTAGAAGGAAGCATCATTTAATCAATGAAATTGACAGTCAAATACCGACCTGCATGATAGAAAGATACGATTTATTTATGATACAAGACGGAAGAAGACATGCCTAGGAAGTTCACTAAGTCTTATTTATCAATATAGTTTGTAGTTGTTGACAACCGAAGGAGATAGTAACGTGAACGAGAAGATATAGTTCACTGTCGAGTAAGAACGACTGTATCAATTATGTAATAGCATCGACTAGAAGATTAGGTGATTTAACATGCTAATCAATATCCTCCCCGTCAATCAATTATTATCAATCGTAAAACAAGTGTATCGGAAATCTCCATATCAGATATCGATCAACTGCTAACAATACATACTTGATGAAGATATTGATTATGAGTTAATAATTCATTGTTTAGAGATGTGAAAGGATGCAATCTCTTTCAAGAGAGCGGGCATGTCTAAAAGATGCAACCATGCGATAATGAGAGATATATGTATAGGGGTTGAAGCCATTCATTTAAGGCAGAATCAACACAAAACATTCGGTCATAGAAGAAAGACTTGTCACGCAAATAAGGAGACAACAGTCATCATAGTATCAACGATTATAGGATCTATAGAATAAAAAAATAAAAATAAAAAATTTAAATCCTTACTTCAAGCAATCAGTCAATCACAAAGGGATCATCGAACATTTATATCTTTTATATATATTCAGTATTAACATTTCTCAAGAAACTCTCCACTTAGCAAATCAGGGACATACCAAGAAGGGCATTAGTCACGGCATGATTGCTGAGTGCAAGTGTCATATTGAAAATCAAAAATAGCATACATCATTTGCAACAACAATATAATCTGCGTATTAACCCTGTCATTTTGGGACATCATAGTCAGTGTTGAGAACAACAGTATCAGTTGCATTTCTTATTTATATCAGACCAATATCACTATAAGTGATGAAGAATATACACATTGCATATCCCATACATGCTTTACTAGTAACATACCCATATCATTTGCATATATTGTTTACATAAGAAATAACAGTTGACAACTCGTGAAATCTCTATCGACTTTGTTTCAGTGTAAGCATCTGATAGATAAGTGGTGAGGTAAGGAGGTCCCAACTTTTGGAGATAGCCAAGAAGGGGACATTACAAGTGGTATCAGAGCATAATCCTGTCATCCTATGAAGAACATACATGCAAACATATCAAAGGAAAGGAAATAAAAACAAGATGAACGAACAATTAGCCAATGAAATGAGGGCATTCATGGAAAAAGCAAATCAAACAAACCAAGCACTCCTCCAAGCACTGCAAAATATGGAAAACTCAATTGACAATCTCAGAAATACTTCCATGAATGGGCGGGACGTAAGTTCAAATCACTCAGAGAACCATAACGGGTCTTCATCCTCTAGGGTACCCAAACCCCCTTTTCTACCCAGAGAAGAAATCTTGAGAGGGGAAGAAGGAATTGAACAACCCGCTAATAGCATCGTGGATAATCCTAGAGCCTATGCTAGTTTGGAACCAGAAATCAGAGAACTTGTAACATTTAGAGAATTTTGTGAGGGCCAAAAACAAGAAGCACCAAGAAGGGCAAGGTCAAACCCAAACAAGGATTTTAAACATAAAGTAAACAACGTGACCCTTCCAAATTTTGATGGGTCCGGAAAAATCACAGCGCATGGTTGGCTGCAAAAGTTAAACACTTACCTCACCCTTAGCCCGATGACAGAGGAGGATGCACTCCAATTTGCTATTCTCCACTTAGAGGGCATAGCACACGAATGGCGGTACCATGGAATCCACACCCAGGGCCATCAAAACGTCACATCCTATGAAGAATTTGTACAAAGGCTTATTAAAAGATTTGATAGAAGACACCCCCAAGACGACTTTAAAAAGATGACTCAAATCAAGCAACAAGGATCAATCGAAGGTTATATTGCCGAATTCAAGAAACTCTCAGTTCGAGTTTCAGGGGTAGATGACGACAGACTTACTTGTTCATGAAAGGATTAAAAGATTCACTAAGAGGTTTGGTTAGTGCTCTCAAACCCGCATCTCTTGACGATGCCATTGACTTCTAACAATTATTGCAACAACTGTTACAAGTATGGTCATAGGACCTTTGAATGTAGGTCTCGCTCTAACAGTGTGTCCAACGGGAGCAGGGGAAGTTTCAAAGGTTACTGCTATACATGCAACAAGTTTGGACACAAGGCTGAAGAATGCAGGTCCAAAACCATGGCATTCAAGTCCCCGCTGAGACCGGTATTCCATAATAGGAATATAAACCGGAGCACAACCAACTGTGCTAGTTGTGGAACATCAAACCATAGCAACTCTTGATGTTACTCATCCATGAACAGGGAAAGAAGGGTGAATCCATGGAGAGCAACCAGAATGGCTTGTTATAATTGTACCAAGATTGGACATTTGGTCAAGGAATGCAGAAACCGGCCATTGAACAAGAAAAGAGGACCTGCTAAACCGGTCAAGAAGAACTTGACTCCTGACCAAAAGGATATCAAGGTAAAAGAGACTGAAAGTAAGATCAAGAAGATTTGGTTCAAAAAAGAATCAAAGAGCTCCGTTGAGGAGAAAACTGAGGTAAGGTCATCATTTGTTGATGGTGATATCTCTTCAACAAACTGAGCTTAAGGGCTTAAATGGAACCGATAGTCTACCTATTGTTCCCGGTGGTACTGGTGAGTAATGATCTCACACAGTCAAAAAGTGCAACCGGAAGAAGTCACCGGTCTATCAGATATATCGGAAAGGTAAGTGCTAACATCACAACCGAGGATTGATCAACAGGTAAACGCATGAGAACCGATTGTCGTAAGAAAGATTAGGTAAGGTAATTAATGTTGTAGCCGTTAACAATTGTTACCATTTGATAATTACCGTTATGACCTAAGTCTATTTAAGGGAAGGATGATTACTCATTTCACTTTACATTGCTAACTGTGATTTTTTATTTCTTAATCTTGAGTAATCTTTTCTTGTTGTGATTTAAGGTCTTTGCTAAGTGAACCCTGTAAATCCTATCAAGAACTCTCTGTGTAAACCGGTCATATACAATGGCATCAACATCTTCTGTTGTCAACCTAATTGGAGGTAACCAATTTGATAGACCAGTTTACGACATAAAGACAGTGCAAAACCGAGTGAACGGTATGCCAGGTGCTCTATCGTCGGTGCATAAAGGAGCTTTGTTGACTAAAGACATTACAGCGTTCTACACTCTAAGCAAGAAGAACTGGGTGAAACTTTCATCTAAAGTGAATATCTTTCACTCTGTGAGGACGGAAAGCTTCAAGCCAAGTATGCAAAGCTTGAAACTCCAAGTTTGATTAATGGAGTAAGGTATCCAACCGTGTTTTGACCGGATTGGATAAGACTGGTTCTAAGTAGGGTTCATGAGCCAAGAATGTGGCTTGCAAAGGGCGTAGTCACAACGATAACCAAAGAAGATTTGCGAAGGGTACTGGATATAGTAATAAAGGGGAATCTCTTACCCTTAGAACGATTGCCAATGCAGAAGTCGCAAGGTTAACAAAGTCAAGGTCTGACAGTCAGTTGATGACTGTAAACGACATCAAAAACGACGGCGTTCGGTTTGCATCAGTGGTTATCGGCTATAAAATCTATCAGTCGAGAAACCTTAACAGTGTACCGGGAGGAGCTATTCATGTCCTGCACAAGATCATGCATGATAATGCACAATATGATTTATGCGCTATGCTGAGAGGTCAAATCTTCGAAAATCTGAAGAAGCTCAGTCTGGTGAAAAAGAAGTTTCTCAAATATGGAACTCTGTTAGTATGTTTGTTTTTGTACTATCGGAATTTCTTTCCAAGCATAGGAAAGGTTACATGGCAAGTAGACAAACCGATTATGGTTCAAATAGGTGAACTGGCAAATAACCTAGGAAATCAGTTCAATAAAGTTATGACCGATTATTTTGAAGCCTTCCAGCTTAGAATGTACACCAGGGAAAGAATTCCCTCGGCCATTGTTGATCAATACAAGGACGAGGTGTGTTTTCTTGTAAGCACCGATCACTGTATAATTCAGGCTGTGGAGCCTAGAACAGAGTATGCACCGGAGCTTGGGTATGAGACGTCTACCAAGGTAGCAAAGGCATATGTAGATCGATTGCAAGATAGTGACCTGGAGCTCTCTGCATACCAGTTTGGCACATATGAAGAAATTTAGGAAAATTTGAAGAAAAAGACATCAGTCAACGAACCGAGAAAGGTGTATGTAAAAAGGTCTCCTACACCTAGGAAGAAGAAAATGTTAGCGGAACCCAAGGTTCAAAGGAAAAGGACACAAAAAGGCGTCCAGTGCACAAAGGGAAGAACCGAAAGAAACTGAAACTGAAGAAACAACCACTCTGCAAAGAAAGAGAAAGACCGGGAAACCGGTGAAAGAGGATGCACCGAGAACAAGGAAACCAACCATTGAAGAAGTGGTTGAAGGAATAAAGGAGACAGGTGGATTGGGAGCAGCTGGAAGAAGATATGATGTGAGCAATGAAGAAGATAAGAGAAAAATTGAAGAAACAGTAGTTCGCTGTATCCACAAGTTCAATTATACTCCCACTGAACTTCATAAAGTAATTCCTGATGACCTACAGGAAATAATAGAAGGAAGATGGAAGTCTTTGATAGATAAGGAAAGAGAGCTGAGAATTAGGGCTCTACTTGAAGTGCAAAATCATCTTACTCTGGAAGAGGCAACCCATTAAGCCGACCTGCATTAACAGAGTTTTAAGATAAGAGAATCGGTCAGGTACTAATTGGAGAAGTGGACAAAGTGCATGATGAAGGAGTTTCTACATGGGCGAATCTTCTACAACAACAACATTAGGCAAAGGAAGAATGCCAAAAGACCACAGAGCCACCGGTGATTGACACTGGGAAAGGAAAAGGCATACTGGGAGCTGAGACTCCGGTCAAGGCAAAGATATCAACAAAACCGGTCATTGTTGATATCACCGAAGACAAAGCTGGTGATCTAACTCCACCAACCCTACTTGCTTCCCAGTTAAAGGTAAAGCTAGAACTTTAATTGTAGATAACATAGTTCATGAAGTTATGGATTATGGTAAAGGGTCAAATGCAGCTAAATGGTTCAGTGTTTTAGTAGAAGAGGATAAGCAAAAAATAGAGATTTCTCTGTTGGAAACCTTCTTCGATTTCAACAGAAGTCCTAGAGGCTATAGGGCTCAATTTCTTCCTGAATTGAATCAAAGAATAATGGCTAAATGGAGAACCAGTTTAGCCGCAAACAATAAGATTGTAAGAGAGACATTGACACAAGTAAGACCGGGTCTCAGTGATGAGACAACAAAACTTCTGATGGAAGCAATGCCACTAAATTTGGACACAAAGAACAGGGTTGCAAAGATTATTAACGGATATGAAGAAGACATATATAAAGATACACTAGAGTTCTGGCAGCAATATGACTTCAGTACCCTAAAGACAACAGGTCCACAGGAAATCTCTCAAGATGAACCTGAAAGAGTATTGGTACCACCAGTACAATTCACAGCTTGTGAAGAATCTTCAACCGGTGAGAAAGAAGTTCCAATTGAACCGTTCACATCCAGTGAACAGGTAAATCTGGGCGAACAAGTTCAACCAGAAGATCTAGTACAGGGAGAATCATCAAAAAAGATGACTACTGAGAAAGGAACAGACAAAGAGGAAATTGTTGTGAATGAACAACAGGTTGTTGAGGAGCAACAAACAGAGCAACCACCGGAAGAGGAAGTCCATCCGAAGGAAGAAGTACAACTAGGAGGGGAAGTACATCAAGAACAAGAGGTACGACAAGAGGAGATACCTCAACAACAAGACTTACCTGTTAATACAAAACAAGACAAGCCTGCAAAAGAACAACCTGCACAAGAGAATAAACAGGAGGAACTGGTAGATGTTCCTAGCACATCTTCATTGAAGACAAAACTAACTTTTGCAATAGATTCTAAAGCAAAGAACAGTAAAGTTAGTGAAACAGTAGTCGACATAAGCAAGATGTCAACAATACAACTAAAAGAGCTCACTAAGAGGAAACAAGACATGGTCCTCTCAAGTGTAAGAAACATTTTGTAGAACTTTGTACCAGATATAGATATTGATGAGGATGAACCTGTGATAGATCAATTGGAGATTCTTGCACAAGCAATTGGAGAAGATGTCACCGACCCGGAGACAATAGCAATTGATCACTATGAGAAGAAGCGAGTAGAAATTCTTCATAAACAGGTTAAAGAACTAAAGAGCACTGTATCTACAAGAACCGGGGAGCTAATGCAGCAGATAAAGGATGCAGGAAGATTGATAACAAGGACTTCAAACTTTAAAGACTTTGTTCAAGATATAACTGAGAGAACATCCAAGACTTCAGAAGAGATAAAGGTTCTTTCATCCAAGTTTGATGCAAAGAACTCTTCTGCAACTAAATACAGCAGGGAATTGACAAGTCTCGCTCTCATCCTTAGAAAGGCATCTGAAGAGAAAACAAAGCAAATTCAAGATCTTATTGGATTCCACTTATTTCTTGCCCCAACATTTCATCTAATCCAGACAACTGTAACCGATGCAGATATCTTGATCAAGGAACCTGATTACAAAATAGTGGAAGACATGGAAAACATAATTGTCTCACTGCAAGCAACAAAGAAGAACTTGTATCATGTAACAGGTCTATGGAAGCCATTCCTTGATTTTGCAAAGAAAATATACAAGGATATCTTCAATAAGTTACAATTATGAAATGCAAACATTTAAGGAGTAACAACCCTTTGACCTATGGAGGCAAAAAGGGGAAGAAGATCAGATAGAGAGATGGAAGAAAAAGATCTCAGATACAGGGAAGATCAGTATAAGATGGCAGATCAGAAAAGATGCAAGAATCAGATGAAAGAGTTGAAAAAAAAGACAGAAAGAGATAACAGACAGTGTGTGTTACAGGTAGACAAGGAGATCTACAGGGGAAGTCTACAAGACAGGTGATGTATTGATATGTTTTGCCACCAATGCCAAAGGGGAAGATTGTTGACATAACTTAGTTGTCATTAGTAAAGTCATTGGCAAACATCAATCCCACCGGAACACCGGTACTCTTATATATGCACCGGTAGACTAAACAAGTAAGCGGTGTACTTTGTTAGTCACGCTTATATCAGTCTAGGTTATTCCAACCGGTCATGGGAAACACACAGGGAAAAGATGACTAACTGGGTCCAAGTTCTTTACCGGTTAAATGCATGATAATCCAAACCAGATTATGCGGAACGTTCACAGTTAAAACTGGAGTTAGCTTTTTCAGTTTTACTGGAGTTAGATGTGTTTAATCTACGAGCGTTTCAAGGTAAACTCAAGATCAGTTTGCAAGCTTTTTTTGCATGCATGATTTATGGGTGAGTTTACAGCTTGGCGGTACTATGAGATGTATTTTTTATAAGATTGATCTCTTACAAATACAAGTCATAGGACATGAAAAAAGTGTTGTTGAATATCAAGAGAAGCAGAGCGATATCTTCTGAGAGGAGCTACAGTCACGAGACGTGAAAGACAGAGAAAGGTTCAACAACCAAGCATAGCAAACGGGAACATGTATGATCTGATTAGACAGAGAGTGTCATCATAAGATCATTGCTTTAGTATGTGAAGCATATTCGAATCCCTTTATCAAGGTGAACCCTAATAGGTTCTTTGTATAAATCCCTTTACCGGGTAACATCTTTATTGGTGTTGAAAGTCCTCTTATAAATCCCTTTACTGGCTAACCGGGTAGCACTCTTACCAGTGCTTTGTAAGCCTCTAACAGGGCATCTTTATTACTGCAATAGTAAAGTTGTGGGTTCTATCCCACGGTGCTTTTCTCCTTCTAACCGAGGGTTTCCACGTATATATGTTGTGTTGACCTGTGCATATCAATTACTATTTATAAGTGTTATATTCTTTTAATTCTGCAAGAATATATATATATATAAGGATAAATTGAAGTAGAAATTGTATTTACTGATTCACCACCCCCTCTCAGTAACCGATTAGGATTAACAAAATCAACACACAAAACATTTGGTCATAGAAGAAAGAATTGTCACGCAAATAAGGAGACAAGAGTCATGGTAGCATCAACGATTATAGGATCTATAGAATAAAAAAATAAAAAATGAAAATTTAAATCCTTACTTCAAGCAATCAATCAATCACAAAGGGATCACTGAACAATTATCTCTATTATATATTTTCAGTATAACATTTTTCAAGAAACTCTCCACTTACCAAATCAGGGACATGCTAATAGAATCGCATTAGTCACGACACGATTGCTGAGTGCAAGTACCATATTGAAAATTGGAGGTAGCATACATCATTTGTAGAAACAATATATAAACTGCATATTAACCTTGTCATTTTGGGACATCATAGTCAGTGCTGAGAACAACAGTATTAGTTGCATTTCTTATTTATATCAGACCAATATCACTCTAAGTGATAAAGAAGAATATGTTGACATAAAGTTTAGTTGTCATCATTGGCAAACATCAAACACACTGGTACTCGTGATAGAAGAACGGTGGCGAACCGGTAGAATGACTAAGTGAACAGTGTACCTTAACCGGTCACGTTTATACCAGTTTGGTCTTGTCCATCCGACCTCGACAGACACCACAAGATGCAAATGACTAACAGGTTCCACACCGGTTTGCACTCCATTGCAAACTTATCGATTACTGCTTTATAATCCGATCCAGATTATGCGGAGCGTTTTTCAGTCAAACTGGAGTTAGCTTTTTCAGATGAGCTAGAGTAAGCTTTATTTTCTGCAAGCGTTTCGGGGTAAACTAAAGATCTGATTGCAAGTTTTTTGATCAAGAGTTCTGCATGTGAGATTTTTGGGAGAGTTACAACTTGGCTGCACCATTTGGTGTAATTTTAATAAGATAATTTCTTATAGATTCAGGTCACGATGCACTTGAAGATGTGTTGTTGAAAATCAAGACCGAAGAGCGAGCAGAGCAGAAGAGCAGAAGAGCAGAGTCTTCTGAGAAGGACCTTAGTCACAAAGAGTGAAAGAGAGAGAAAGATTCAACAACCAAGCAAAGGAAAGAGTGAACAGGTATGATATGAATGACAGATACAGTGTCAAAATAAGATCATTTCTTTTCTTATGTGAAGCCTATTTAAATCCCTTAATCAGGGTGAACCCTAACAGGTTCTATTGTATAAATCTCATCTCTGGGTGACCTCTTTGCTCATAAGTCCTCTGATAAGGCAACTCCTCACATTGTCAAGATCTGAACCAATCTTCTATTAAATTCTTTAACCAAGTAGCACTCTGACCAGTGCTTTGTAAGCCTTTAATAGGGCAGCTTTATTACTACAGTAGTGGAGTTTCGTGGGTTTTGTCCTACCGTTTTTTTTTCCTTCTAACTATGGGTTTCCACGTATAAATCTTGTGTTGACCTGTGCATTTGATTTTTGTTTATGATTGTCAAAGTATTCTTTTGTTTTCAGTATTAACAGGAATATTAATTTACGAAAAGAATACAAGAAATTGAATTTACTGATTCACCCCCCTCTCAGTAATCGGTTAGGATTAACAATTGGTATCAGACCCTGGTTCTTAAGAATAGAAAGCTTAACTGCTTGTGAAAATATCATGGAGGGTTACAGATATCACAAGGAGCTAGAAGAAGCCAATGAAATTATTACCTCTCTTGAAAACAGACTAAGAAGATCTCTTGCCAAGAGAAATGAGTTGGCTCTACAATTGAGTGAAAGTTAGGAAACAATTTAAGAACTCTCTGGATAGAGTGGTTCTTATGAAGCTGAAGAAGCGGTCACTAATCTCATGGCGAAGAATTTGAATCTGACTGATCAAATCTACAATTTGAAAAGAGAACAGGAAAGTCATGATCTGAGGATGACCGAACTCATTCAAGCAAGCAGAAAAGCTGAGGATGAGAAGGATAGTGCCATAGAAGCACAGCTAACTGCTCAGGGAGTAAGAAACCTTGTTGAAGCTGCATTAAGAGAGAGTGATGCTCTCATACTACAACTGCATGTAGACATGAAGGGCATAAATCAAGAGAATGCAATCATGCATGAACACTTGCATGATAAAGATGACGCATGCAAAAAAATGGCTGCTGAAGCTGAAAAACTGAAAACTCTTGAGGAGAGGAATGCGAAACTAGGAATGTATAATGAAAGTTCTGAGAAGCACGATGAGCAACTCAAAGCTTAAAGAGAGCACAACAATCCCACAGGACTTGCATACATCAGTCAAAGCAACAATGAAACCGGTGACTCCTCTCGAGTCAAGCAAAGCAAGAAGGAAAAGAAGAAATTGATAGGAGACAAAGGTAAAAAGGTCTTCAAACCTTCTTGTAAACATTGTGGCAAACCGGGTCATAAATCAAATGACTGCAGGAATGCACCGGTGAAACCGTTCACCACTAATAGTTACTGCAGCAACTGTTATAAGTAAAGTCATGGGACCTTTGAATGCAGGTCACGTTCTAACAGTGTGTCCAATGGAAGCAGGGAAAGCTTTAAAGGCTATTGTTATGCGTGCAATAAATTTGGACACGAGGCTGAAGAATGCAGGTCTAAAACGATGGCATTCAAATCTTCACCGAGATTGGTATTCCATAATAGGAATGTTAACCAGAGGACATCTAATTCTGCTACCTGTGGACCATCAGGACATAGGAACACTGAATGTCACTCACCCATGGACAAGGAAAGAAGGGTCAATCCATGGAGAGGAACTGGTATGGCTTGTTACAACTGTAACAAGATTGGGCATCTGGCTAAAGACCGCAAGAACCGGTCAATGAACAAAGGAAAAGGCCCAACTAAACAAGTCAAGAAGCATGTGTCCCCCAATCAAAAGGGAAACACCAATAAAGAGACCAATAGGGAAGTTAAGAAACTTGGTCCAAAAAGGGGACAAAGTTCTGAAGAAGAGAAATCAAAGGTAAGGTCATCATCCACCGATGGTGATATCTCTCCAGCAAATTAAGCCACACGGCTTAAAGGGAAACATGTAGCAATGCTATTGACTCCAAAGGAATTGGTGAGATATGTTCTCACTCAGTCAAGGATAGGAACCAGGAAGGATTCATCGGTCTAACACCTTAACCGGTCAGATAGAGAAGCTGACGTATCAAGGTCAATGTCTCAACCGATGATTAGTGTTGTAAACAGGTAAAGAGTCGGTGAACCGGTTGATAAAGGTAAGGTTAGGTAAGGGTAATTAATACAGTAACCATTAACAAAAGTTACCGTTTGCTAATTACCATTACAACCTAAGTGGATAAAAGGGAAAGTTGATTACTCATTTCCCTTTACATTGCGTTTTGTGATTATTGATTTAAAAGCTTGAGTAATCTTTCTTGTTGTGATTTGCGATCTTTGCTTTGCGAATTATGTAAATCTTCTCAAAAACTTTCTGTGTTTTCTGGTCAAGAAAAATGGCATCATCATCTTCTGTTGGGAGCCTCAACGACGTCAATCAACTCGACAGACCTGTATATGATATAATGGTAGTACAGAGGATGTAACCACTTTCATCCACAAGAAACAAGAGGAATTGGTTGAAACGTTCATTCAGAGCGAATACCTTGCGCTCCATGAAGATGGAAAGCTTCAAGCGAAATACGCGAAGTTGGAAGCAGTCGTATTGATGAACAGGGTCAAGTATCCAACTGTGTTTCAACCCAGCTCGATTCAGTTGGTGCTTAGCAAAGTACACGATCCAGGTATGTGGCTTGCTAAAGGCATCGTTACTCCGATAACCAAGCAAGATTTGCATAGAGTAATCGGATTCAACGCCACAGGGGAAGCTCTTACCCTGAGGGCAATTGCAAACGCCAAAGTCACTCAGCTCACCAAGCCGAAATCTGACAGTCGTATGATGATTGTGACCAACATTATAGACGATGGTGTTTTTGCTACTATTGTCATCGGTTACAAGTTTACTAGTCAAGCGACCTCAA
Source organism: Chamaecyparis obtusa (assembly GCA_027943335.1). NCBI lineage: Eukaryota > Viridiplantae > Streptophyta > Pinopsida > Cupressales > Cupressaceae > Chamaecyparis > Chamaecyparis obtusa. The sequence continues at coordinate 836,284 of BSBK01002345.1, forward strand.
CAGCATACCAAGTGGAGCGATACATGCAACGCACAAGATCATGCACAATAATGCTCAGTATGAGATTTGTGCTATGCTGAGCAACCAGATTTTTGAAAACCTGAAAAAGCTCGGTATGGTGAAGAAGTTTATGAAGTATGGGACTTTGTTGGTGTGTCTCTTTTTCTACTATCAAAATTTCTTTCTAGGAATAGGTAAGATTGCTTGGTTAGCAAATAAACCGATAATGGTTCAAATAGGTGAGATAGTTAACAGTTTGGGAAACCGGTTTAACAAAGTAATGACTAATTAGTTTGAGGCGTATTAGCTAAGAAGGCATCAAAGGGTAAGAATTCCCTCGACTGTTGTAGAGTAGTACAAGGATGAAATATGCTTCCTCGTGGGCACTGATCACTGCATCATCCAGGTTGTTCAGCCTAGGACCGAGTATGCACCAGAACTTGGTTACGAGATCACATCCAAGACTACCAAATCTTATGCCGATGCACTTCAAGAAAGTAACTTGGATCTCTCTGCCAACCGGTTTGGCACTTATGAGGAGACTAGTGCAAGTTTGAAGAAGAATGCACCTTCTAAGGCACCAAAGAAGGTATATGTGAAACAGTCTCCTACTCCAAGAAAAAGGAAGCCAACTGTGCAAGAACCAAAAGTTCAAAAGAAGGCACAGCCAATGACAACTAAACCTTCACAAGGTGAGGACTCTAAGGAAACAGAGGAAGAAGAAACCACCACATATCTTTGAAAGAGGAAGACCGGGAAACCGGTAAAGGAGGATCTGCCGACAGGAAAGAAACCAACCATAGATGAAATGGTTGGAGTAAAGAAAACAAGTACAATGGGTGATGTTGGAAAAAGATATCAGCTATCAAATGATGAAGATAGGACAAAACTGGAAGAGGTAGTTAACTGTCTCCACAAGCTTAAATTAATTCCTACTGAGATTCATAGCACAATACTTGCAGAGCTACATGAGATAATTGAAGGACTATGGAAATCTTCAATAACTAAGGAAAGAGAGCAAAGGATAAGGGCACTCTTGGAAGTGCAGAATCATTTGAGCTTGCTAAAGGCAACCAATGAAGGTGATTTGTACAAATAAAGCTTTAACATCAGGAAGAGGATTGGTCAAGTCTTGAGAGGAGAAGTCGATTTAGTTCATGATGAAGGTGTTGCATCCGGTCAACCCTTCTTAAATAGCAACATCAAGCCGAAGCTGAATGTCAAAAGACCTCAGTGCAACCAAAAAATAACACTGGCAGAGGAAAGGGCATTCTGGGAGTCGAGACACCGGTCCAAGCCAAGCCTACAACTGAACCGGAAATCGTAGACATCATCCAAGATACTGTTGGTGAGCTAACTCCAACTATTCTTGTATCTCCAGATAAAGGTAAAGCTCAAACCCTAACTGAAGATGATATAGTTGATGAAATTTTGGACTTTGGAAAAGTGACCAACGTTGCAAAGTGGTTCAGTGCTTTAGGCACTGATGATAAAAAGAAAATTGAAATTGCTCTATTAGAGAGCTTTCTAGATTTCAACCGGGGTCCTAAGGACTACAAGCCCCTCTTCCCTGTTGAACTAAACAAAAGACTAATGACCAAATGGAGAGACGATCTAGCACAGAATAATAAAATCTTAAGGGAAGTTTGAAAAATGTTAAACCAGATCTTGATGAAGATGCAGTCAAGATTTTGTTAAAAGCAGAGTCACTTAATATGGATATAAGAGAAAGGGTGGCCAAAATAATAAATGGTCACGATAAAGAAGTGTATGAAGAAACAATCCAATTGTGGAAGAATTATGACTTCAGCCCTCTTCAAAAGAGACAAGAGAAAATAACGTCAGAAAAGGTTTCTTTAGAAACACCTAAGTCTACAGGTCCTCAGGACATCTTTCAAGATGAATAGGCAAGGGAGTTGGTACCACCGAAACAGTTCACAACTGGTGAACAAGTCACAACAAGTGATCAGGGTACAACCGGTGAGAAGGATAATACCGGTGAATAGTTCACAACCAGTGAACAGGTTAACATCGGTGAAGAGATTCCAACAGGTGTACACGATACACCACTGAGACAAGAAGAACGAGAAGTGGGGGAGTGGGGGAGTCATCGGCTAAGATGACTGAAGAAAAAGAAACTGAGAAAGTTGAAACGGTCATGAGTGATCAACGGGTTGCTGAGGAACAAGAAGAAGAGCAACCACCAAAAGAGGAGCATCCAGAAGAAGTACAACAACAAGAAAAGCCTCAACAAGAGGATATAGAGGAAGAGGAGAAGCCTTATGAAGAAGAGCTTGCAAAGGACACAAGGCAGAAGCAACCGATAGATGTACCAAGCATTTCTTCATCAAAGAGAAAGCTATCTTTTACGAATACCCTGAATCTAAAAGAGGAAAAGTTAGCGCATCTCCAATAGGTGACACTGTGGTTGACATAAGAAAAATGTCAACTAGACAGTTGAAGCACCTCACTAAGAGAAAATAGGACATGGTTCTCACAAGCGTGAAAAATATTTTATCCATTTTTGCACCTAACAATGACATAGATGAAGAGGAACCCATAATTGATCAATTAGAAATACTGGCACAAGCGATTGGTGAAGATATTGTTGATCCAAAAACAGTTGCCATTGATCATTATGAAAAGAAAAGAATAACTATTCTTCATGACAAGGTTGAAGAACTTAAAACCACGGTGGTTGCCAGCACCAGTGAGCTTAAGCAACAGGTACAAGAAGTTGGGAGGTTAATTATAAGAACTTCAAACTTTGAAGATTTTGTAAAAGACAAAACAGAGAGAACCAAAAGGACAACAAAAGAGCTTAAGGAGATAATATCAAAGTTCGATGCTAAGACCTCTTCTGTGACCGAGTACAATCCTAAACTAACAAGTTTAGCTCTCACATTGAGAAACGCATCAGAAGAAAACACTAAAAGAATCCAAGACCTCAGTGGATTTCAGCTATTCATCGCACCCACTTTTGATTTGATGCAAAAAACAACAAATAATGCTGAAAGACTTCTCAATGAGCCTGACTACAAGACAATTGAGGATATGGAAAACCTAATTGTCTCTTTACAAGCTATGAAGTATACCTTGGATCAAGTCAAGTACTTGGAAACCTTTCCTAGTCTCTCCCAGGAAGATCTCTATACGAATATCTTCAACAAGCTCCAATTATAAGGAATGCACACCCTTTGTCCCTTGGAGACAAAAAGGGGAAGATAACTTTCAGACAAAGATTGGTAGAGAAATGTGAGAAGTTATCGGATGAGACTGATCAGATGGCACGTTTGATAGAACGGTACAAAAGGACATAGGTAGAGCAAGTCTACGAGGTACAGGTACATAAAGTCTACACGATACAGGTAGAGCAAGTCTACAGGGGAAGTATGATACTCTACAGGGAGTGTATGTTAGGAGTGTATGTGTTGATGTGTTTTGCCACCAAAGTCAAAGGGGAAGATTGTTGAAGTAAAGTTTAGTTGTCGTCATTGGCAAACATCAAACACATCGGTACTCATGATAGGACAACAATGGTGAACAGATAGAATGACTAAGTGAACAGTGTACCCTAACTGGTCACGTTTATACCGGTCCGGTCTTGTCCAACCGTTCTCAACAGATACCACAGGATGCAAATGACTAATAGGTTGTGCACCGGTTTGCACTTGTAATGTCCCCTTTTTTGGGGCACATTATTTTGTGTCGTGTCATTAGCCTTTTTATCTTGGTCCGGAGGGCTAACCGAGGCGTGGCAGTGCTCAAGGAAATAATTGGCCTAGGTGGTTTCAGTTTCAGGCCAATCAAAGCAGTTTCCGCAGGTTTCCAGGGTACTTACTATTTATAGTAAGTCAACAAGGTTCAAAATTCTTGGCTTTTCAGTAGTGGTCTTGGAGCGTCTCGCCGAGAGCTTTTTGGCAAGCTATCACACGTCATCATCTGAGCTTGTTTGGGCCTGCATTTTAATGTCGGCAGATTCCTCACTTTATTTATTATTTCACTTTATAACTCAACAGTCATATTTATTTAAAAGTGACTTAAACTGGAATTATAAAGAGACAGAATGGGAATATGAAGAGACACAGTGGGGAAACTGAAGAGTCACAACTGCAGCCATAAGAGGAGGTCTGGAGTCTCATTGTGTATGCTTCAGTTTATGAATTTTACCTCTCGTTGACAATTCAAGAAGCTTCAGCTTTCGAATCAGAATCCTGAGGATGGAAACCTTCAGGCTTTCTCGGTGGATTGGACGAAAACCCAGTTCATCCCGGTGCGGATTCACATTAGAGTTCGCCATTGTTTTACTAGGTTCTTGGTCATCCGATCTTACTGTTATTTTCTATATTTCAGGTTGGATATTGTAATGCGTGGTTATTGTATTGCTGTTGTATAATACAAACCATTTTCTGAGAAGTTTTATAAGATTGTATTTTTTGGTTATTCAAATATATATCTGTTGGTTATCTACATGTTTTTATTTGTTTCAAATCTGCATGAGATTTATTTGTAAAAATCAGAGAATGGCCGGTTAAGGTCATTTGAGTGGTATCAGAGCCAAAAATCCTACCAGCCTATGAGGTTTTGCTTCAGGAACAAAGTTGCAGAGATATTTTATAGAGATAGTGACACATTTAAAAGGGTGGTTCGATTTCAGTCTGAGTCTACAGTGTTTGGAAAGGAGCACCAATTTAGCCACGGCTTCTGCAAATGGTTTTGAAGCTTGGTTACGACCATATTGTTACCCACGGCAGCAAGAAATTATAATAGTTGCAGGAGAAGACAGAATTCGAATTATATTGTTGTATTAGCATTAAACAACACACCACCACCAGCGTTGAGAGTTGAGGCCTCCTTGTCAAGTTCGAGCTACATAGACACAGTATAGCAGCGCGACATCCTTTGGTCGGCTACCCTTATTACAACAGGAGATACTTGTGCATGTAGTCTCCTTGACTCAGCGTGTCTTCTCATCCTCTGGCCACACGCGCGGCTTGGATGTGTTTCACCTGAGCGCTAGCCAGTTGAGTTTTTGTCATCTAATGGAGTTACCTCCTTGTGTGACACCTGTTGTGTTGAGAACAGTTTGTCTTACTATGTTTTGTATTTGTCTGGTGTCATTCCTTGCTGTCGTGTCAAGACAAGGGGTGGATACGGAAGATGAGCATATTTGGTTGAATGGATTACTACGTTTCAGTGCTAGGATAAAACCACTATGTAAAGAAGTGTAACGGCTGCAGATTATTAGTGCCGACTGTCAAAAAGCCTGAGACTAGCACTGTATTATGTCAAAACATATTTGCTGGCATTTTTTAATATGATAATGTATGCAGGGCCAAGTGGTTGGACGAGAGTGGAGTGCTAGGTAAGAATGTAAGAATCAGAGTATGATTTGTAGTCAAATGGATAAAAACAAGCTATCTTCCAAAATAACGGCATGCAGAATTGGATGCACAGGTGTTATGAATCGTGGGGATTACAAAACACAAGTTTCTCTCAGAAAATACGAATTGGTCTATTTGCGGTTGCTAAAAGTGAGCAACAAACGAGAAGCTCGTAACTACACAAACGTATCTCTCCTTACACAAAAAACGGATGACAGACATTAAAATAAAAACGGATGTGTAACTGAGAAATGATACCATCCAGTCCCTTGCGTAAAAACAGGGAAAGTATATACATCATGCAATCAAAAATGTTTTAACAGTGATAGTCGGGTGTCTTGAACGTTCTGAAATATACATTAACGGTTGAGTAACAAAAAACACATTCAGATTAAGGCGGAAATCGAAAAGCAGAATATGTGACTGGTGTCTAAACAGCCGTGTGGCTGTTGCAAAAAGGATAGAGACCTGTAGGGTCCAAAAACCATCGAGCGGTGAATCATTGAGTGAAAAACAGGTAACAGATTATCTACAAGGAACGGGACATTGGATAAAGATATGATGTCTTGATAACAGTTACGGGTGTGACAGTAGAAAAATGTGTGAGCCGTCTATAGTGAAGTGATCTGAAAAATTTCTATCGTGAAGAGAAACGACTCAGCAGTATATGCGAAAAGCTAATTTGAGAACTGGCGTGTCTGGACACAGGTAGTGCCATGACATTGGTTCTCATTTTTTATGGAAAGAAAAAACGAACTACTCCAGGATCAGTGTGCGCATTTCAGAAAAAAAAATGTGTAGCAAAAATAATAACTGGGCCGAGACAAATGCGGTGATGGAGAATAGTGTAATTTTTGGAGCAATCATCAAGTATCCTGTTCATGTGTAAAGGATGCACAGACCAGTGAAAACGTGAGAAGGACACCTACAGTAAGGTGTTGATATGCTGCCGACTTGTGAAAAAGGAAAAACGGATTGTAACAGGGGTGTGGGTAGTGTGTGAACATCCGTTTTGATATGTGGGGAATGTTTGAAGTTCAGTGCATAGCGAGTAGTTTTTGAACAAAATAGATAGCCTCTAACTAGTGGTGATGCAAGGTGTCATGAAGTAAAAATATTGCATGTCCTGTGTTTTTAAAAACAACTGAGAAGAAGAGGGGGTTCAGTTCGTGTGAGAGGAAAACAAAAAGGTGTGACGGTTTTCAAAGGGTCAGGGATCACTGTTGTGAGGACAAGAGCAAGAGTATTAAAAATACTTTAAGATGTCTGCAACAAGGTTATTGAACGTTGCCAAATTGTGAAGGAAAGGTGACTATTGGTGTGAAGGAGAGTTACAGGCTGAAGAATTTTGAATGTGCAGTCTTAAGAGTAACTTAGAATTCTTCTAAGTCCATTTGATTTCGGTACAGTCTTGGGTTCTTACATTTCAGTAAAGACATAGAAATTTCTTTTGTGTTGTAATCCATATATCTTTCATTTGGGTAAGGTTGTAGCCTTACAAGGCAGGTTGGAGCCTATTCTGAAGAATTATTGTAAGAGTTGTAGCTCTTAGTGTAAAAGGGTTGTTGCCTAAGTGATTAGAGGAGCTATGGTTTTTTAACCCTGTTGGGTTTTCCACGTGATAAAATTTTGTGTCTCTTCCCTTATTGCATGTGTGTCTCTTCTTAAATTTGTTTGTTCTAAAGTTTGAAATGCTGATTCACCCCCTCCCCCTCTCAGCATTTCTACGTTTTTCATAGCCAACTCAGAATGACAGAGTAGGGGGGGATGTATTATGTTTGCAATCGGAAGTAGTGTTACCAACGCGTGCGTAGCTGGTGGAGGAAGGATTGTAGGCCTTGTGCGAGGAAACACGGCCCACGCGAGCTGGAGATCTCAGCCCCTAGCGTGACGTGTCTCTCATGACTTCGGAAACCAACACACAGGCCGGAGCTGGTGTCACACGAGCCCGATTGATCGACTGCAATCCGCATGTGTTGGATAGAGCTTGGTCTCGGCAGGAGAATTAAGTTTCAACAGCAGTGCATAGCATAACGGCGCAAGGAATGCACAGAGCCCACCCCTGTGTTGCACATAACCCATTCACGTGACTCCAGTTGGTACTCAGTGAAACGTATTCGTTGCTACGACATTTAGCAGCATCCACTCAACTACAACACGACCCTGAAAATTTATACGATTTTCTATAACAGCGGCATAGTAGGACCCTGTGCGCACATAATCTTGTTACATGTTATGTTGATGAAGAAGTTGTCCATAATAAAGGAAATACATTTTTGCAGCATCCACTCAACTCACGCATTGGAGTAGGTTGCAGCAACTATGGTGACTGCTCTAGTCTCAGCATACGTTTATAACACCCGCACCATCTCTAGTATTCGGTGTGCGTAAGAGACGGGTGTTCGGTGCTTAGAGAGGGATCTCTGGACGGTCCCAGCAGCCAATCCACACCAAGTTGACCAGAGCTGTATTGTTGGCATCGTGGGTGCTTCTAGGAAGGCACGCAAACATCCCTTCCGGTTTTTGCAGTAGTTGGAATGACTGTCTAAGTCACGGCATGTGTATGAGTCATGTATGAAGAAGACAGGGACGGGTGCGACTTGACTGGCTCTAATAGCCAACCTTCCTCACACACAAACAGGGCCAGTATTTGGTCATTAGCATTCCAACATTCGTTGGTAGCAGACCCAGACCGCACATGAACCAATAACTGTGTTGACAGTGATATCTTAAGTTAGGCTCTGTATGAGAGATTGAAACAGTATCACCGCACCTCAAAAGGAAGTTACATGTTTTCAATATAAATAGATGAACTGGATCTGATACCCCTTTTGACCATTTGCAGCCAGTTCGATCAAAAAAATTTCACAGTAAGACTTTACTGGGAATTCATTGAGCATACATTCTATCAAGTTCAAATCATTAAATTGTTCCGCATTATCATATTCAGCGCCGGTAGTTCTTGCGAGTTACAGTCATCTGATTTCTTTGTAATAACAAGAATTCGGGACAGCAGTTTATTGAAAGCGACAACTCTTACATTTGGAAATTAAGACAGCAGGATCAAAGTTTATCTATCTTAACACATTCAGTCAACATGAAATTTATTGGAACTCAGTGATCAGAATTGTGTTAAAAGATTTAACGAGGACTACAAAAATGAAATTCATAGTTGGTTTCCATAATTGCTCAAGAAGTGTTGGAAAATCAGAAACGTTTTTGCGGTAACAGCAATTCGCAATTACAGAAGTGATTCAATTCCTTGCTTAATTCTTGGAGAAAAATTAATCATGGAGACTTTGGAAAGCCCAATATTCTATAAGGAATTCAACGGCACATTTTACGATGTGCAACTTAGGGATATTCGGAAGGAAATGGAGATAGGCAACGAGTTACGTTACCTTGGATGGTGATTGGAGAAGCAAAAAATTACAGGAAGTATGCTTGCCAACCTTGATGAAATAAATTCATATATATCTAGGATAGATCAAGCTGATTGCAGACTCTTCAATTGGGCGATGCATCCCTCAATGGTTGCCTTGGTGCAATGCAGATTTATGAATCATTCACTTGATGTTAGGCTTGCAGTTGCCTCATGTCTCAGTTAGATCACTCGGATTACAGCTCCTATCATTCCTTACACCGAGCACATTTGGAGATAGGTGTTACAGCTGATTGTAGACAGCTTAGATGGACTGAGATATGACAGAGATTCTACCTTTGGTAAATAGGTAAGACTCTTGGAGTTGATGGCAAGCACCAGAGTTTTTAGCCACATGCTAAATCTTGGTTATGATGAAATGATTAGGCAATTATTTCAATGTCTCCTAAACAATTACAGGGAGCCTCGTCCAGGTGCGGTGAAGACATGCATAATGAATATCTTATCCTTGATCTTAGACGAGGACTATGACATATCCAAACAATTGCAATCAAAATTGTTGGCAATATGGAGAGGAGGTATAAGGTACACATCCATGGCTTATGAACTCTCAGCTGAATAAATTAAACTTCAGGCTGAAAAATTCATGACTTCATTGACTGAAAATGAACGAGCATCATTAGGCTTACAGGTTGCAGGATCTCCGGTAATGGGCCAGGACCCACTGAGTACAGGGCAGATTTGTTACTTATGCCAGGAGGGCTGGTCGCAGGGGCATGTTTGCAAGATTGATCAAGGGGAAGATAAATGGCAGCCTAGTGATAAAAATTAGAAACATTACAGTCGAGACTACCCCACTCTCGGGACATAGTGGTGAGTATTCAGAACTCTACTTTGGTGACTTGGTAGCTGAGCTTGATAAATCCATGACTTTAGGTTGTGGTAACCAATTAGGGACCTTCAGCAATTCCAGTAATGAGGAATCGTGTGACTTCTTTAGCAGCACTTCACTCTTGCATCACACTGATATGGATGACCCAATTGGCAGTTCATCTCGGGATAACACTGATGAGAAGTGTCTTAAAGAGTCAGCTGAAAGTTAGTGATGACGCCAATATCGCAGCACTTGTTCACCATAATAGCACTCACCAGATCATTGATGATCTGTATAGGATAGCTCAGAGGGATAGAGGGCAAGACGACTTAAGGATTGGATCCTATACTGCAGATTTACAGGGGGTCAGAATAGCATTTGAGGATTGGGAATCAGAGTATCTGCAATTACTTATAGACTGTGACCACCTGTTATAAGTTGTCGGGAATTATGCTGAGCAAATGAGGGAGAAGGAGGTCGAGGTCACTAGGCTCAATAGGGAGCTTAGTGCTACTCAGGGCACTTTGGAGCATACCCGTATTGCTCTCCAGGAGGCAAGAAATCAGATTGTGGAATCTAACCAATTCAGGGAGCAGAATGACAACGATAGGTCTAAATTCTATCAGGAGGTGATTCAGGGGCTTGACAACATACAACAGACCTATGACTTGGACAATTGTCCAAGAAGATCTTTGGGTCACCGAGAGTTTCTTGATGAGTTAGACCACTTCCAGACGATGGATAACTCCTTGTTTGAGATGGGTGTCGAGTTGACATTTGACAATCCCCTCTTTGAGATAGATGAGGGGGATACTTCCTATTCCCGGAATGAGGAGGAGGTTGGTTGCAGAGTCTGGGACCCAGGTGCAGTTATTAGAGGTGAGCCTTGGTCACCAGGTTGGAGTAGCGGGATGAGCTCAGTTGTTGAGCAATGTGGTTTGTGCACCCGCAGTCCAAGGGGGGTAATTATGTCTTGTGGCATGATAAGGGATATGCTTTTCCTTGCACAACCACTCATTGATGATGTTAATCGTGTAGAGCTTTTCCAGTACGGGGTTATTGAGATTGGGATGATGAGTATGCTATTTGGTGCGAGTTTTGCACACCACGATAGTATACATTGTATGGCTCCAGGTATCGAGAGACAGTCATGGGATCCTTATGATGATTTAGGATTCCCATTAGAGTTGCTCAGTTCATCGCACGTTGGCCTTATTGCATGGGATGCATTTTGTTTTCCATTCAGCTCACCTACGGGGGACCTTCTTTTCCGATTATTGGATAGGGGTGGGATGAGTGATTGGTTAAGTACGCTTCTCTGCTTGCAGGTGGAAGCCTTGTCCGACAGTCTTGACAGCTTGTCTCTTCAATGTAGTTTTTGGTTCGGGCTACAGATCAGAGGGGCAGTGTTATGGCAGGTGGACACTTCTGGTATTTCACTCAGTGTGGGCATAGAGCGTCGAGATCTTTCAGCCAGCTGGGGAGATGGGTGGCCATTTTGTTTATGGGATCTAGGAGGGACATGCTTGCGGTTGTTTTTCATTTTGGGAGCCGATCGGTATGAGGTTTGGTTTTCCCCTGCATATGACCCTAGAGGCGCTGGTGATCCCAGTTGGAGTGAGGTTCTCAGTTGGGTTGACAATTTTCTTACAAATGATGGCAGCATAGGGCAAATTGGCATGATTGATCCTGTAGTGTTTCGGGATCCTAGCATTAGGTTGGCTGCTGTTTGGTTGTTGTGTGAGTGGCTTCACAAGTCGGAGTATAACGTTTGTTTCGGTTTCACACGACAGATTGGTGGAGCAGCTTCCCTCAGGTTGGTTTGGGATCTAAGCATTATGATCACAGCATGCAGATACCGATTGCTTGAGGGCAAGCAATCTCCGAGAGAAGGGGTGATTTGTAATGTCCTCTTTTTTGGGGTACATTATTTTGTGTCATGTCGTTAGCCTTTTTATCTTGGTCCGGAGGGCTAACCGAGGCATGACAGTGCTCAAGGAGATAATTGGCCTAGGTGGTTTCAGTTTCAGGCCAATCGAAGCAGTTTTTGCAGGTTTCCAAGGTACTTACTATTTATAGTAAGTCAACAGGGTTCAGAATTCTTGTCTTTTCAATAGTGGACTTGGAGCGTCTCGCCAAGAGTTTTCCGGCAAGCTATCACACGTCGTCATCCGAGCTCGTTTGAGCCTCCGTTTTAATGCCGAAAGATTCCTCACTTTATTTATTATTTCACTTTATAACTCAACGGTCATATTTATTTAAAAGTGACTTAAAGTGGAATTATAAAGAGACAGAATGGGAATATGAAGAGACACAGTGGGGAAACTGAAGAGTCACAACTACAGCCATAAGAGGAGGTTTGGAGTCTCATTTTGTATGCTTCAGTTAATGAATTTTATCTCTCGTTGAGAATTCGGGAAGCTTCAACTTTCGAATCAGAATCTTGAGGACGGAACCCTGGGTCATCCCGATGCGGATTCACATCAAAGTTCGCCATTGTTCTAACAAGTTCTTGGTCATCCGATCTTACTGTTATTTTCTGTATTTCAGGTTGGATATTGTAATGCGTGGTTATTGTATTGTTGTTGTATAATACAAACCATTTTCTAAGAAGTTTTATATGATTGTATTTGTTGGTTATTCGAATATATATCTGCTAGTTATTTGCATGTTTTTATTTGTTTCAAATCTGCACGAGATTTATTTGTAAAAATCAGAGAATGGCCGGTTAAGGTCATTTCAACACTCCATTGCAAACTTACCGGTTAGTGCTTTAAAATCCAATCCGGATTATGCGGAGCATTTTTTAGTTAACCTGGAGTTAGCTTTTTCAAATTAACTGGAGTTAACTTTATTTTCTGCGAGCATTTCGAGGTAAACTAAAGATCTTTTTGCAAGCTTTTTGATCAAGAGTTCTGCATGTGAGATTTTTGGGAGAGTTACAGCTTGGCTGCACCGTTTGGTGTAATTTTAATAAGATAATTTCTTATAAATTCAGGTCATGATGCACTTGACGATGTGTTGTTAAAAATCAAGAGCGAAGAGCGAGTAGAGAAGAAGAGCAAAGTCTTCTGAGAAGGATCATAGTCACAAAGAGTGAAAAAGAGAAAGATTCAATAGCCAAGCAAAGGAAAGAGTGAACAGGTAAGATCGGAATCGATAGATACCATGTCAAAATAAGATCATTGCTTTTCTTATGTGAAGCATATTTAAATCCCTAAATCAGGGTGAACCCTAACAGGTTCTATTGTATAAATACCTTCTCCGAGTGACATCTTTGCTGATATTTTAAGTCCTCTGATAAGGCGACTCCTCATAGGGTCAAGATCTTAACCGATCTTCTATTAAATCCCTTAACCGAGTAGCACTCTGACCAGTGCTTTGTAAGCCTTTAACATGGCAGCTTTATTATTGCAGTAGTGGAATTTCGTGGGTTCTGTCCCACCGTGGTTATTTCCTTCTAACCAAGGGTTTCTACTTATAAATCTTGTGTCAACCTGTGCATCTGATTTCTATTTATGATTGTCAAAGTATTCTTTTGTTTTCAATATTAACAAGAATATTAATTTAAGAAAAGAAATCAAGAAATTGAATTTACTAATTCAACCCCCCTCTCAGTAATCGGTTGGGATTAAAAGAATATACACATTGCATATCCGATACCTGCTTTACTAGTAACATACCCATATCATTTGCACATATTGTTTACATCAGAAATAACAGTTGACAATTCGTGAAACCTCTATTAACTTTGTTTCAATATAAGCATCTGATAGAGAAGTGGCAAGATAAGGAGGTAATTGTCCCAACTTTTGGAGATAACCAAGAAGGGGACATTACATGATCACGTAAGGGGTATAAAATTAGGGAAAATGCATTATAGTAGTAACATTTTAACTTGTCCAATTAAAATATTTTAATTATTGTCAAAAGGGATGGCTTAAACATTAAAAATAGTCAATCATCTAAATGCGGCACATAAAGCCTTTTGCAACCCCCGAAGATATCAAGATCTAAGTTTCTATTATCGGGAGTTGGGTGCCCTAGTGGCTAGGGGAAACATATAAAAGCAATTGAAAGCAAGTAAATGAGCATCCAATTTTTATATTACCAAAGCCTCCTTCCAAAGAATTTAGTGCAACTCAATCAAAGATGAGAAGGTTGAAAGGGATCCAAGGACAAAAACCCTTGAGGTTTGTAATGGAGTTTGGGGTCAAAATGCCTAAAAATAAACAACCAATAATAAATATCATTTTACCAATAACTTACCAACAAGGAACAATAATAGAAACTGCTTACCAGATTAATTATGATATAAATAAATAAACCAATAAACCATGATGTGATGTCCCCTTTCTGAAAGGATTTAATAATAAATAATAATAATATTAAAATATAAAAAGAATAAAGATGAATTTTAATTTTAAATTTAATTAAGTTTAATGAATGGTCAAAAGGGATTAAATGAAAAGATGTGACTGCCTCAAACATGAGATATGAAAGGGCAAATACAATTTCATTTACAAGAGGGGAGGAGAAAAGAGGAAAGAACGGAAGTGAGGACTAAGGAATAATGGAAGAAGATTAGAATAGAAGGAATTGATGAAGGGATGTGACTCCTTCAAAGGGCATAAAGGATCAAAGGTTGTGACTCTCACATCATGAAGATATAAATAAGAGGGAAAGTCATTTGTTGAAGGCATGAAAGAATGGATCATCATTAGGAAGATAATAATAGTAAGTTAGGTTCTAAGATGTAAGACAATTCTGATCTGCATAAAGGGAGCATAGGAATTAAGGAAGGATCAATGGAAGAAGGAAGTATCTTCCAAAGGGGAAGCAATGATGGAGGATTGTGAGCCTTTTGAGGGGTGGTAATTGTGAAAGGGTGTGGCCATTGAAAAAGGTACACATGGTGAATAGGTGTGTGTAATGTCCCCTAATAATTTATTAAAAGCGATGCATTTCCCAATCACGACTATATTTGTGGAGAAATAGAGGAAATAAAATATTATTTAATGGGTTTATAATGTTAAAGGTACTTTATGTTTAAAAAAACATTATAAAAATTATGTGACTTTATAAAGTGGCTTTATAAAATGAAAGTGACTTTTATTCCATATTGCTTAACGGAGGCGTTTCTACTGCCTAAAGAAGCTTTATAAACAGAGTTGTACTCTCATTTGGGATATGTGATGAAAATATTATATTGAAGCCATTACTTCTTTGTTCTTGATAGTCAGTGACTGATTTCTAAGGATGAAAACCCTTAGGAAGTTCAAGGTTAGACACAAAGACAGACTTTCATGTTGAGTGGATTCATATCAGAAGTCACCTTTGGGCTTAATGATGAGATTTGAGTTAAAAGAATGCAGTGATATTCAACAGTTCAAAGACCAGAGGAATGACCAGCTGTGACACCTGTCAAGGATATACAAAGGTGCGATTTGGAGTTCAGATTCGAACTAAGGATTCTTATTGCTTTTTGAAAGTTTGCTCACAGCATCTGCTAGGACGACTTATTTTGGAATGCCAAAAAGTGTTCAATTGAGACAGGAAAGAGCCTAGATTGGAAAGAATGTGTTTGTACCAAGTCTGAAACAACAAAATATGGATAAAGAAATAGACATCAGGCCATCTCATACATCTGTACACATTGCTCACACCTGAGCATTCAATCTGAGAATGTTTCAATACCTTCGAATAGGGAATCGCACGAATATCAAACTCATAGATGCTAGACGTGTTTAGACAGCAAGTTCTATTCAGACATCTCATTCTGAAGATTCCATAGCAAGGGAAAAAGGAGCCCTTGTTCTCTCTTGGTTGCCCAGATTACAAATGTTATCGCTTGTAAAGAGTCCATATTTGGGGCCACTGGCCAATATTGCTAATCAATGATTTACAGGTGCAAATACCATAATTACAACTTCTATATTATTGCCATTTCCAGCAATAATTATCTGCCTAATAGAGTTTTAGTACTTTAGCAAATCGTCCATGAACTCACACTAATATCTATTCATTAGTATGGAAACTATTTGATGTTGCGTCTGTGCGGTGTCATTGAATATTATTGACTATTGAGATTGTGTGCAGTATCTAGATTTTCAATCTATACATATACATAATCAGGTAGCGTCTATCATATCCATTGCAGTTGTATGCTCTGTCTTGATCTTCAATTCATCAGGACTCAGGGTACCATTAGGTTCAGTGTAATCATGGATTACATGAGTCCAGTATTGATCTCCGGTGGTCTTCATGTATAGCTCCATTCTGCTGCACCACAGAGTAAAGTTTTGGTCCTTCATTTCTCATCATCTTAACTTTTCCTTGTTACGGTTAAGCAACAAAGAAAAGAAACTAGGCTCTAATACCAATTGATGGTCCCAACTGGTGCTGAGAGGGGAGGGGTGAATCAGCACCAACTAAAACTTCACAATAAATCTAATATAGTGTATCTATAACTGTAAGCAAAACAGATTTTAGAACAATAATAGAAATCACACAAACAACAATAAGCAACATCAGATTTATCATGTGGAAACCCAAATTGGGAGAAAACCACGGTGTGAGGAAACCTCACAAATTTTGCACTCTTCTGAAGTGCACCCTGTTAGGAGCCTTCCCTGTTAAAGGATTATAAATGCACTATTAGATGCGACCCGGTTAAGGGATTTGATACAATAAGAATTGTTGGAGTCTGCCTGGTTAGAGACTTAGAACACCTAATCAGATGTAACCCGGTTAAGGGATTTAATACAAGGGACCTGTTAATGTCCACCCAAAATACTGGAATTTACTATTGCAATTATCGGAGAGCAATAGGAGGTTTTGATCTTTTGATGATGGCTTTGCTGAGCCTGATAAGATCACTTTTATTCTCAACTGAGAATCATCACCAGTCACTGTAGGTATGTTCTCGTTCGCTGTTGTGTTTCTCTGCACATTGTACTTTCTTCTCCTCTCTTTACCTTAGCTTCTTCAGCATACAGGTTCACTCTTTTTTTTTTGGAAGAATGAGGGCAAACTATATTCTTGTCAAGCAGAAGAATATATAGACTTCTTGCCCTATTTGCTTTTTACATACATGACCTGTTTAAAGATCACCTTTGGATCCATCACCCAATGGAGTATTAGTTCATTGAGGAAACATCTGATGCATGCTATGCTTTATCTGCTTTATGAAAGAAAACGATAGATGCGTGTCAAAAGCTTTCCTTCACAAGAGATATCTACATGTTTTAATGCGACAAACTCCGACATTAAAACCTTCAATCGCGCCTTGTATCAATCGTCTTGATAACTCAGAGTCTACCGGATTTTGTGCAGTTAATACCGATCAGAAAGTTAGATAACTGTTTGTTGACTATGACTTTCCCCGGTTCTTCAATCATGATGAAGTCTTCACTTGATCGGTAAGATCCTTAGGTTGTGAATAGGTAAGAACTTTATCCTGTCACCTTCCCTTTCTCTAGCTGTGCTGATTCACCCCTCCCCTCTCAGCACCGGTTGGGACCATCACGTCAGTACACTAAAACGAAAAAAATCAAGACAAAATTAAGAGGGGATATTACATTGATATCAGAGCCAAGTCTTTAGGTTCATTGCAGTTTGTTGATGCAACCAAGTGAAAGGGAAAGACGGTACTATCAGAGAGAATTAAGAAAATCTTGGCAACCCCCTCCACTGCCCAAGGGAAAACGGTATCTAAATTGATTGGTGTTCATCATGATTCATCTTCTAGCAGTTGGACTGGTTGCAGGTATGGGAGATAGAAATGTCAATAATCCACCATGAGATGAGGATAGAGAGGCTAGAGATAATATAAGAAGTATTCAAACAGGGTAGAAACAGGTGGCTAATGTATTGCAGCAGCTTACAGTAGCCATTCGGCAGATGAGTGTTGCAACAAGGAGACCACCACACAATCACACAGATGGTGATGGTATTATTGGCTCCCCACGAGGTGAAAGAGCTCCTACCCGCTCTTCTAACAAACCTTTGATGCCTACTTTTTTAGCAGGAAATTATGAGAAAGAGGAAAACAATGCAAATGCATGGGTAGAACTTCATGATAATATGATGACTATGCAGGATGAATGGAACCTCCTTCCAGATCACGTCACACAGATTTATCAACTATCCAATACGTGGGGCAGCAAAGGGAAAGCATGAGTGTGAAGAGCCCAGCTGGCTCTCAATAACAATGACTTTTCTAGATAAATTGCAATTGTTTTGTTTGTGTGTGTTTCCAAAACATATTAAATTTTCATAAACTTTTAATCACCACTTGACAATAGCAACAACCATTCAATTTCCAAATGCTCTTGTTTGCTCATTTAAATCAAAATTAAATCAAATTGTTATTATAATAACAATAACAATCATAACAAGTAAATACAAGGCACCTTAAACACAAATGAAGCTACAGCAAATTAAAACGCAGCCTACCTGGAGATTGACACCAACTATGGAATAGACTCCTTGTCTATGGCGGCTAGCCCCCTTGCTATCCACTATGGCCTCCACACGTAACTCAGCCCACAACCAACAATCTTCACGCCAAGAAAGACACAGCACCAGCAAATAACAACGAATTCCCTGCAGTCCGTACGGTACGGCAGCCATCATAAATTCCGTACAATCCTTGCCTGTAGTTGTACGGCAGCCTTCATACTCAATTTCCAGAATGATATAAAAGCCCGTCAAGAAGATAAAACAGCCTTCCAGACAATGAATGAACCTCTCAGTCTCAGCTGTAAATGCTTAATCCTTCTCAAATTCAGTATACCTCAGCACCAAAATTTACATTCACAGATTCAGTATAAATTTCCAGAATTCAGTTTGCAAAATTCACTATCAATCAGTGATGATTCAAATTGCCAAAAGAGAGGAATCAGTCCTCAAACCCTAGCCATCTTCTTCACAACCAAATTTTATCAAATGATCAATGGATATCTTAGAATGAGCTCTCAAGTCCCTTTTTATTCTTTCTTGTGAGAGCTCAAACACAATTCTTACCAATGTGGGATAAAAAGATATACTTTTCCTTTTAATAATTCATTTACTCCAATACTTTAAATTAATACCTTGGCTTAGGCTTCAATGAATTAATAAAATAAATGGCCCCTTACCATGATGACTCAACCCTCAACTTAAGTGAAATTATAAAGTTAAATTATAACTTTATAACAAACCATTTAATGATTTAATAATAATTTGGCCACCAAAATAATAATAACTCCCAAAATACTTATCCTTTTAATACGCTGTCTGAAACAGGAGTCACACCTATTATTTTCCCATGTGACCAAATGCACTTTCCAAAAATAGAAAGGGTCCTTGTCAAACAACATCAGACTTACTCTAAAAAGTAAACATGGAAAAACTATAGCAAATGAAGTCTGAATGACACCAAACGAAAGCCAAACCAAAACATACTGAATCCTGAAGTAGATGCCCACTGAAAGAGACCCTTTGTCCATCCTCATTAGCCTACAAGGTTCACATGATAGGCTAATCCCAAGAGCTTGAAAAACGGGTACATTACAATGAGAACTAGGCAAGATATAAGGCCAAGGTTTCAAAACAAGGACCGCAAGCATGCTACTAATATGTTCTCACTACCTACATATTATGGTTGCAGCAAGACAAGCGCGGGAGCTTGGATGCATAAATTGGATACCTTATTGACTCTCAAACCTATAAAGGAATAAATAGAAATCAAGTTCGCTAATATGTTCTTAGACGGAGCAGCCTATGGCTGGTGGCATCATGGACTAGTGACTCAGGATCATGGATTAATTAACTCATATAAAGAATTCAATAATAAATTGATTTTCTGTTTTGATAGAAAGGATATAAAAGTATACTACAGCAAGTTGGCACAATTGAAATAGAGTGGTTCATTGGATTCTTTTATTAATGACTTTCAAAGAATTTTAGTGATGGTTCCAGATTTGTCAAAGAAAAGGAAGGTCATCTTATTTACTGAAGGTCAATGATAAGATCAAAGGATTTGTGAAAGTACATAAACCATCTCTCTACAGGATGCTATTAAGATGGTACTAGACTTAGATACTTCCTCCACTTCCTTTCAGCCACCTAAAAAGAGTATCAAAAATTCAGAACCAGATTTGAAGCCTCATAATCAGACTCAGAACATGCCTCCCAAGATGGATGTTTAGACAGGGAATGAGTTGAGAAGAAAGAAATAATGCTTTACATGTAAAGAGCCTTGAACACCTAAGCACAAGTGCCTTGGGAAAAGTTGAATACATTACATTGAGGTCACTTTAGATAATGAGGAAGAGCAGTTTGATGATAGCCAGTCTGAGGACAGCATTAATGATGAGAGTCATGAGCATCCCACAACGGAAAAGAATAAAGGCAAGGCAGTTGATCAGCCTAAGGTCACCATTACTTCATTGTCAGGAGTACCTTGGTACCATCCCTTTCGATAAAAGGGAGCACTTAAGGGGCAGTCAGTGATCTGTTTGGTTGATACAGGTGCTACATACTATACTGTCCCCATTTTAGCTCACCTCGAGTCGCAGCGAGGATTAGCCTATCAGTGACCTTTATAGGCTAGTCAGTTGGTAATAAGGTCTCAGTTGGTCGTGCTAGAGGTTATTTTCCCACTCCAGTGATCAGGGATGTTAAAAATTGAACCAGAATAGCATAAAGTATAGAAATCTTAAAATACGAAGAACAAATTGACGCAAGGATTTATCCTTGGAAAACCCTCCTCTTGAGGGTGAAAAACCCAGCCACACCAAAAGAATCCTTTATTGAATAATAACAGAGTCTACAACAGAGTTCACACCCTAAAACAATAACCAAAACCCTCTTTACAATGAAATGAATCTGCAACAGATAGAACTACGCACATGAAGAATCCTACATATAATGTCAATAACAAACAACACTGATTAATAGCAACACTGAACTCTCAAACAATCCTACAGCATGTTAAAGGATGTAGCTTCGGTTGGATCACTCTAACCGATATTATCAAATGTATAAGTGGCCTTTCGGTCTTTTGGCCTTGAATATTTGATCTCTATCCTATTCCTATCTAATTGTGAATAATAATATTATATTATAATTATGATTAAATTATAATCATAATATAATATTACTATTATTATTGATGTATCTGCTAAATCATTAATAGAGATTAATATCATAAATTATATATAAATTTAATAGATTGTATTATTATTATTATTATATATATAATCAATGACATAATCGATAATGATCATATAATATATATCGCTGAGTTGTGTTAATATAACCATATTACCAATCGATACTATTATTGATTTACTAATGCAATCACATACTGCTAACTAAACATTGTTATGATTAATGTTGGTGCCTCACATAGAAGCACGTCTCTACATGAGACCATGTCAGTCTCACGTAGAGCCGTGTCTCTATGTGAGACACCCCTTCACTCATATATATTCGGTGACATCTCATTCCATGAGATACGGTGAACAGACAATTATATACACAGTAGTTGATTAATAATCCATATTGATATTGAGTATCAATAGTTGCCCATCAATATATACATACAACAATATTGCTCAGCACACATAGATAGATACTTGCACATCAGCGATACATGAGAAGCATATCAGTAATACTTGAAATATACATCAGCAATACTTGGAAAACTTATATCAAACGACATTTGTAAGAGAATACACCAGCAATATTCATGATATATAAAATTCCTATTACATATAAATATGATCAAATCTTAACATGGTATCAGAGCCAAGTTCCTTTGAACAAAGCTTTACAGCTTCAAGGAAGATCCTAAAGTTGCTTTCCTCTGCCTGTGTGCTGCTATTGTTTCCCTGGTTGGTTTGATTTATTCACTAACGAGCCTCATTGTTGGCTGCCTCATCGAGCTGGTCGCAGGTGTATTTGTAGTGGTCATATGTTATATGTGATTCATGTCAATTTATATGTATGGTCCACCCTCGAAGATAATTGAGTGGTGATTTCCTCATCAGATCCCTGTGTGCAATTATATTGGTCTGAGAAGTTTATGCCAGAACGATCGTTTGATTGAGAGAACAATTTCATTAGTAGTTTGGGGTTGTGGGGACTTCGACAAAGCTTCTAGTTTGGGACTTACTTTCTATAGTAAGTCAAATTATGGTCAGAGCTATGTTTGGCAAGGGCACATTGGTGTCAGACTCAAGCAGGGAGCACATGAATTTTGACTGAGCCAATTGAAGGATTAAATAAGCCATTAATTTTGATCATAATCATTAATTTTCACTTAATTAATGATTACTTTAAAAGCTTATATTAAAAGTATGGATGTGTGCATTTGATGTTTATTTAATGAAGTCAATGTGATACCAATGTTTTCGAGGGAATTATAATAATTTATTATAATTCAAACTTTAAAATGCATATAAAGTTTAAAGCTATGTGGAGTGTGAGCTTCAAGCTACAGGTCAGTTTGGGTTGAAAAAGAATAGGGAAAAATATAATAAAATATTATATTTGAAACTTGAAACAAAAGCTCATATGATAAGTTATACGGGGTGTAAGCTTGAAGCTTCAAGTTCAATTAGTAAATGGACATTTATAAATACCTTCAAAGGGAGGAATCGAACTTACCTGATTATGCATTTGAATTTGTGAATTGTTGATGAGTTTTGTGCCTAAGGTTTGAGCAAATGAAGCTGGAAGAATTGGAAATTCCTCTAAGTGATTTGCACTTTGAAATGGTTATACATTTGCCATTGAATTGTGCTAACAATAATCTCAGCAAGAGAATATATATGTGCTTAATCTGATGATCGAATTGGGAGAAACTGAAAGGCTCAGCATTCATCTCAGTAATACATTGTAGAGTTTGGAGGCAAATTTTTGTGCCGAATCGCTTCCTCAATCAGTGTTTAGAGGTTTTGGCAGCCGCAATTCACCTGTTGACAGCAGCCATTTATCACAGGGCTGCGTTACAAATTTCTGGGCAGTGATAGTCATTTTTTAAGGGCTGTGTTTCAGTTGCAAGGGTCAGTGTTTTCCCCTTCCAAGAGGCACGTTTTTGTTGTTAGCGCCTTCCTGCAGGGATTTCAAACCTCAGAAACAAAATTGGGATCAATCTCTAGGGCTACGGTCAAACCTGGAATATTTCTCATGCATACAAAATCATTACAAGTTCTGTATATATTGTTTTCAAAAAAATTCATCATGCTTGAAATAGTCTTGTATTTATTCAGTTGGTGAAATAAAGACAAGTTAGTGATAAGTGTTTATAAATGCGTAGTTGGTAATTGCAATTGAATTTCAAGTATTGTATTTCAATTTTATATATTATTGAAAAATTCTAAAAAAGTAAATATTTAGAAAAAACAAAAAATAATTGCAAAAAATACAAAACTCTCAAAAACATACAAAATTCAGAGCTAGAATTGAAGTCTTAACCTGTTGGGGTTATTACACGTACAACTTCATTAGTGAGCAGTTAGGTTCAGAGCGGGGACTACAGGTTGAGAAATTCTAGTGTTTTAGAGTGATAGTTGCTAGTGGTGGAGCCTTGAGTTGCACTACAAGAGTTCTCAACTTAGTATCTAATTGGGGGTCTACACATTGACTAGCAGCCTCTATGTGATCAAGTTAAGAAAAATTGATGTGGTTCTAGGCATGCAATGGCTACAATCTGTTGGTAGGTACGCATTGGATCACCACAAGATGTAGTTGGAGTTCTTGGAGGATGGTAAGGAGGTAGTGTTGAAGGCTTCATCAGTTGGCGAGCCTAGGGTAGAGTTGCACACGAAATGGAAGTTAAGCCTACAGGTGCATTTTTATGTCAAGATGAATGCATTGCTACTCATTTGATTGGAAAATTAGGAAATGAAGTGGTTCCTTCATTTGTTGATAAAAGCAGGGAATGCAAAAGTTTCTTGGCGGATGACTTAGAGGTTATCATTGATAAGCCATGTGTAGCATTGAATCGTCTTTATCCTTCCATCAATGAACATATGAATATCAATGAGTCTCTTTTAAAAATCGCTCGGAAGGATCAAAATAACGATGAATTTGTTGTTGTCACTCAGAGCGGACCAGCCACTCAGGATGTACTTTTAGATAGCGCTGAAGGCACCTACACTACATCTCTAGATTTATCAACCCTTCCTTATGACATGGCAGCCTTCATACATGGTAACAACAGCGCTATAATATCTTCATGTAATTATGCTTCATAACTAGCAGGGGAAATTAATGAAGGTATACATTCAGGAAATTCATTATTAGCAAATGAATTACATCCTCACTTGATAACTATAGTGGATACAACATTTGAACCAACCCTTGAAGCAGCTAATATGCTTGATGACACTGCTGCTCTACATTCATCTGATTACATGGGCATTCATGTGGAGCAATATATGATCCTTGTTCTTCAAAGGGAATGGTTTAAACAGGTTGTCATTGACTTGCGCCTAAGAAGTAATGGATGGGATGATGATTTAATTTTATGGACACCCCCACCATTGATGACTGAATTCTACATACAACATAGTTCTTATAGGTTGTTATTGTGTGTGTCTTGGTTTGGTGAATGACTACACGGGGATCCTACCCGTGTGTTTATTAGTTTTGGGCATTATTATGTTTGCATCATTCTAGAGCAGTGGAGCTTGGAGGTAAATGAACCAAGACCAAGACATTTCAAAATAAAACATTATAGAGTAACCCAGAATGTAAAAGGCTTCAATAATTTTTCGAATGTTTTCTCCAATCTGCAAGAAAGTCTTCCCGTTATCCCACAATCATATATGCGAGCAATGAAGTATGAACAACCAGTAGGAAACCTCGAAATACAAATATTTGTGCATACTATAGTCTTTGCCAATGTTTGGTTTTTGAGCTGACTATTAGACTATAAATGAATTCGATTCACCAAATGTTTAAAGCAATTATTTTATCTTCTCTTGTATTCCTTTGTCAAAGAAACTGCACCAATATAGTGGAAAACTTAAATTTGCCCAAATAGAATCATGCATTTCCTTCCTTACAACTTATACCTCACAAAACATTATTCATGGCAATACTCAACAAAATAAATTGCCAAAACAATAGTATTTGTTTTCATGGTAGGCATTAAGCTTATGTGCTCAACTAAATTAAACCCAAATGAAATACGGGTCCCACAACCAGTGAGAAAATAATAAAATCCAACCTTTGAATTAGATAAGAATGATTTATTCATTCGCTTGTTAGGAATCGAAACACCTAGCGACTGCAAAATATTAATATGAGTATTTCAATCTTTGTCGTATAAACATTATACCGTGTTAACCTTGAGATCTTCACAAAATATTTCCACTATTCGATAATAGAAAATAGATATCTCTACTGGCAATAATATTCCAAACAATTACCTTGCTTTCCAAATCAATACAAATTACCTTTGTTTGATATTTGACCTTATTTCTGCAGATTGGTCTTCAAAGACTTCACCGATTAGGCACAAATGTACTTTTGTTACTCGTGAAACCTCACAGGCTGGCAAGAGAACCAGCTCTGATACCACTGTAATATCCCCCTAGGATATTTTCTCTAGATTTTACCATAGAAATTGTAACAAATAACTTGCATGCAATTGATTTCAATTTATCAAGCACATTGTACAAAAAATTGTAAAATATCAAAACTGAAATAGAGATCCAGAAATGAGATATAAATATTGCCTTCAAATTTTCAGTAGAGCAACAAAAAAAATCCAATCATAGTCACAAAACTTACAATCAGATTGGATAATCAGAAATTTGAATTTGAAGCACAAAGTGAGACAATTGAGTGATATCTCCAGCAGACAATGGGTTTTCGTCCTCAAACCTACTGAAAGCCGAAGCTTCCCAGAATTCTCCAAGAGAAAACCAAGCATAATCCAAAAGAGCTTCTCTATGTTCTTTAAAAGAGCATCCCTGTGACCCTATATTTTCCAGCTATTTGTCTCTTCATTTCCTTTCCTTTTGTCCCTTTTTAAACCCCCTTTTTAAAATTAAAATGACTTTACTAATTTTCATGAAGCTCCAAATAAGTCATTTTTGGTTCTAAATACGTAAATAGAGTCCATTCCTGGCGATCCGAGTGAGAAATGGATGAATTCAAATAGTTAAGCTTCAAATAAGTCATTTTAATACTTTATGAAGTTGTCATTTAATTTCTAATGTCCCCAAAAAAGGGACATTACATGGTTCCTGAGGCCATCATTAATACCAGGGAGAGAACACTTCGAAGGCGGACAATTAAGGAGAATCTGGTTAAATGGAAGAATCTGCCAGTTGAGGATGCTACATGGGAAAGTGATGAAATCTTGCAGCATCCAAAGATGAAATTGCTTGAGGACAAACAATTTTGGGAAGCACAAACTATAATGTCCCCTTTCGAGCTAACTGTAAAGTTGGTTTATAAAGTTAAATATAAATATTTAACTTTATTAATGTGGGGCTATAGTTAAGTGAGAAATATTTAATATTAAAAGCCCCTTTGTTTTATAACGCATTGGAGACACAAATTGTAAAAGAGGAGTAATATTATTAATCCCATATTGGAAAGGTGAGAGAATGGGATCTTATGAGAGCATTATAAAATAAAATGAAGAGCTCTCTTTCAAGCATACTGGATTGAATACAAATTTATGAAATATTGGAGAAATTCTTCCTCAAGGGGTTGTGAGGACGAAATCTCTCATGAATGACATTCTCTTCGTTGTCGAAAGACACAGTCAAGAGGTTTGTCAACAGCTTATTGTGAGGTAATTACATTTGAGAAATATATTACTTTCATTTGTTAATATTCAGTTGCCAAGAGAGTTTGATAGAACAAGTTGAAGCAATGTTTGCTAATACCTTGTTGTAAACAAGTTCTTGGAGAAAGGTGTTGTCCTCAAATTTGAATTCTCAAAATTGAGACAACCTATGCGAAATTCAATCAAAATCATGGTTTTCTCTCTAAGATAGACTATTTGAGATCAAATTTTGAAGGCAATGGGTTACACCATGCCTTGCCCTTAGTTTTTCATCATTCAGATGTTATTTTTTAAGTATGCCGTCGAGTTTTCGTTTGTCTTTCTCGCTATGATGGATTTTTCTTCCCTGACTGCAAGTACTCAATTTTTGGTAATCTTCGAGTCTTTGATTGATTTTTCTTGATTGTTTGGTTTGTTTTCAGTTTTGTTTTCACTCTAGGTTTGTTGTTTTTTGAGCTATCTTAGGCCTAAATCAGAGCTATATTTTAAGAGATAATAAGGAATTAAGTAACTTGCAAGTGGGGTTTTTAAGCCTAACTACAAGTCCTTATTCTTTTTTTAAAAGCCTGCAATGTGGAAACAAAAGTCCACCAACGCCCCTTAAGTCATGTCAAGTGGTCTTTTTAAGCTTGTAAGCAAGAGCTATCTTTGTTTTATAGGAAGACATGTTATGATTGCAACGATATTCCCAAAGCCCATTTTTATTGCTAAAGCAAAGTGGTCATTGTTTTAATACAAAATCGACTTGCAAAGACAATGCAAAAGCTTGTCCAAAGGCAGGGTAGTGATTTTTAAAGACATTGCATGTGTGTTTGGAATCAAAAAGCTCGTTTTCCATTGAAGTCGTCGTTTCTAAGTCATAAAACGACTTGCAAAGGCCATTAAAACCCTGTCATTGGCTATACAAAGGAAAACGATAATTTTTATATACATTTCATACATAAAAGCCCGTGTTTACGACAAAAACGTCTTGCATTTTTCTTGGACAAGTCTGTCACTGGTCTTTTTCAGCTTGAATTGATACATGTTCAAGCCCGTTACTGCTTAATGCAGTGTTTTGGTATGCTAGACCATTCCTAAAGCCTGTCTTTATTATTCTTTTGCATTTCTTTGACTTGCAACGTTGATAAAGAACCTGTCTAGGGCAAATGTATTCATTTTTATAATGAAGAGATCATTTCCCTCTTGAAACGTCAATTACAAAGCCCATTTTGTACTGTTTTAAGATCATTTTCAGCTTGCATTGGATGCGGATTTGAAGGCAAAAAACTCATTTCAAACTTGTAACAAGACTTCCAAAGGTAAAGACAAATAAATCACATTTTAAATTGCAGTTTCTTTTGGTCAATAAAACAGTGTTTGTCTCTATAGGCGCCATTTTTCTCATCCATTACAATTTGTCTTGCATTCTCAAGCAAAAGCCACATTTTGCAAGTTTGAACCAGTCTTCGGAGTGCTATTATCAGCATTTCATTTCTCATTCATGGCCATTTGTCATTAAATGCTTATGGACAGAGAATGCTTGATTTGGTGAGTTGATCAAGCTCTTTTGTCTATAGAGCTGCAAATTGGAGGTCTTTCCTAGATCCGAAATTATAAAGATTTGAGAGATTTTCTTCAAATTTCCAAGACTTCTTCCTCATTGCATTTGTGATTCTCTAGAATGTTGAAATTGAGTAGCTACGACAGAGACTTCAACTTTGATTTTGCTGCTACCCTCTACATCTGTTTATGTAAGAAATTTTTGGTGAGCCATATTGAGGATGCTTGTATTTCTTCAGTCTGCATATCTATGCTGACATGAACTTCATGTGTAATATCATATCACTGTCGTTGGTGATTAAGCAAGTTCTAAATCACCAACAACAGGCATGCTTATTGTTGGGTCGTGTTTCACTTATGTTCGGCATCATCGTATGTTTTGTTATCGGTATGAACCGATTAATATTGCCGGTTTCGTATTTGCTTCGTAATATTTGTATGACCGGCTTTATTATCGGTCTCTTCATTTTTGTTGACACTTAATATTATTCTTACTAGCCGTTGTATTATCGGCATCTTTATCTTTGTAACGCCTGAAATGATGGCGCTTCACCTTACTTGGTGGAACGCCAAGTAAGGTGAAGTGTCACCTTCCTAGGCGCCTTTTACTGTCTATGTAAGTCCTCATTTGCTTGGGATTTTATTATTAGTGGCAGCTCCATTTTGTTCTGGGAGCGATCAAAAGGAAAAGCACGAAGAATAGTATATCAGAATATTTGGTACTTGTTTCTCTGTGAAATGATTTCAAAGCAGGGTGATCAAAGTTTGTGCATCAGAATTTCAGCAGACATTTTCATTTACACTCTATGAGTGAGCTACATTACATGCGACTATCTCATTTATATATTGTGATTAATTTTAGTTTGTATCATTGTATATGATCATTGTATGATCATTGAGCAACCTTTGTGATCAAGATATTGGTAGACTTATTCACTGTCAAGCTGAGACGTCAATAAGGAGCAAGATATTGTACTTGGTGTTGATTCTCAATAAAAGATATACTATTTCTGTAGGCTAGGTTGTTTCCCTCGGTGAGGAGGGTTTTTCCCAGGATAAAATATTGTGTCATCTGCATTTGTTTTCCGTTTTGCACTCTCATTTATTCTACTATATTTTGGTTCAATTTTCAACATGGTATCAAAGCGGGGTTGAGTAACTCAATCGAGAACCAGAAGCATATTGTTATCTGTGTCATTTGATTTCTCTTCCCTTTGTTCTGCCTCATCGTGTGACAATGGTTAATGGTTTAAAGGTTGAAGATAGACTAGATGGTTCATCTAACTTCTCTTCATGGAAATTTAGGATTCTGATTGCACTTGAGGAGAATGACCTTGATTATGTAAATTTTGAACCAGCAGAACCTTCTAATGCTGGTGAGAAAATTTTATGGAGAAAGAATAGAGTCACGGCTAAGAAGATTTTGATTGACTCAATGAAGTATCATTTGGTTCCAATCATTTCCAAATTGTCTTCAGCCAATGAGATGTTTCAGACTTTAAAAGATTTGTATGAGTTCAACAACACCAGTAGAGCTTTAGCTCTGAGACGTCAAAGTCTGTATATTAAGATGGCTCAAGGGGAATTAGTAGTATCATATTTTATGAAGATTACAGAACTAAAAAATCAGCTAAGTGCAATTGGAGATTCTATCCCAGATAAGGACTTAGTTATGCTTGCCATGAATGGACTTGCCTACTCTTGGGAATCATTCATTCAAGGCATCAATGGAAGAGATGATCTCCCTCAATTTGACAAATTGAGAGCTGATTGCATTCAAGAAGAATGCAGACTTGAAGCTAGACGAAATGGTCGCAAAAACCATCATGAAGATGATCAGGTGCTTTCTGCCCACACCTCTAAAGGAAAAGGGAAGAAGGGGTATTTTAAGTGATTCAGAGATAAAGGTTCAGATTCAGCTCCTGCTCTCAAGAAAAAGAAAATTGACCTTTCAAAGGTTTAGTGCTTTAGATGTGACAAATTTGGTCACTATGCTAGAGATTGCACCTTAAGGCCAGAGCCTCAACCATCTGCTGCTTTCGTTGAGAAATCTTCTCCTCAAAAGGAATCAAGCGATAACTCTGAAGGATTTTGCTTTATCTCTGCTCTCTCCAGTAATATTACTACAAACAGTGATACCTGGCTGATTGACAGTGGAGCATCGCATCACATCACCGGTTACCATGATCATCTATTCAACTTGAAAGAAAAGGACTCACATCTTCAAGTTATCATTGGAGATGATGCAAGCTATTCAGTTAAAGGAGTTGGTTCTACTTCTTTTCAACTGGATTCAGGCATTTCTCTTCACCTTAGTGATGTTCTTTTTGTGCCTGGCATAAAGAGAAATCTGATTTCAATTTCAACTCTAGAACACAAAGGATATCATGTTTCTTTTGTTGATGGTAAAGTCCTAGCATGGAAGACGAACTTAAATTTTCTTTCAACCCGTGAGATTGGAATTCGTCATGATAGCCTCCACAAGCTTTCAGCCCGTTCTATTCAAGCTCTTGCTCGTACTTCTTCAAATCCTAATATTCTTTGGCACAAGAGGTTTGGGCATTTAAATTTTAGAACCTTAGCCTCTAGATAAAGTTGTCATTGGTCTTCCAAAGCTGAATCAAGATCATAAAGGAGTTTGCAAGGGATGTGCTCTAGGTAAGAATACTAAGAGTACTTTTTATAGTAGTGAATCTAGAGCTAAAGAGATTCTAGAATTAATTCATTCAGACTTATGTGGTCCCGTGTCTGTTGCTTCTCTTAGTGGTTACTGGTATTATATTACTTTCATTGATGATTTCTCTCGTAAGTGTTGGATCTATTTTCTTAAGTCCAAGGAATCTGATGAAGTGTTGTCCGGTTTTAAAGCATTCAAAGACTTGGTTGAAAACCTTTCGAACAAAAGGATTACGATCCTGAGATCTAATAATGCTGAAGAATTTGTGTTCGGGATTTTTCATAACTTTTGTGTTGAAGCTGGGATTAAGAGGGAGTTGTGTTCCCTAAAATCCTCAACAAAATGGTGTGGCTGAAAGAAAGAATAGGACTGTCGTTGAGGCAGCAAAAGCTATGATCCATGATCATAGTCTTCCTACTTTTCTATGGGCTGAAGCGTGCAAAACAGCAGTCCACATTCAAAATCATAGTCCTCGTCAAATTCTTGGCAACATGTCCCCTGAAGAAGCTTCTCAGGATCAAAACCAGACATTAGTTACTTCAGATTTTTTGGATGCCCAATCTACATCCATATTCCAAATGAGAAAAGGTCAAAGTTGGAACCTTCAGCAAAGAAAGGGGATTTTGTTGGATATAGTGATTCTTCTAAAGCTTTCAGGATTTATGTACCGAGTCAAAAACAAATTGAAATTAGTAGGGATGTCACTTTTGATGAAGATATAGCTTGCAAGTCTCTCAAAGAGTCTAACACTGTAAATGATGAAGAAAATCTTGAGCACTCTCAAGACTTTGTCATGGCTGATCCGGATCCTCCTTCAAATATTCAGAGTCAGAATGAAGATTTAGAAGATCTTGCTACTCAATCTGATCCAGTTGTTTCTTCAGGTCCCAGTTCTACTCCATCCAATAAGAAAAGACCATTATGGGCTAAGAAACATTGTGGAAAAAGCTGAACCTTTTGCAACCCCTCGTGGCACCTTTAGAGAAAGCAAACGGCCTCATAAGTTTGTTGGTTGCATTGCATTAATGAGTCACATAATTGCTTTTGAACCTTCTAATGTTGAAGAAGCTTCAAAACATCAAGTGTGGAAAGATGTCATGCTGAAAGAATATCAGTCCATCATGAAAAAGAATATATGGGACATTGTCCCAAGACCAAAAGCTAAATCAATTGTTTCATCTAAATGGTTATTCAAGATTAAACATGCAGCTGATGGAAGTATAGATAAGTACAAGCCCAGATTTGTAGCTAGAGGCTTTTCCCAAAAGGAAGGCATAGACTATGATGAAACCTTTGCACCAGTGGCTCGCTACACTTCCATCAAAGCCATTATAGCCATTAATGCACTGGAGCGGGAAACTTCATCAAATGGATGTGAAAACAGCCTTCTTAACTGGAGTCATTGAAGAGGAAGTTTATTTAGAGCAACCAGAAGGATTTATCATTCATAACAAAGAGTCTCATGTGTGCAGGCTGAAAAAGGCATTATATGGGCTCAAACAAGCTTCCCATGCTTGGTATGAGAGAATTGATGAATATCTTTTGAGCTTGGTATTTCAAAAGAATGATGTTGATCCTAATCTATATTTCAAGGTTCATAATGACAAAATTCTGATCTTAGTCTTATATGTGGATGATTTATTTCTCACAGGTAATGATGATCTCATTATCACATGCAAGAAGGAGCTAGCTTCAGAATTTGAAATAAAAGACCTTGATTTGCTGCATTATTTTCTTGGCCTTGAGGTCTGGCAAAAATCAAGTGAAATCATTTTGAGTCAAGTAAAATATGCTTTTGATATTTTAAAAAAATTTGGCATGTTAGATTACAAATCCATGGTAACTCCCATGGAAGTAAATGTGAAAAAGTTTCATGATGATTCAGCTAATTCAGATTTAGTTGATCCTACTATGTATGGGCAGCTAATTGGTTCTTTGATGTACCTGGTTAACACAAGACCTGATATATGTTATGCAATTAATACACTAAGTCAATTTATGTGTGAACCAAGGCAAATCCATCTTGTGGCAGCCAAGCATATATTGAGATATGTTCATGGTACAATTGGATATGGGTTAAAATACTCTTCTTGTGTTGACCTGAAGTTACAGGGGTTCTTTGATTCAGTCTGATTCAAATTGGACAGGTTGTATAGCTGATAGGAAGACCACTTCAGGTTGTTATTTCGGCCTTGGTTCTGCCATGTTTTCCTGGTGTAGCAGGAAACAATCTTGTGTGGCTCAGAGTACAGCTGAAGCAGAATATGTTGTAGCATGTGTGGCAACAAAAGAAGTTGTATTGCTTCGTAAATTACTTGCAGGGTTGTTTGGGCAGCCTCTCGAATCTACAGTGATTATGTGCGACAACCAAAGTTGTGTGAAGATTTCGATTAATCCAGTGTTTCATGACAAATCCAAACACATGGAGATTAAATTTCATTACTTGAGAGATATGGTTCAAAGAAATGCAGTGAACTAAAGTATATCTCTACAGAGAAGCAGACTGCATACATTCTCACCAAACCACTTCCGAGAGTCAAGGTTTGCTATTTTCGAGAAAAGCTCTCCTTAGTGGAGAATGATGCTCTTGCTGTGAAACTGTCTCAGCCTCAGTGTTCCCTTACTTATATGCATCCTTCTCTGGGATAAGTTTGAGGTGAAAGCCCTTGTTCCACCCTCTGCGAGTAGGCAAGGTGGTCATGCATTCTTCTCTGGGAGAAGTTTGAGGTGTAAGCCCTTCATCCACCCTCTACGAGTAGGTATGGTGGAATCACCCTCTGCGAGTAGGCAAGGTGATAATGCATTCTTCTCTGGGAGAAGTTTGAGGTGAAAGCCCTTGGTCCACCCTCTGGGAGAAGCCATGGTGGATGTCACGTGTGTGACTCCATGACCTATTTTTGTGATTCTAAATTCATCCTCTAAGAGTAGCTATGATGAATAACTTTTGCTGATTACATTTCATATGTTTTGTATTCACCCTCTAGGAGTAGCTATGGGGAATGTTACTATTATGCGTTTTTTATTTTCACCCTCTAGGAGTAGCTATGGTGAATGTTACCGTTATGCATTTTTCTATTTTCACCCTCTGGGAGTAGCTATGGTGAATTCTATTGTATGGAAATAACAAAAATTTGAAATATGTTGAGATTATTTATTGACATTGACTATTTTGCATTTGAGTGCATTTGTCTAGATGAAATTCTCTAAAAGTCTCTCTCTTGCTAAGAGGGAGTGTTGAAGTTGAGTAGCTGTGACAGAGACTTCAACTTTGATTTTGTTGCTACCCTCTACATCTGTTAATGTAAGAAATTTTTGGTGAACCATATTGAGGATGCTCGTATTTCTTCAGTCTGCATATGTATGCTAACATGGACTTCATGTGTAATATCGTATCACTGTCGTTGGTGATTAAGCAAGTGCTAAATCACCAACGACAGGCATACTTATTGTTGGGTCGTCTTTCATTTATGTTTGGCATCATCGTATATTTTGTTATCGGTACGAACCAATTAATATTGTCGGTTTCATATTTGCTTCATAATATTTTTATGACCGGCTTTATTATCGGTCTCTTCATTTTTGTTGACACTTGATATTATTCTTACTGGGTGTTGTATTATCGGCATCTTTATCTTTGTAACGCCTAAAATGATGGTGCTTCACCTTACTTGGTGGAACACCAAGTAAGCTTTCTATGTAAGTCTTCATTTGCTCGGGATTTTATTATTTCTAGCAGCCCTGTTTCGTTCTGAGAGCAATCAAAAGGAAAAGCACGAAGAATAGAATATCAGAGTATTTGGTACTTGTTTCTCTGTGAGGTGATTTCAAAAAGGGTGATCAAAGGTTGTGCATCAGAATTTAAGCAGACATATTTATTTGCACTCTGTGAGTGAGCTACATTACATGCAACTATCTCATTTATATATTGTGATTAATTTCAGTTGTTTGTATCATTGTATGATCATTGAGCAACCTTTGTGATCAAGATATTAGTAGACTTATTGACTATCAAGTTGAGACATCAATAAGGAGCAAGATATTGTAATTGGTGTTGATTCTCAATAAAAAATATACTATTTTTGCGGGCTGGGTTGTTTCCCTCGGTGAGGAGGGTTTTTCCCAGGATAAAATATTGTGCCATCTGCCTTTGTTTTACTGTTTTGCACTCTCATTTATTTTGCTATATTCTGGTTCAATTTTCAACAAAGAAGAGGTACACTTTCGTTTTTTATTTCTTTTTGTTGCAAGCTAGGGCTTATTTTGTTTATTTTTATTTCTTGTTTTGTATATATGTTTTTGGATTGCAAATCATTTTCAGATTTGTAGTCTTTGTATAAGAGTATTGTTTCTCAGAACAATACAAGATCTTCCCCTCTAAAAAGAACTTCAAGAATGCATATTTTCCCCACTTGCAAATGGAACTAAAAACCACGTTTGTAAGTTTATTTTGCCAAAAAGAGCTAAGTTTTTCCCCTACTTGTAGTTGGAATTAAAAACCCCATTTGCAAGTGTTTTCCAAAGAACTTTGGAAGTCTCTTTTCAACCTGTAGTGGACTTTAGAAACCCATTTGCAGATAGAAAACTCCCTCCAAATGACTTGTAATTTGAATTAAGAACCCCACTTATGAGTAAGAAGTACCTTCACTTGTATACACTTGCATCTCATTTCCGTACCATATACTTGCATTAAATCCACCTGCAGTGCTCCAGAAAAACCCCATTTTTCTTCTTTCCTCCCATTAAAAAAGCTGATTTCATTCACTTTTCTTCATCCTTTATTGCTCAAAGGCCTTCTGCTCATATCCTATACACATACTCTTCCAGATTTGCAAAGTTCTAGCTTGAAAGATCATGTTTTGTCTTTTTTCGTAAATAAAGAATGACACGAGGCAAGAATGACAACATGATACAACCATACAAGGGGTGGATGAGCGACAAGCGTGAAGGAGAGCATAGAATGCTTTCAAGACATAAATAGTCATGAAAAGGTACTTTTCTAGTAACCACCATAATGATGTAGAACAATCAAGGATGGAGATTCATATTCCAGTTCAAGATGCTTTCACCAAACCTGAACACGTCAATCATGGAGCATCCTGTAGCAACATGAAGATCAACAAACGATGTAGTACAAGTCATGTCTTATACAGCACTTAGTTTATTTTCATCATACATTTTGTAAATTTGTTATTAACAAATTACATGTAATTGGGAGACAAGTTGTAATTGCATGTGATAGTATCACCTACAAAGTTGTAACATGTAATCACATTATAGGACATTAGGACTTGCCATGTTGAAGAAGTCAACTGTAGATAGTTAGTTGTTGAATAAGTCTCGATTAGTTGGGTTTCTCCCACTTTTCGCTCTCAGCCCCTCACCTATGAATAGAGGAGGGTGCTCATTGTAATAATCATCTTTTGGCAATGCAAGAAAACTCTGCCAATTTGTATATGCACTCTAAGACTTTGTGCTTGGATGTAGATGATTAAATTTTTTTCAATAAAAGAGGCAACTTGATTTCATACTTTGCATTGATTCAAGGTGTTATGTAACGACATTTTCTGAATGCTAATTGTGAGTTTTATGCTTTGTTCAAGAGGGATTGGAATTCAATATTGCAGACTTTAAGCTACATATTGAATTCAAAGTTATAGTTCAATTTGAATTTTTGGAAGACTTTGTGCTACAAAAGGGCAAATTGATTGTAATGTCCCCTTTTTGGGGTACATTATATTGAGTCGTGTCGTTAGCCTTTTTACCTTGGTTCGGAGGGCTAACCGTGGCGTGGCAGTGCTCCAGGAGATAATTGGCCTAGGTGGTTTTAGTTCCAGGGCAATCGGAGCAGTTTTCGCAGGTTTCCAAGGTACTTACTATTTATAGTAAGTCAACTGGTTTCAGAATTCTCAGCTTTTCAGCAGTGGACTTGGAGCGTCTCACCGAGAGCTTTCCGGCGAGCTATCACATGTCAGCATCCGAGCTCGTTTGGGCCTCCGTTTTAATGACGGAAGATTCCTCGCTTTATTTATTATTTCCCTTTATAACTCAATGGTCAATTTATTTAAAAAGTGACTTAAAGTGAAATTATAAAGAGACGAATTGGGAATATGAAGAGTCACAGTGGGGAAACTAAAGAGTCACAGCTGCAGCCATAAGAGGAGGTTGACAGTCTAATTTCAGCATGCTTTAGTTTATGGATTTTTATCTCTCCTTGAGAATTCGAGAAGCTTTAGCTATCGAATCAAAAATTTGAGGACGGAAACCTTCAACATTTCTTGGTCGATTGGACGGAAATCCGATTCATCTCCGGTGCGGATTCACATCAGAATTCGCCATTGTTTTACCAGGTTCTTATCATCCAGTCATACTGTTATTTGCCTATAGTTCAGATTGGAATGTTATAATCTATGATTTTGTATTGCTGTTGTAAAATACATACCAATTTCTGATAGGTTTGATAAGATTATATCTGTTGGTTATTCGAATATATCTGCTGGTTATTTGCATGTTCTGGTCATTTCAAATCTACATGAGTTTTATTGGTAGAAATCAGTAACTGGCCGATTAGGGTCATTTCAATGGTATCAAAGCTGGTTTTCCTGCCAACCTGTGAGGTTCTTTTCAGTAACATATTCGCAAAGATTTTGTGAAGCTTCTTCTACAACATTATTTCCAAAATCAGATCATACAGTCGTTTTATTTTCAGTTACAACATTCCATTCATAGAAATAAATTTACAGAGATATAATTTCAGAAGGGATTTACAAAGTGATCGTCATCTCGAATAGTGGCTTTACATCTTGAAAAATAACAGTTATTTTCCAGTTGTAGCTTCATTTTCAGAGAAATTTCTATATTGAACAAGTAGTTTGAACTTTAAGTTCAATCAATATCACAGCTAGAAAGAGGATATCAGATACAGCCTACAGGCGATTGGTAGTGCTCCAAAAAACTAGAACCTCGAACTGCACCTTGTTACTTGGTGATAGCTGACAGCATTCGAGTGTGGTTGTGGTTGTGTGTACCATGGGAGGAGAGTTAAACTGTGCACTATCTCTCTAGTGATTATACTACTGCGGAAGGAGATTTGAGACTTTCGAGGGGTGTGTGTGTATGTGCGCAGTGTTGAGACCTGCCGCCAATAAGGGTGATCGCATGTGGGGAAGTCATACCGTTCTTATGATACGGCCATTGTATCAGTGTGGGTAAAGGAGTAGTGCAAAACCTCACGCACTTCAGCAATAACCAAACATGGGTTGTATGAAGACTAGGCGCGCGGTTGTAATACGAGATTGTTAGTTTCAAGAGTTGGGCTCACTGTGATAGCAAATATTAAGGAAGCGTCAAGTCTGATGATTTGGCTCGTTACACACTAATCTACGGTTAACCAACGAGTCTGGGCCTAGGTCACATGGTGTTGACTGGCATAGTGCCATTGTTTCAATTAAACACATGACATGTGAAGGAGTTCATCAACACTACCAAATGAGACTACCCCGCGGTGTATGTTCGAACAACCACAGCAGTAGAAAGTTGATTGTATCCACAGTGACAAGAGTAGATGCCCGTGGATTTCACCTGCGCGTGAGAAGACATAGGGGATTCAGGCTGTGATTTTCGGTACAAGAAAATACATTTCCATGTATTACTTATTCATTCCCAGCTTCGAAGGTGGGTTGTCGTGATTGCTATCTTGGTGCAGGTGAGTTCGTAAACTGCTGGAGACTCCTCCATTTCAAGGCTAAATATTCTGGTAGCAGACGACACTCCAAATGTTTTCTTGGAAATAAGAATTATCTTTCATTTGCAGGAAGCAATAGAATTTTAGGAGGTGGAGCGACACTTCTTACTCCCTCGTCAGGGTATAAACTCTGAATTCAAAGGTGTTTTGTCTGATAGCAACTCCTTGTCAACAATTAAGGGATTGCAGAACCGGCACCATTATCATCCTCAGTGGCGTGTTGACTGCCATTTGGCATCCACGAATTGATGAACGTGCTCGACCTTGGGCACTCGCAGTTGCAACGAGGAAAGACAAACGTTCTGATGGAGCCCAAATTTAGAAAATTGAGGACTCCATTTCTTACCCATTTTTATATCAATTTTATCTCTTGATCATTAACATGTTAACATATTATGATTAATTGGGATTAGCTTTCTGCTCATATCCTTGAGTTATATTTGCAGACCTCATGCTTAACACTTTAGTATGTCATCTTCAGCGTTTAAATAATTCAAAGTATTTATTCCATGTGATTCTGCAGATATGAATGTTGAGAATTCATATATTATCTTATGACCATTATGAAGATATGTTTTTGAAGCAAGGGACTGGAACATTCCTTCTTACGGAATAAATGGAGTTTGACGATGGAGTTGAGCCAATTCAGCATATAGCAAAGTAGCTAGTACGTGGATATAAAGCCGTGTTATCAGATAACTATCTCAAGTGGTTGATTGAAAAGGATTTCTTGGAGATATTATGAACAATGCATCCATCACGACAATATGGGCCTGGAGATATATGCAGGAATCTGAAGACATATCGTATATATAATTATGGCTCCAATTATGAAAACAGTGGCATCACAATTAATATATTTCCTGCAGATTCTACAGGAAATGGAGAGATTCAGAGGATTATTTTTCATTTTTATTACAGTCATCCAAAATTTGCATCAGATTTGACACCATTCGACAGACAATATTTATCTATGGAGTTTTATGATTCAAAGGCTGTAAATTATGATTGTGTAGGGTAGTATCCGAAGGAGATATGACAGTCCTATATGTTCAGAGAGTTGGCAGTCTCAAATGCAGCATCAGTCATTGTACTATTTTCTACAGGCAAAGACTATAGTCATAATTAGATTATAGAAACAGCAGTGAACTTAATACAATTTGCAATCATTAAACCAAACAGGACGGCTTGACATGTGATGAGGAATAACAGAACAAACATACTACACAGAGAAAGGCAGTAATTATAAATTCTTCAGCGATGATCTGTAGCCAGACAAATATTATTTTTGATGTAACTTTGAAGATGAGAATATATGCAACGGTGAAGTCCTTCGGCAGATTTCTCTAAGGAAATAACAGTACTATATATATCCGAGATTTTAAGTCGGGAAACGCAATAAGAGTCTGAAAACTTTTGAAATATCTATTAAAAGTTTTTCATTAGAATTTCAATACCAGGATATATGTGCCGAATGCCTAAAGATTTGTTTTGATTAACAGCATTTGATAACGTTTTGTGTTTGTCACAGGTGCTCAAGCGGAAGATGAAGGAAGTCGCGCCAATGGAGGAATGCGAGAGCATAGGCCTGAAGGGGATAAATCTATTGCGTCCCATATGATGATTAAGCAGTGGGACATCTGTGTCCTTTTGATGCCAGCACCATCACAGAGTTGAAATATTTCGGACTTTTCATATTATTATCGTGTGGTGTGCAGAGAGGTGTTTACGTGGAACAAAAAGGTATCCATCCAAGTAAGAAGAATACAAGCATCTGCAGCATCTAGCATGAAGTCTCTGGAGTTGACGGACAGTTTGCAAGGGAAAGCATGGATACATCAACATACGCCTCCTTCCTTTCAAGATATGGCAATCGTATTACCGCTGGAATTGGAGCCACACATATGTTATTATGTGTCCGGATTCAAACCATGTGAATGCTCAGTGCCTTTGACAGAGGATATATGTCATGTGTATTCCCGTGACAAGGAAGGAGGTTTCAGTCCGAATAGAGGAGTCATAAATAAATAAAAAGTAAATTGCGGGAGGTCACGTGAGTTCTGTCCATGGTCATACGTCCAGAACGAAGACATGGGAAACATTGTTATAAACAACAATTGATAAATGTAGTCCCGAGCATCATGTACGATGGCTGAAGCAGTAGCATCCCTCCAGGCGGAAATTGAGGGAGCACTATCGTGCATATAAACAAAATGATAAGTTCAAGGCGAAATTATTAATAAATGTGAATATTATGTTATATAGCGGTAATGATGGATGCCGTGAAGTATCGTGTTTTAAGGAGATTTATTTTCTATTAAGGTTTTGCCACATAACCATACCGGTGGCAATGGGCTTTTCTCTGAAGAGACGCACCAGTTCAGAAGGCTTCATGCGACACTTGTCATCTACAACCAGGCTCATCAGAAGAGCCTTGATTATGTTAAGATCTAATTATATGACAAAGCAAAT
The DNA here is from genome assembly GCA_027943335.1 of Chamaecyparis obtusa. Classification (NCBI taxonomy): domain Eukaryota; kingdom Viridiplantae; phylum Streptophyta; class Pinopsida; order Cupressales; family Cupressaceae; genus Chamaecyparis; species Chamaecyparis obtusa. The sequence goes on from BSBK01002345.1 coordinate 877,157, forward strand.
ATGTTATTAGCTTTGTGAAGCGATGCATCCTTTGGGGAAGAAACCGCATGTCCTTTTATTAACATATAAATATAAGATGTAAAAAGACAAGAAGAACAGAGCCCGTAAAAACTGAAAAAAGACATATATAATAACATATGATATTTTTAATTTTAGCAGAGATATAATACTTTTGAACTAAGCTGGTAAATTTGCTTTGAGAGTGAATATATTTTTATTTGCTGAGCGTTGATACAAATCGATCGGGTTGATCATCTGCAAAGAGCGTCCCTGATTCGATTTCATTTTCAGGCATAATCTGTAAGCAAGTTTAATTTATTCATGCAGATTAGAGTTATTTGAATTATTTCTTAGTTGTGTCCTTTATTAATATTTTAATGATTTCTGTAAATATTTTATTTTTTCAGATAAGTGGATGAGATTAATATTGCATTTTAAAATCAATAAACGTAAATACTGTGAAATATTTAATTGTTCTTTTATTTACGTCTAGTTTGTCTCCGCATTAAAGGAGTTAAAATACATCCTAGATTATTTTAAAATTGCATTAATATAATTAATCCGTCGCATCTGAATTACTAATTTATTTATTGTTTTAAATTCTTTTAAATTTTATAGAGTTGTATGTTCAACTTTTAAGTATTGACTCTGTTTGCCCAATTAAATTAGACACTGGTCTTCGTTATTGCTCCAAAGTCATTATTTATATGCTGGCAATTGTTTTATATTTTGCTATTAATAAATATATTATATTTATTTATAATTACACTTTTATTTTAAAATTATCCATATAATCACATAATCGTTTATCTTTTTTGCAATACAGAACTTGAAGCATTGTTTTATATAATCGTACAGATTGGCGTTATTTTAGCGATTCAATATAGTTGTGCAAAATTGAAAGTTTCCTGTCGTTTTGCCATTGAGGATTCTTTTATTGCATATTACTCTGCTATAAACATCTTGGATTTGAGTGTGTCGATTCAGGAACAAGTACACCCGCCTTGGCCTTGCAGAGCCAAAAGTGCAGGGAACTGATATCATACCACTTGGTTCCATCAAGTTGGCCATTATCGCTTGGATATCCCAGCATCGAGTTGACGAGACTCAGGGGATTCCAATCCGTCGGTTTTGGGAACCAACACGTTCATTTTTGTAAAAATTGTTGGGTAACTGTCGTCAATAATTTTGATCCATTGAGTCACGAGAAGAGTCATGGAGGCTCGACACCTTACGGGCGCGACAGAAGACGACTGTTGTTTTCTCTAGCAGACCGAGCGCTTACTCTGTAACGTAAGAATAAAGTCTTGGTTCGACTTGAAGTTGATTTAGCACTTTTAGCGCATGTAAACGCATGTCGACGGTTTGAGGAAACACTTACACATAAAAGCTTTTAAGCTGCAGTGGAAAGATACAGCAACAGCTGTCACCAGCTAAGACTATTGCCTCAATTTCACATTTTCGTAAGGTTCATTAGTTTGAGAAATTTAATGTGTGAGAACTTCTTGATCATCAGTGGTCGTGATGCACAAAAAAATGAGATGATCGTCAAGCGATACACAAAGGGGGAATCTTCTTCAATCGAAAGGGCAGTTTCCTTCATTGCCGTCTCAATTCTGATATCAAGTAACATTTTAAAGCAAGAAAATTGTTTGACAAATTTCCTCAGCTGGGTGCAAATTATGGTCTGTAATTTAAAATGACATAAGGTAATATAAGTTTAAACTTATTATTGAAGTTATAACTTATCGGGCCAGAGCAAGTGGAGAAGGTGTCTTTGATTGGTGGGACCTGTCCTCTAAACTCTCAGCAGGTTGAACTCAGTGAAGAAGAAGATAAAACATTAAGATGCTTTAATCCCTATCCGTTGCTGGAAACTATTTTCTGCATGTTTGGGATCATAAATTTAAATAGGAAATATATTATGAGAAACTTATTTTCCAAACAAACTCCTCACACATCTAGTAGTGATAGTCTTGAAGTGTAATCAGTATGAGAAATTAATTCAGTACTGCTGCAAGTTGGGAATGAACTACATGTGCAATGCTTAGCAAATAAAACCAGGATCAATAAACTACCATAACACCCTCAACCAGTGTTAATCAGAAAATTATCAGTGATTCTCAATCGTGATTAACTTGTTATTACGGAGGTTTTAATTCAGTCTTTCGCACGAACTTGGGGAAAACTAAATCATGGAGTCACTGGAAAATCCAATATTCTCTAAGGAATTCAATGGCACGTTCTACGGTGTCCAACTGAGAGATGTTCGGAAGGAAATGGAAATCGGGAATGAATTATGTTGCCTTGGATGGCAATTAGAGCAAAAATTTACTAACAGCATGCTGGCCAAACTCAATGAAATAAATTCATATCTATCTAGGATAGATCAAGATGATTGCAGGCTTTTTAATTGGGCCATGCATCCCACAATGGTTGCCTTAGTGCAACGCAGATTTTTGAGTCATCCACTTCGAGATGTCAGGCCTGCAATCGCCTCATGTCTGAGTGAGATCACTCGGATTACAGCTCGTATCATTCCTTACACCGAGCACGTTTGGAAACAGGTGTTACAGCTGATTGTAGACAGCTTAGATGGACTGAGATATCATAGAGATTCTACCTTTGGTAAACAGGTAAAAATCTTGGAGCTAATGGCAAGCACTAGAGTCTTCAATCACATGTTGAATCCAGGTTATGATAAAATGATTCAACAATTATTTCAGTGTCTCCTAAATAATTACAGGGAGCAACATCCAAATGGGGTGAAGACATGCATAATGTCTATCTTATCCTCGATCTTAGATGAAGATTATGACATTTGCAAACAATTACAATCTGAATTGTTGGCAATATGGAGAGGAGGGACAAGGTACGCATCCACAGTATATGAACTCTCAGCTGAATTAATCAAGATGCGGGCTGAAAGGTTCACAAGTTCATTGTCTGAAAATGAACGAATCTCATTAGGCGTACAGGTTGCAAGATTCCAGTGATAGGCCAGGACTCAGTGATTGTAGGGCAGATTTGTTTCTTATGCCAGGGGAGCTGGTCACAAGGGCTTGTTTGCACAACTGATCAAGGGAAAGATAAATTGCAGCCTAGTGATAGAGACATTACAGTTGTGACTACCCCACTTTCGAGACATAGTGGTGGGTATTCAGAACTCTACTTCGGTGACTTGATGGTAGAGTTTGATAACTCCATGGTTATAGGTTGTGATAACCAGTTGGAGACCTTTAGCGATTCCGGTAATGACGAATAATGTGACTTCTTTAGCAGCACTTCACTTTTGCATCACACGGATATGGATGACCCATTTGGTAGTGTATCTTGGGGTAACACTAATGAGAAGTATCTTAAAGAGTCAGCTGAAAGTTAGTGATGATGTCATTATTGCAGCACTAGTTCACCATGATAGCACTCACCAAATCATTGATGATCTGTATAGGACAGCTCACAGGGATAGAGGGCAAGACAGCCTAAGGATTGGATACTATACTGTAGATTTACAGGGGGTCACGACAGCATTTGAGGATTGGAAATCTGAGTATTTGAGACTACTTACAGATCGTGACCACCTGTTACAGGTTGTCGGGATTTCTGCTGAGCAATTAAAGAATAAGGAGGATGAGATCAATAAGCTCAATAAGGAGCTTAGTGCTACTCAGGGCACTTTGGAGCATACTTGCATCACTCTACAGGAGGCGAGAAATCAGATTGTGGTCTCTACCCAGTACAGGGAGCAGGATGACAGGGATAGGTCTGAATTCTATCAGGAGGTGATTCAAGAGCTTGACAGCATACAACAGACCTATGACTTGGACAATTGTCTGAGGAGATCTTTGGGTCATCAAGAGTTTCTTGGTGAGTTAGATCACTTTCAGAAAATGGATAACTCCTTGTTTGAGATGGGTGCCGAGTGAACATTTGACAATCCCCTCTTTGAGATAGATGAGGAAGATACTTCCTATTCCATGGAGGACAAGATTGTTTGCAGGGTCTGGGACCCAGGTGCAATTATCAAAGGTGAGCCTTGGTCACCAAGTTGGAGTAGCGCGATGAGCTCAGTTGATGAGCAGTGTGGTTTGTGTACCCGCAGTCCAGGAGAGGTAGTTATGTCTTGTGGCATGATGTGTGATATGTCTTTTCTTACACTACCACTCGGCGATGATGTTGATCAGGTAGGACTTATTCAGTATAGGGTTATCGATTTTGGCATGATGGTTATACTGGTTGGTGTTAATTTTCCACACAATGGTATACATCAACGTTCCAGGACTCACCGAGTCCATGCCTGACTCGGCGAGTCCGAGCCAGAGTCAGGCCAGCCGAGTCTGGCTGCCTCTGGACTCAGACTCGGCCGAGTCAGGCATGGACTCGCCGAGTCCTACCGAGTCTATGGACTCGCCGGACTCGGCGAGTCCCGATGCCTGGAATCAGCCAGCGGTTAGCGCTTAAAAAAAAAAAAAAATTATTATTTCACTTCGTTTTTTTGGTTTGTTTTGCCTTTTATAATATGTCTTTGACCTAAAAAGGTCATTCTATCACTTGCATAAGGAAAGAAGAGAGAAAAAAGGCTTGAGAGAAGAGGATTGGGGTTTTAGGAAGAAAACCGATTGGCTCTCATTGAAGGATTGTTGATTGTTTGTTCAACTTTGTTGCACTTTGTAGCTTGCATGTGAGCATTGAGAGGAGTTGAAAGACGCATTTGGAGGAGGCTTCTACAAAGTTGATTTGCATTTCCATTTCTAGAGCAAATTCCAAGAGGTATGTTACTTTCTTTCTGTTGTTTTGTATTTTTTTTTTGCATTCATGAATCTTTTTTTATTTCCATTTTGTTTAGTATTTAGTATTTACAAATTACAATTTTACATTTCTAGTGTTGGTAAACCGTAAAATTGATTTTCAGTTTCTATAATATATATTATAGTCTTGTAGATGCTTATTTTGTTTTATTTATGATATATTGCAGCTGCCACCAGTCATCATGTCTCAGACTGAGGGTAGTGGAAGTGGAAGTATGCCTAAAACAAACCCGGATGCAGACCCTCGTGCCGTAGCAAGGGATGAGGCTTGGTTACATGCCATCCCTGGCCACAAAAAAGGAGTTGTTACATGTTGGCATTGTACGGTAACATATAATGGGGGAGGCATTAATAGGCTGAAATATCATCTTGCACATTTACCAAAGCGGGATGCTAAAGCATGTTTACTGGTTCCCGAAGATGTCAAATGCAGGATGATAGCTATTTTAGAGGCAGCTGAAGAGAAGAAAGAATTACAGAAGAAACAAGCAGAAGAAATGGCAGCCTTAGCTACACAAGGCTCTTCAAGGACACATGCTAGGACTCCTATTGGCACTAGTACTACTAGTACTACTTCTGCATCTGCGAGTGTGAGCATTGGGGGTCGGGTTCATAAGAAACCATCCACACTTGATTCCATCTTTGCTCCACGCACAACTCCTGGTGCACAACCATCGCTTGAGGGCATGAATTGGAATAAGGAGATGCATGACAAAGCAAAACTAGCACTTGGAGATTTTTTCTTCTACAATAACCTTCCATTCAATGCAGCAAGGTACTTATTAATATATAATTTTAATTTTTAATTTCTATGTCTTACTTCTCTTGCTTTAGGTCTTCTTTTTAATTTATTTATTTAATTGCTTTTAGGTCTCCATATTGGCAAATTGCCATAGATGCTATTACTGTTTGTGGTGCGGGGTTCAAAGCCCCTAATGATGAGGAGCTAAGAGGTCCTATTTTGTCCCAACGAGTTGCTGATGTACAAGTTAAAATTGAGGAGCAACGTAAGGTATGGAAGGCAAAGGGTTCCACCATCATGACGGATGGTTGGACTGATAGAAGAAATAGGACACTTCTGAATTTCCTTGTCTGCTCATCAGGTATGTTAAGTTTTTAAGCTATAAGACTTAAGTTATGAAATTATGAATTAGATTGATCATTGATCATAGTAGTAAGTACTACTACTAAATTGCTTTATTTTTTCTCAGGTGGTACAATGTTTTTGAAATCCATTGATGCCTCGAGGAAGACAAAAAATGTTGAGTATCTTTGTGAGGTGATGGAGGGAGTGTTGAAGGAGGTTGGTGAGGAGAATGTGGTGCAAATATGCACAGATAATGCAGCAAATTATGTTGCAACAGGTAAAATTTTAAATTATTTTAATTTTTAATTTCTATGTCTTACTTCTCTTGCTTTAAGTCTTCTTTTTAATTTGTTTATTTTTTTTGTAGGTAAACTTCTTATGGAGAGGCACCCCCACATATTTTGGACCCCTTGTGCCGCTCATTGCATTGACCTCATGTTGGAGGACCTTGGCAAACTTCCTCGGATCAAAACATGTGTAGACATAGGAAGAAATATTTGCAAGTATATATATAATCATACTTGGGTCCTCAACCTTATGAGGCAACACACAAAGCAAAAAGAGTTGTCTCGTCCAGGGGTCACTAGATTTGCAACAAATTTTCTCATGTTGCAATCAATGCTCAAGTCAAAGGCCGGTGTGAAAGGCATGTTTTTATGTGAGGAGTGGACAAGATCATCATATGCAAAGACCACTGCAAGGGCTGCCATGGCTGACTTGGTTTTTGATGAGAGAACCTTTTGGCAACAGGCCAAAGAGATTGTTGATGTAATTTTCCTTTTTGTCCTCATTTCCAATTCCATTTCATATCATTATTTTTTGTTAAACACTTGTTTATAACTTTATGTTCATTGTTCAACTTCATTTATTGTAGCTTGTACGACCTCTTGTTGTTCTCCTACAGGTTGCTGATGGAGAGAAGCCCTCAATGGGATACATTTATGAGGGCATGGATAGGGTGAAAGAGGCCATTCGATCCTTTTATGCAGGAAATCAGGATAGATATGGTCCCCTATGGGATGTTATTGATAGGCGATGGCACAATCTACTTCACAAGCCTATACATGCAACTGCCTACTTCCTTAATCCAGCATACCAATTTAGTCCAAGTTTCAAGGCTGATGGGGAGGTGTGGAGTGGCCTCTATGATGTTATAGAGAGGATGTCACTTGATGATGCAATTTCCACAAGTACAGTCCGTGAGATAGAGATGTACACCAAAGCACAAGGGGACTTATTTGCACAAGAGATATGCAAAAAAAATCGAACTGCATTGATTCCTGGTAAGAATCTATGATTCCAAATTCTAATTTCTAATTTCTAATTCTATTACGGTTTACCACTTTAGAATCTAGATTGATAAAGTTAAAGTTATAGAACTGATTTGAAATTTTCTTGTTTCAGATGCATGGTGGGAGATGTTTGGTACTAAGGTGCCAAATCTACAGAGGATTGCCATTCGTATCTTGAGCCAGCCATCTAGTGCTTCAGGATGCGAACGCAATTGGAGTATGTTTGAGCATATACACTCCAAGAAGCGCAACAGGTTGGCCGTGAAAAAGATGAATGATCTTGTGTTTGTTCACTACAACCTTCGCCTTCGTCACAAACGTATCTTGGGCTCTGACACATCTCCAATTCAATTAGAGAATATTGATCCACAAGAAGAGTGGAACACTGTGATGGAACTCTAAATTTTGGCAAAATTTAGAGTCCCAAATACCATTACAAAAGGAGAATTCTTATGTGTAACCAGATGCAATACCCGTGATCAAGCATTCCATCACATTTTCAAACTCCAAAAATTGATGGTCATGCATATGACAAATAGTTAATGTCTATTTATTCAAGGCCAGGTCGGAAGAGATGGAAAGTTGTCATTGATATCATTTAAAGTATACACAAAGTAGTGAAGTTTAGCAATGATACATATAGCAGTCTTAGTAAAATGGTTACAAGGAAGAGTAAACAAGAGCTGTACAACAATGTACAACATACTCCTGTACAAAGAATGACAAGACACTAATGAAAGACTTCTGTTCAAGCATATTTATGGTGAAGTTTGAAATTATATATATTCATAGCATATTATAATTCTTGAACAGAACATATATAAACCATGACACAAGATAAAAGGTCTTCACGATGAATGTAATGACGGTAGTGGTGAAACATATATTGTCTTCAAATATATATATAAATACTAAAGAATGACAGCATCAAAGAAGTGTTTGAAACATAGAGCGGGTGTAAGCCTGAACAAGACTCGAACATGTCTATCGTGGCTTGTGAGGCAAGTGAGTGGTTATAGATTTGGAGTTTGTCATGAAATCAGAGACAAATGAGAAATACCATCATGACGTGAGACATCAATAGGGAGCAAACTAAATAAAAATACAGATTGGCAACTCTGCTGGGGAGTTGTAAAATATTATTCAGAATTTCTAGTGATTAGTGAGTTAGACTTTCTTGGAGACAGAACTCAGAATCAGTTGTATGATTTTGTCCTTCTTAAGAAGAAGGTGGCGACTCTACTCAATACAATTTTCATTTGGTAGCTCTGCTTAGGGAGAAGACTCAGAAGGAAAGGGTGGATAGGTTTTTCAAATGTATCGATCATTTGAAAGAAGACTTTTTATTCTAGATGGCATCAGGCCATTGGATTTCAGCAAGTTTGATTATGAACCTAGCAAGTTATCCCCAAAACTTTCACAACTTGTGCCAAAGTTTCATGGAGAATGGGATGAATCCGCACTTCAACATTTGGATGCGTTTTATACATTCATAGAAGACTATGAGGTCGATGCAAAAGATCAGGTGATGAAGTTGTTTGTCAAAACATTGAAGGACAATACGAGACAGGCTTATGAATCACTACCTACACAATGTATCTCGTCTTGGAAAGAGTTTGAAAAATGGTTCCTATATGAGTTTCATGATGCAAGCAAGGAAGATGACATGTGTTATGAATGATGTGAAGACGAAAGTTGTAGCATGGAAGAGGATCCTAACATGTCTCCACTTGATGTCTTTTTCAATTTGGAAAGATATAAAGGCAAGACATTGACACATTTGTTCTTAAGGATGGTGAATATTTTTCGAGAAGTGCCTTCAAATATCATGCCTTCACAAAAGGAAATCATAAGAAAATTTCGTGAATTACGTATTTCACTAAATGACCCTGATTTAAAGCTTTTCTTTCAACTATTAGAAGAAGATGACGAAGATAGAGAAGAGGAAGCTTATGATCAGATTGAACAAGGCCTTGTGCTTGGTGGAAATCGCAGTGATGATGAAGAAGATCCAAATTACATATCCCCTTTGGACACATTTTTTAACTTAGAGAAACAAGAAGAGGAATCTACAATACAATTCTTCCTGAGGATGTTTAATATCCGTCAAGAAGTACCTTTAGAGTGCAGACCTTCAACCTCTGATCTTTTCAACAAAATGCGAGAACTAGGTCTTTTATATGATCATCAATTCCTTACCTTTCTCAAGCGTATGAATAATGAACTGGATGCAAAGGAGAATGAATGCAAGAATGAAATAGCATATGAGTCAAGTGAAGTTTTAGATGTGAATGGAGGAGACTCTTTTGGACAGTCTGAGGAAAGATCTTTCCATGATGATACTTGTATGACATCAAATATCAGTGAATGTGAAAATGAGGAAGAGGATTTTCTTGGTGTGGAAGAGATTCCAACCTTATTAGACATGGAATACCAAAGACATATTGAGAGAAACGATCTAAATTCTTTCTCAATCCACTATGGTAAACAAGGTAACGAACCAGAACATATTCCGGGGGTACTAGATGAAGGAGATGATAATTTCCAAGAATCAAATAGCGGAAATGAATTGCATGCAGTGTATGAACAGGAGGAAGTTTCAGGGGGTAGTGTCAATGAAGATATTAGTCTTGATGATGAAACACTTGATGATCCAAATGAAAGCTCTCATGAAAGCATGTGTGAGATCTCTGTGTTCCTAAATCCATTGTTTGAAGAAGAAGCAAATGAAGATATGTCAGAGTTCTCTATATTCTCGAATCCATTGTTTGAAGAGGATCCTTTATGCAATGGAATCCACCAGCATCATGACGAAGGTAGCAGGCCTAATAAAGATTTTGAAGTTGATAAAATTCATAATATACATTCAGATGTTGAGATATCTTTCAGCTCACCCTATGAGAACGAAATACATCAAACATATGATGAGATGAAATCAGCCAGACATGATGAAGAGATTGTGAAGTATGGTTCTGAAAATTTTCGAAATGTCCCAGCTGATCAAAATCTAGGTGAGGTAGAGTTTGTACTTCTTGGAGATAAGTTATTCTCAACGCCTTTTGGTGAGGAGGAAAAACATCCAGAATACAGAGATGGGGCAGATAGTGAACAAGAAGGTATCCAAACAAAGAAGACTAATCTAGAGGTTTGTATGATTCACCAAAATCTTCTATTCAACAAAGATGGCAGTGGACCTGATGACTTCTCAAGGGCTGAACACATATTGGATACCGAAGATTGTATTGATGAAGCGGAGAGAATTGTCTATAAGGAAGATGCATCGAATACAACAAAGTTAAAAGTGTTGCATGAACAAAATCAGGTGTTTGATAGAGGGAAGAGGTGATTTTCACTTTGGGGGGCCTGGGGCCACCAATTTTTACCTTGCATCATGTGAAGCAGGGATGCTTAGTCTGCTTTTCCAGAGATAGCTGGAAATCTCATTATGCTCACAAGGAGCATATGTCCCCAATAAGAGCCACTGATGGAGCCCTGATTTTATAAATCAGGGCCTCCATTTAAAGATCATTCTATTCACCATCTAAATCAAAGCTTATTCTTCAAATTCATAACAGGACAACAATATAATTGCTATTGGCATAGGAGACTCCTTGATTCAATGTTCGCGTGGATGAAGTGAAGTACAAACTGAAGGGACATCAAAAGAGAGAAACAGAGTCGAAGATAGAAGCATTTTTATATATTTTGTATGGAGGGATAAGGGAAATAATATGATTTTATAAATATAAATTTATTTTATTTTAATAATAAAATAAAACATCCTTTGTTATTTATTAAAGGCATAGAGAATTAAACTATTGATGGACCGTCCTTTATAATTATTATTTTTGAATATTATGTGCAATTTAAATATCGGATAAGTGGATACAATCAGATAGCATCCTAAACTCACGCTGAAATAATTTAGGATTGCATAAATATTTGATTTGTCGCATCTTGATTATTTAATTGATTAGCAATATAAATGCATTGAACATTATAAAGTTGTACGTAAACCTTCATTGAAGTTGACTCTATTGCTCAAATAAGCAAAGGCACTGGTCTTTTTATTGTTGAAGTATTGGGTTTATATGTGAAGTCAGAAAATCTATCAATTCCTTCCTACAAACCTCATTAATCATTACATACAACATTTTCAAACATTCAGCATTAGATTTCATATTGATCGAGTTTGAGGAATTTGTTAGCCAGAAAACTCACAAGCTTAAATTCGCCTTAGAAAAACCTTGAATAATAGTGATCAGGTTTGAAGTAAAGGTTTACCCGCCTAACTGTAGCGAAGCCTAAAGTGCAGGGGAGTTTGAAATATTCCCGTTCGTTGGCCAGAATTGATTTGGAATTCTATTGGAGAGTTGGCAAGCTCTAGGATTTCCAATCTGCGGTTTTGGAAACCAACACACTGAGATGAATGATCCTGTCTTCAGTGATAGAGACTTGGAGTGGGTTGATGAGGTGGATTGAGAGGCAGAGGCAGTAGCGATGGCACAGGAGGAGGCTAGAGCACGAGGAGACCCAATGCAGGACCCTGAGGCTGAGAGTGGTGGATCCAAGTCTGATGATGAGGATTATGAGGAGGGTGATGATGAGGAGGATGATGATGAGGAGGAGGTTTCCGATGAGCATGTCACTGAGGATCTTGTTTCGGTTTAACCTCAGACACAGGGAGAGAGGATGGCTATAGAGTCTTCCATTTGTCATTTTAGGCGTACTCATAGGAGGACATAGGCTACTATGAGGCTATGAGCCTTTATTTTGAATCTTTGATATATGTTTTAAACTTCTCATTCCATGGATTTCATATTCCATGAATATTGTAGACATTTTGATTTGTCATTTGACAGTGACACTATATTTCAGATTTCTATATGTTATTTGGTTTAACAGTGTCAGTAGCTTTAACTAGTTTTCTTCAGAAATCCGTATTTTTACTTATGTGATCTATGCAAAGTTGTGTATGTGTGCAAAGGAGTTTCTATTTATCTCAATTATTGTGTATTAGATGTTAATTGACTAAATATTGCAGGAAAAAAACTTAAAATCCTTAAAAATCTTTGCATTTCATGGGTTTTTTGATTTGTCGAGTCCTTGCCGAGTCCGGGCGCTAAGTCCGAGTCCGAGTCCATTTTGAGCTTTTCGAGTTCGAGTCTTGGAACTATGGTATACATTGTATGACTCCGGGTATTGAGAGACAGTCATGGAGTTCTTATGCTGATTTGGGGTTTCCAGTTAAGTTGTTTAGTGCATCACAGGTGGGAGCCTTATCCGACGGTTTTGACAGTTTGCCTCTTCAACGCAGTTTCAGGCTCAGGCAACAAATCAAAGGGGCATACTCAAGGTCAGTTTTCATTTTTGGAGCCGATCGGTATGAGATTTGGTTTTCTCCGGCATATGACCGTAGAGGCGCTGGAGGTCCCAGTTGGAGTGAGGTTCTCAGTTGGGGCTGAGACCTTTCTTACAGATGATAGTGGCACAGGGCAGATTGGTTCGATAGATCCTGCAGAGGTTTGGGATGCTGACATTATATGGGCTACTGTTTGGTTATTATATGAGTGGCTTTATAGATCGGAGCATAATGATTGGGTCAGTTTCACATGTCAGGTTGGTGGAGCCGCTTCCCTAAGGTTGGTCTGGGATCCAGGCATTTGATCTCAGCATGCAGATACCGATTGCTTGAGGGCAAGCAATCTCCGGGAAGGGATGATTGTAATGTCCCCTTTTTGGGGTACATTATATTGAGCCGTGTTGTTAGCCTTTTTACCTTGGTCCGGAGGGCTAACCGTGGCATGGCAATGCTCCAGGAGATAATTGGCCTAGGTGGTTTCAGTTCCAGGCCAATCAGAGCAGTTTCCACAAGTTTCTAGGGTACTTACTATTTATAGTAAGTCAACAGGGTTCAGAAGTCTTGGCTTTTCAGCAGTGGACTTGGAGCATCTCACCGAGAGCTTTCCCGCAAGCTATCACATGTCAGCATCCGAGCTCATTTGGACCTTCGTTTTAATGACGAAAGATTCCGCACTTTATTTATTATTTCCCTTTATAACTCAATGGTCAATTTATTTAAAAAGTGACTTAAAGTAAAATTATAAAGAGACGAATTGGGAATATGAAGTCACAGTGGGGAAACTGAAGAGTCACAGCTGCAGCCATAAGAGGAGGTTGACAGTCTCATTTCAGCATGCTTCAGTTTATGGATTTTTATCTCTCCTTGAGAATTCGAGAATCTTCAGCTATCGAATCATAAATCTGAGGACGGAAACCTTCAACATTTCTTGGTGGATTGGACGGAAACCCGATTCATCTCCGGTGCCGATTCACATCAGAATTCGCCATTGTTTTACCAAGTTCTTATCATCCAATCATACTGTTATTTGCCTATAGTTCAGATTGGAATGTTATAATCTATGGTTTTGTATTGTTGTTGTAAAATACATACCATTTTCTAATAAGTTTAATAAGATTATATCTGCTGGTTATTCAAATATATCTGCTCGTTATTTGCATGTTCCATCCATTTCAAATCTGCACGAGTTTTATTGGTAGAAATCAGTAAATGGCTGGTTAGGGTCATTTCATTGATATACTTGATAGTGGCTTCAAATACTTAAGATTGAAAGACTTTGTGCTTCAGTGTTAAGTACTTTCATAGAATTTAGTAAGTATTTGGTAAGAGACTCTGTGCCTTACCATTTAATCAAGTTATTAAATAATCTTTCAGGATAAGTGCAAAAGACTTTGGGTTTCTGCAACTGTTTCACCCATATAAGTAGATTGGTGTCTTTTGTGTTGTTCTTACGTCAACTCACGAGCCATCGATATTATCGTAGCAATAGGTGTTTTTTGTTAAATTTTAGTGTTGTTTATAAGTTGTTGGCAAACTCATTCCTGAAAAAAGAGGAATAGATTAAGAGAACTGCCCTATTTTGTAATTTCAATTAAGTTTCTATTGGAGCCACCTACAGTAAAAAGGGAGCCTCCCCTATTGCTGACAGGAGAGAGATAATCACATGTAACGTTGCCTAAAGTTACATTTTTGCAAGTTGTGGTCACAGTGACTAACAAAACTTTTAGCCAACAAAAGGTTTGTGGCAGGTCGTACAAGTCTGCAACTCCCTTAAACATTGTCGTTTCAGTCTGCAACACATAAGCAATTCATCCTTACCAGTCTGAAACATCTGAGACAAGTACGTACAGGCTGAAAAAGGGCAGAAATAGGGCGTCATATTGGTCTGTAGTTGAACAAGTATGTCATACATGTCTATTGGTGGCCGTACCAGGTATGAAGTTGAGTTTGGGCAGCATTTGTGGTAGGCGTCTTCTTGTTATCATTGTTTGAGCATTATTAATGCAATGTATATGTAATATGAACAACATTCATGAACTATAGTTTATTGGCATTGTCTTCAGCATTGAAATATAATGTAAATTTGCATATTGTTTTGAAAGCACATTGAGTTCTTCTAAATCTGATTGTTATTACTATCATTGATTTAGTAGACGCAATATAGTACTTCCTTTGTTTGGGTTGATGTGATATTCATTTACAATTGCAAACACATTTCAAAAAAAGTGGCACAAACTACGGCAGACCCTTACATGATAGTGTAGACTTTTTGAGATGGACAAAAACAATTGTATGACTGATATCCTGTCATTGTAACGGTCTAAAGAGAAAATGCCTTTACTATTTAATGCTCTTGTATCACCAATTTACTATTCTTGTTTTCAAAGTTTTGTCATGATATTTTCTGGAAATTGTTAAACTATATCTAAAAAATAGCGTCTACAAGTACCCCTATCATATTTTTGAAAAATAGTCATACTAGTACATGTACCAATCTTCGGTGTCTCCAAGTACCCTCGTCTCCTGGTAAATACAACCATTACAATGACAGGAAATCAGTCATACTTTGTGTCCCTCTCAAAGAGTCTACTTTTGTCAGTAGATCCAATCACTATAACTTAGCATGGATCTTTGTATCATCCAAAAGATCAGCATAAATCATTATGCAGGCTTATTTTATTTATTTCCTTCCTTTTTTTCCTTTTAATGCATTTTTCCCTAAGTTTCCTGACAGGAGATGTTAATTTCTGGTCAGGAGACTTTAGAGACAGCAGATGGCAGACAAAAGGTCCTTGTGTGTTGGGACATTTTCAAGGACATCTCCAGTATCGGAGACACATCTGAGCGGGTGGGAAACACGTCACCCAGTTACCATGTTATTTTCTGCATCATTGAACAGATCACATGGCGGACTTTATAATTATTACTACTAGGATGCATTACAAGTGTGCATTTTGCATAATGTAACCCTATTGAATATTTTTTATGAAAATTTGTTGTATTTATACTGAATGTCAAAGAGTCTATCCATTTATGTGCATCAAAGAGACAAATATCATCATTCCATTCTCAGATACTGCATGTTGGATCATTAAATATCAACAACCATCATGAAACCCTAAACTAACTTGTGACACTCTATAAGAGCAAAGTCCAGGATAATGTTTGCTTTTTTTACACTTCTAGAATAAGAATTTTCCTTGTTAATCAGTACTTCATAAAGACACATCTTTGGATGCCATCCAAGCCATTTCAGTGGTCCAAGACATTTGAGATAATAATTGCTACATTGTAATTCAAAATTCTATTGCATAAAGTTTTGGTCTATTCTGTCTTTGCTTCTTACTATGGGTTATTTTATAGAGCAGATGACAGAAGATCATCAGATAATATCACTATTTTACAAACCAATCGAAAAACAGAAAATATGTGACTCCCATTTTCATTATTAATAAGCAACAATGTTGCATCCTGCCGACTGGCTAAAAGTATTCATAAGCCATAACAGACTGACAGTCAAGAAAATGAAATACTCCACACCCATTTTTGGTTTGTGAATGAGATCTCACAGATATTCGTTGTTGATTGAGGCCTCCCTCGGCATGAATAAGTATGTATCCATTTGTTTCATTCTCCTGTGGTGGAGCTGTAAACCAAGAACATAATAGACAAAAATAAATCTCCTTTGTTAATAAATGCATGAAAAGATAGCAAAAATAAATATCAGTACACTAAAATAATCATTAAAAAAAATTATGTATACATAAAAAAGAATTTTAAAAACATTGTGACAAAAAAATTAATTCTAGCTCAGTGCTTGTTACATATTTGAAACATATTCAAGAGTAGTGGGCCACATATCCACATCCAATTCAGCTGATGTTGTCCAACTGGTTAAATTCGTAGCTTGTGGGAGGCCTTATACCCTTAATTAATTTTAAATTGAAATACATGGATTACCAAAAACAAATTGTTGGGACTGTAGAGGAACGCAAGTGTGATGTAAGTGGTCCAATAAATTTTAGGCAATCTGAGGGGAACAATGAGTTTCAAACTGTAACAATGGTCTCATCTGCACAGGCTCCTCGGCACCTTGAAGTAGCTATGGGTAAACAAAATGCAGGGGTTGAACTCATGGGGGCGGCCCAGTAGAAACGTTTTCCTTCATCCTTGAGTTGAGAATAATATAAGAATAGGGGTGATGTATACATACATATATATATATATATATATATATATATATATATATATATATATATATATATATATATATATATATATATATATATATATATATATGTATATATGTGTATATATATACATATATACATATATATGTATATATATATATATATATTATATATGTATATATATTATATATATGTATATATATTATATGTATATATGTATATATATACATATATGTATATGTATATGTATATGTATATAAGTATATATGGTCTTGATGCATCTAGAGTGTTCAATGGAAAACATTGACTGTGTATGGTCATAAAGATCAAGATCAAGTGGATATTCCAAAACTTCTTCACAAACATAAATCACGATTCTATCTTTATTTGCTGCTGGAATTAAGGAAATTGGAAAAAGCCTAAGTTGTCGGTTCAGATTCGGGTTCGAGAATCCGGTTCGTGGGTTCGTGAAAAGCAAATTCCAATTTTGGATTCGTAAGGATTCGTGTGTGTGTGTGTGTGTAAATATATATATGCATTATATATCCAAAAATATAAGAGAAATATACATAATTCTAATACTAAATCATTTCATACTATGAATCTATGATGCTTGATCATTGATCAATGCCAAATGTCAAAGATAAACATTAAAAATTCAAATAGCATACTTGATCATTGATCTATGATTCTATGTTGACGATTCTAAAGAAATCAGCACATTGAATTACTGAATTACAAAATGACAATTCAAAATATTGTTCATTAAAGTTTGAGACATGATCCAATGTTCAATGGTTCATCAATCATGAAAGACTAAAGTTTTCATTTCATCAAACATCAAATGGATTATCAAAAAAATCCGGATCAATGGGGTCTCTAGTAGCTGCAAGTGGTTGATCAAAATCGTCATTGGAACCCAAATAGGTTCCACTAGCACTAGACGGTATTGTCTCATCATCATCATCATCATCCACATCAGCCAAAGTGGCTCTAGCAAGATCCTGAATGGTCATATCTAGGTCAGCAGACTCGGTTGCTACATCCCAAAGCTTCTCTAGCCCCTTCTTGTACTTTGGATCCTTCCGTGACAGGAGACGCAAGTTGTTGTGAATATACACCAAATCTTCTATTTTTTTGGAGCCAACCGGTTACGCTTGACTGAGTGGATAAAGGAGTAAGTACTCCAATTCCGCTCAGCGGCAGAAGAGCTCGCAACCTAGAGAGAAAACCAACAAAATTAAAAAAATACAAGATAAATTCAAGAGTGTTAACTATTAAATTCTACAATGCAAGTGACAAAAAAAAAGAAAAAAAAAATTAAAACTTTAAAACCTACTTGTGATAGAATCTTAATTGCAAGAGGTTGGAGGTATACATAATCTTGCCCATGAAGGTACCACCATCTAATAGCATCCATTTTGCTTTGGTCATTGATAGCAATAGGGTGGAGATCTCTTCCTGAGATAAATGATCCAAATTCTCTCCTAACACTTACCCCAACATGTGGATCGCGGAAGATTTTATCAAATGCCCTCTTATACCCATTGCCAACCTCACCATCTCTATATGGTGCCACTCTACCTGGAATAGCAAGTACTTTTGCGCTATAGTACCTAGGAGAAAGAGCATATGCTAGGAGGTGCAAAGGTGTGGTCATCTTGTTCCAACGATGAAGAACAATTGCTTCCACCATTTTGTATAAGATGTCCTCAGGGTCATTCTCTCTCCTTTGTATGACCTGGGATATCAAATGATGTTCATGTAAGTTATTTTTATGTAAGTTATCATTATGTCAATTTTGAATTTAAATAACTCTCAATAAACAAAAATAGAGGAATGTATTAAATTTATAACTTACCAATTTTATCTTCTCCAACATTGTGTCCATGCTATCATAGATATCTCCCAAGCATGGTTCATCAGTGTCGGAAAATCGAAGCATAGACATGATAGGCTCAGTGAATTCCAACACATACTCCACACGAGTCCACCAATCATCATCTAATAACAATGCCTTCACCTTTTGTGCCCTCACTATATTGGACTGCTTCCAAATGCTCCATTGGTTACTAATAACCATTTGTGATAATGCCTCCTTCACCTTGACAAGACGTCTCAACACAATTGTGTGAGAGGCAAACCGGGTTTCAACCACCTAAGAACATGTTAATAGTGAGTTAATAACACATTTAAAATATTTAAATATGTAAACAACAAATACAATATTTTATTCAATTATGTAAAACATGACATAAAAATTATAAAATGATAAATGAAACTAAATAAATTATAAATTAAATTTTAAAATTTACCTTCAACAATTCCAAGCTTGAGAAAGTTCTGAAAATTGCTTGTGACGTATGGTGATTTGTCACAAACATTTGAATCTCCTCACCCTCCTCATACACCTGTTTCACCCATTCTATTTCGGTGCCAATTGTTTTCATCACTAGATTGAGAGAAAGGATAGTGCACGGTGTCCAAAAGATGTGATCATATCTAGCCTCTACCAAAGCACCTGCAGCCTCGCAAACTTTTGCATTGTCCGTAATTACTTGGACAACATTGTCATGACCCACAGACTCTATGGAATCAATGAGAATCTGGACAATGAACTCTGCATTTTTTACTTCACCTTCACAGTCAACCACCTTCAAAAACATTGACCCCTTGGGGGATATAGCAATTACATTAATTAATGGACAGTTTTTGCAATCTTTCCATCCATTTGAAACAATAGACACACATGCTTGAACCCAAGAATCTCTTATTGGTATTAGTTGGGTCTCTACATTTTTTCTCTCACTATGTAATATGGTGGTGCGCAACTTTTTATATCCAGGGCCATGGTAACCAGAAGGTGCTTCATTTATTGCTTCACACATCTCCCTCCAATAAGGTGATTTCACTAAGTTGAATGGAACACCATTCGCAAGGAGGCAACGTCCAACTTTGAGATCAGCAATATCTCTTAACTCATTTTGAAATGCCCTATCTAATGGGCCTCCCTTGCGGTGGGTGTTTTGTGGTTGTTCTACATCTTCATCCCTAGAAGGCATAGGCAAGAATGGATGTGATCTAGAGGTTAGTTGAGTGGGTGGCAATATTGTTTTATGTTTCCCGGTATAAGCACCTTGTTTCCCTTTTGCAACTATTATGTCAGCGTCTTCTTGTTCTTTTACCAAAGTTGCTATTTGTGCAGTTGGCAATCCCTTCTTATCTCCCCCTGGGCCCTCACACATGTTAATCCCTTGACCCCCAGGGCCTAAAAGATGAAATTTTACTTGGGAGTAGGGGCTTCTATATCGTGTGTTGCAAAAATTACATTTCCATATATACCCACCTCCAAATCATTGAGAAATTCTTGTGGCGTGTCTCCATAAAGGAGACCCTTTATCAATTTTAAATTTTTGAGATCCCTCCCCACCCACTGAGCCTTGACTACTCATTGTATGATTGTTGCAATCTATAACAAAAATGAAAAAAAATACTTCAAAACTTACACAAAAACTTGAAAAAAATTTAAAACTTTTCAAAACTTGAAATAATCTATGAAAAAACTAGAGAATATGGTTCAAATGCATACCTTAATCACTCAAATCTGCTTCTTCGAAGGTATTTGCCACTCCACAATCGATCTTCTTCGAATACAATCACCTCACTTCAAGCTTGCAAGAATGAGAGAGAATAATAGAGAGCAAAATGAGAAATGAAATATGTTTGGAGACCCATAATAAGGGTCGTTTTAGGGTTATATGCAAAAAAAATAATATAAAAATGTCTATTTTAAGTGTTTTTTTTTACTTTATGGTCTCTAGGACCCGCGGGTCCTTGAGGATTCTCGCAGATTCGCGCGAGGTCCTCATGGACTCGCGCGGATCACGGACCGGTCCGTGTCAAATCCAGGCAGGGTCTGTGTACGGACCCTGCCCGGATTCAACACAGACCGATCCGTGAATCCGGACCCGGACCCAAATCGGGACTTCTAGGGGCGAATCCAGCTTCTCGGGTCTTAATGTTAAGAGCTTGGTTGGAAATATACTCCTGGCTTAGAATCAAAAAGATGTGTATTATTGGAGCTCAAAGCACCCTTGATTCACTTCAACGATACTCATGCTAAATCTGAACTTTGCCACTTGAGAAGAATCTCAAAGTTCAACCCAATCTTTAGCAACATGAATAGGAATATGAAGCGGCTAACTGTTTCAAGCAGATATTATTCTCGACAAAGGGTACCCGATTTGGTGATTAATGAAACCAAATCTTTTACTCCCAAAGTCGGGCTAGCAGGAAAAGTTTATTCAATTCGATAATATAAATGTTACACCAATAACATTAAAGAATCAAAGCTCCATATCATCATTTATTTATCCTAATTACTCCCAATGATAGCAAAAACTCAATTGAAATATTAAACACAATAAAAATGAACTCTCTTTAAAAAATGTATTCTTTATTTTCTTCACACCAAACAATAGACTTCAAGAAAATAACATTATCAGGCAAGCAAGCTGCTCTCATATGTCAATATGGCAATAAATTCCAATTTCTGCAAATTTGTCTGTTAAAGGAACTTCAAAAATTCACTATCAAGCCTTTGGTGAGATTCTTGTCTGAAACCTCCAACCTGAATTGCATTTTCATCCAATTCGTGAGCAGTCCCAAGGGTTTCCATCCTCGGGAAACTAAAAGTAGGAAGCTCTCACAGCTATTGAAAAGAAATTAATAAACCAAGTATAATCTGAATAAACTTCTCATTGTTCTTTTATAGCCCACTGCAGAGACTCTTAGGCCACGTTTGTTTGCTGGAATTGGGGTGGAATTGGCGGCAGGACTTCCGCTTTTTCAGCAAATCCGTCGTTTGGGACACTAAAATGCAATCCGAGGTTAGGCTTCAAAATCCGGTTTTGGCCCTGAAATGGGCGGCACCATCTTCCCACCCAATAGGTGGAATTCAAAATTCAGGTTTTGGAAAATTCTGTAGCAATTTTAATTTGTGTCGGGTCCGTCGATTTGGGGTTCGGATTTGGTTCCTCTGCATAACCAACGTAATGACCAGGAGCGATGTAGCCATGAGTGCCTACGAAGCCTGTTCCAGAATCGGATCCTTTTCTACTAGCTTGGAGAATCTTCAAAACGCCAAAATCAGCAACCTTTGCTTCGTAAAAGTTGTCCAACAAGATGTTTGTAGACTTCACGTCTCTGTGAACAATTGCAGGCGAGCAATCATGATGAAGGTAAGCTAGTCCCTTTGCTGTACCTAATGCAATCCTGTACCTATCTGGCCAATCCAAAACATCATCTCTGCTGTGCAAAGCATCAAGTAAGTTGCCCTTGGGCATGTACTCATAAACCAGAAGATTTGAGTGGCTATTTGACAGGTAACAGTAATGACCATGAGGGTTTAAGCTCCTGCGGATCGTTAAAATGTCCATGAGGGCGTTTCTACGGTCCCTAGTGATTGACTTCTAGTTCTAATTCCAATTTTGAAATTGGCAACCAAACACAGAAGATAGATTGTCTCAGTCATCTTCTGGGTCAACCAAACGGTCTAAACTATCTTCCGAAATTTCAAAACCTTATTTTGAGATAATCAGGTTTTGAGTCAAATTCTAATTCCTCAACCAAACAAGGCCTTAGCTTTCCCTCTTGATTTTCCCTTCCCTGTGTCTTTTGGTATCCCCTCTCTTTTAATTTAGTTTGAACTTAGGTAAGATAATAATAAAGTGACTTTATTAACTTTTCACTTAACTCGCCATAAAGTCACTTTGATACTTTATTAAATTAATTAAATAATATCAGCTATATTTTAGTTTTGAGGGATAATATATAAATAGTTAAATTAAAAACTTTTATGACCTTATTAGATATTTATATTTCAGGGTCACATTAGGAGGGGAAATTACACTAATGCTTCCTCATATTTCACCTTATTTCTGATTGTCTATCATATTTTCCTGACTCCTTTTCCTAGTGTCATCACTTTTTTTCTCCACAATTTGTGGCTTGGATCCCAAGATTCCTTGCATAGAAAGAAAAGATTTTCTCTTCGAAGTTCAGTCTATGATTAGTTTTCCTTGCAATAAAGAAATCTTCTTTTGTTGATTAGGATGAGATTCCATAGAATGAAATTGTGTCCAAGTTTTAAATGTTCTTTCTCCTTATTTGTTTCTTCCCATTGTGTTTCAAGATCGTACAAAAAAATTCCATCCATTAGGTCATCCAATGCACCTTTAGAATCACCACACTTACTTTCCATTTCATTGAGCTTCATCTCTATATAGTGAAATGTGACCTGTGCATCGCAACAATTATGATTACCTCTTCTAGATTGATGTTATAAATGATTATCTAGGATTGCAAAGATTCTTACCACAATGTCACAAGTTTAGTGACTTGAGTGATAGTTTGGAACAAACTGTACATGGGCTAGAAGGTGGCTGTAAATATTAAACCAAGAGATATTTTCCATACCTTGGCTGTCACATTTCATTATTTTTCTCAGAAATTAAAATGTAATGGCTGGAAACCACCTTGTAGTGGCCATAAATATCACAACAATGGCAATGGGTTGTAAACTCCGCCATCATGTCACTGAAAATTGTTCTTTGGCTGCAAGGAAAACATAGGAAGTGCCAGTAATGTTAAGGGCAGAAAATTTATAATTGGGAGCCATACTCAAAGCAGCCCTTGGATGATATCTATTGCAACCATGCCTCGTTCTTATTAAGTCAAGTTGGTGATTCTTAACAAGAAAGACACATCTTACAATTGTTCCATTTGGTAGCCACCCTAGAAGTTTGATAGACCAAATAGCTGTAAGATGCTACCCCTACTGTTTGCTAAAATTTTTGCACCCTCTTACAAGTATAATTAATTGGCATTATGTCCAACAATTGACATGTCTAACAGTAACAAGTTTCTGATTTCTTTCCCAAGTTACAGTGCCAAGCAATTTAATATGATGGTTTGAATACAAAGTTTCAATTGTGTGAAGGAAAAATATTGCAACTTTACTGCTACAGGTTTGAAAATCCATAAGCATAAGTTTGGAAAGCTACAGAGAGTCCATTAAATCTGAAACTAATTTCTGCACTAACTGTGGACATGATTATATTGAGCACCAATTCATTAACCAGAAATGCTTATGAAAGATATTCAATCACTGCTAACGATACTATTAATTTACAGAGCTAAAACAGAGATTAACCAGTAATCTGACCTTTAAGGGTAGCAACACTCAATTCTGAATACTTGATGAAGACGTCACTTTCTTCACTGAAGGGGCCTTGATCTTTTAGCAGTTCAGACTCAACAGATATATTCCATATATATGGAACAGAGAATGGTATTAACAGCAGCAGTCAAATTAACTTGATACTCAACACTCATTATTGGAATAGCAGCAATGCAAGAGACATCAGTTTCAAGAGTACAACCATAAGTTGCCATCATCTGTCGAGCAACATCAAAATGCTCTAAGGATATAGCAGTCATACTGTCCTTAATCTTCAGTTGACCAATCAAATGATGAGGAGCCTATGACAAATCATTACCATACAAATTTTTTGGTTTGTAATCAGCATTATGATAAGAGGTTGATTCAACATCACTAACTGATTGATAAGTTTCAACATGTGTGGCACCAACTTTGCACACATGAACATCAAAGGTACTGTTGTTATGTACCTCATAGGATGACTCAAAAAGCCGGTTGGTAGGAGCAGATTTAGCTAAGACCCAAGCAGTTTCCTGAAAACTCGCTTCCGATAGAAAACTTTGAGTATTCAGAGATGCGTTTGTCATTCCCAATAAAATGGTTCGATAGTTTATTCTTTTTTCTAGAGCACCGGTGCTCCCCTTCCCTTGTTCCATAGTAGGGGCCGCTATTCCCTAAGATACATATATATACATATACATACATATATATATATATGTATGTATATATATATATATATACATACATATATATATGTATGTGTGTGTGTGTGTGTGTGTGTGTGTGTGTGTGTGTGTGTATATATAACGCAGCTTATGCCCGTAATCTTCGAACGCAACCTACACGGGCCCCTACCATTCGGCAACCCCTAGCGCAGAACCCCCCGCCCCCTCTATATAATTGAGGAAGATCCCAGCTATTGCCCTATCTCCATACGGGAGAACGCGCTTGTGCTGACATTATTACTAGTATTCGATATTGGGTTATCCATAGCATTACTATACCTTCTCTATTCATTGCGGGTTGGTTCTCGCAAAAAAATATTGAAGGTTAAAATAGGTTCAAAAGCTCCTATTATTTGTAGCAAACGGAATCTCATTGGTTCAATTTATGATTTGGTGCTTTTTTTTTATTGTGTTCTTTATTTCTTAATGACCATTGAGAAGTCGTATGAAGTGAAAGTTTCACGACCTTGTGATATCATTTCTTTATTTCCTTTTTGTATTATATACAGTTATATAAGATAATAGATAAGCACTGCTATTTGTTTTTTTCATCCAATTTTGATTTAACTTTGTCCCATGCCTTCTTATCACCTTGTGATGCAACCAAGTCAAGATATTCTTGTTAAGGTCATATCTTAATTACTGGTTGAGAGGCCTCCACTCACCTATGATTGAAGGCGCCCAAACAACCTACCTAAGCAGTGATTCAAGCCTCCCTACGCTCACCCACCTACCTAGTGATGCCCCCCGGCCTGCCTTTAGCAATGATTCTCAATCTTTTCTAGGGCAGTGGCTCTACGGGCCTTCTCTAGAACCAGTAGCAAGCTAGTTCGTATAAAAGTTTCTAGTCTTGCTTTCTTCTTTCCTGTTGCTTCCTTCTTTATGGGTGGCCTGGTAACCAATGAGACATGTCCTCCAACCCCGCATGGTAATGTTCGAGTTGCCTCAACTAGAATATGGGATAAAATAAAGGGAAAAAACGAATACAATAAATCTCTCTATCCAGTTGCCTTCCTTTTCCCATATCCCAGATGGATATTTTCCCAATATTTCTCAAATATAACTTGGAAGATTTAAACAAATACTTGCATGCAATAGAATATTGATTCAACAGAAATAAACCAGCAATATATTCCAATAAACCATCAGAAAAATGTTATTGCATTATACAATAGCAATACAACAACAATGAAACTACAAATCAATCCAATCTGAAATACAGTATGCAACAGTATAATCGGATAATATGAACCTGGAAATACAATGGTGAACTCTACTATGAATCCACCTTAGAGATGAACTGGGTTTCCATCCAATCCATCGAGAAACCCTGAAGGTTTGCGTCCTCAAGTTTCAAAATCAAAAGCTGAAAGCTTCCTGGATTCTCCAAGAGAAATAAATTCATAAAACTGAGCATATCTCAAATGAGCATCCATTCCTTCTTTTAAAGCAGCAGTTGTGACTCTTCAGTTTCCCTTCTCTCTCTTTTCATATTCCCACTTTAAGTCACTTTAATTTAATATAACAATTTAATCATAAACTGGCATAATAATAAAGTATGAAATCTTTTGGCATTAAAATGGAGGACCAAACGAACTCGGAAGATGACGTGTGATAGCTTGCCAGAAAGCTCTCGGTGATACGCTCCAAGTCCAATACTGAAATGCCAAGAAAATTGAACTCTGTCGACTTACTATTAATAGTAAGTATCCGGAAACCATGCGGAAATTGCTCTGATTGGCGTGAAACTGGAATTACCTAGGCCAAATATCACACTGATCCATATAAAGCCCTAGTTAGCCCACCGAACCATGATAAAACGGCTAACAATGCAGCAAGAAATAATGTGCCAAAAAAAGGGGACATTACAAATCCTCCCTTCCCAGAGATTGCTTCCCCTCAAGCAATCGGTATCTGCATGCTATGACCAAAATGCCTGGATCCCATACCAACCTCAAGGAAGCTACTCCACCAATCTGTTGTGCAAAACTGATACAAACAACATGTCCAAACTTGTGAAGCCACTCATCAGTACCACACAGCAATAATGCATTAATCATACTAATGTCGGGATCCCAAATCACCCCATGTGCCTGGTCAGTCGAATCAACCTTCCCTGTGCTGCCATCATCTGTGAGAAGATCCTCAATCCAACTGAGAACCTCACTCCAACTGAAATCACAAGCACCACTAAGGTCAAATGAAGGTGGGAACCTAACATTATGCCAACCAGCTCCTTGAATTATCGCTAACCAGGAGAAAGTTCCTCCTGGGTCCCACAAACGAAAGGGCCATCCACCTTCCCAGTTGTCTATAATATCTTGTCGATCCATACCCATAATGGATGGAAGGTCCAAAATGTCCAACTGCCACAATGCTGCCCCTCTTGCCTGCATTCCAAATCAGTGCTTGTACTGAAGAAGCACACTAGCAACGTTGCTGGACATGGCTTCCTCCTTCATGAAGGGAAGCGTATCCAACCAATTCCCCATCCCACACATATGTTGTGATCGGAAAAGAAAGTCCTTCGTCGGTGGCTGAATGGGCAACAAAATGCATCCCATACAATGTGGACAGTAAGGTGAAGCCACTCAATACTCCCCCAAAATAACAATGCATCAGTCATACTAATACCAGGATCCCAAACGATCGAGCTGACACGATCACCAGAAATAAGTGAATCAAAAGGTCTCAAGATGCAATCAATACTAGACATCTCCCCATCAGTAAGAGATAGCGCAAGGAAAAGCATATCACCCATCATACAATAAGACACAATTGCCCATCCTGAAGTGCTGATGTAGAAACCAAACTGCTCAACAACTGAACTCACCTTGTTACTCCAATCTGGTGACCAAGAGTCATCTCTAGTAACTGGAGAGCAATACGTCTATGCTCCAATGTACCCTGAGTAACATTAAGCTCTCTATTGAGCTTATTAACCTAATCCTCCTTTTCCCTCAACTGCTCAGCATATTTTCCAGCAACCTGTAACAGGTAGTTGCGATCTGAGAGTAGACATAGATATTCTGATTTCCACACTTCAAAAGTTGTTTTGACCCCTGTAAATCTGTAACATAAGATCCACTCCTTGTACTACTTTCCCCTTTTACCATTTGAGCTTTCTTGTAAAGATCCTCAATAATCCTGTGAGTGCTATCATGATATACAAGAGCTGCAACAATGGCATCGTCGTTAACTTTCAGCTGATTCTTCAAGGGATGCTTCTCATCATTGTCATTTTGGAATGCATTATCTGATTGGTCATCCAAATCAACATTAAGCATAAGTGAGGTGTTGCCAAAGAAATCACACGATTCCTCATTACATGAATCGCTAAAGTTTTCGATTGGTTATCACGGCCTTAAGCATAATTTTGTCAATCTCAGCCTCTAAGTCACCAAAGTAGAGCTTTGAACACTCTTCGCTTGCGATGGTTGATTCTTCCTCCACATTAACCATCTTCACTGATTGGAAACCCTTTTCCTTATTAATACCGCAAACATGTTCATGTGACCAGTCCTCTTGGCATATAAAACAAATCTGCCCTATTCTCATTTGGTTCTTGCCCATTTCCGGAGATCCTGCAACCTGTATGCCTATTGATATTCGCTCATTTTCAATCAATAAATCCTTGAATCTTTCAACTGGATGCTTAATCAATTCAGCTGAGAGTTCACATGCCACGGGTGAGATTTTTTGTTCTCCTCTCCAGATTGCCAACAAATCTGATTGCAATTGTTTACATATATCGTTATCCTCATCTAAGATCAAGGACATGATAGCTTTTATGCAAGTCTTCACCTTGTCTGGATGATGCTTCCTGAAATTACTTAGGAGGCACTAAAATAACTGTTGAATCATCATATAACAACCACGATTCAACATGTGAATGAAAATTCTAGTTCTTGTCATTAATTCCAAGATTTTTGCCAGCTTACCAAAGGTAGGACTTTTATCATTATTTAGTCCACCTAAACTGTCCACAATCAATTGTAATACCTGCTTCCAAATGCAATCGGTATAAGGTGTAATAGGGGATGTAATCCGTGTGATCTCACTGTGACATGAGGCGAATACAAGCCTAACATCTTTATGTGGATGTTCCATAAACCTGCGTTGAACCAAAGCAACCATTGAGGGCTGCATTGCCCAATTGAAGAGCTTACAATCAGATGGATCTATCCTAGATAGATATGAATTTATTTCATCTAATTTGGCAAGCATATCTCTCATAACTTTCTTATTCTCCAATTGCCATCCAAGGCAACATAATTCATTTCCTATTTCAATTGCTTTTTTAATGTCCCTTAGTTGTTCACCATAAAATGTGTCATTGAATTCTTTTGAGAATACGGGGCTTTCAAAGGTTTCCATTATTCAAATTCCTCTAAGCTTCACGCAATGGGTTGAATAAGATTTTAATACCAACCACTTCTGTAACTGAGAAATGTTGTCATCACAATAATATTTCTAATTTTCCAACACTTTTTGAGCACTATAATATCTTAAGTGAGCCTTACCTGTGAATCTCAAATTTATTTCTGGTTGTAGGTGTTGCAAAAAGGTTTGCTGGTGATATTTTATTTGTTTTCTAAACCGTGCAAGGATCTTCCTCTTTCAAAGTGTAACATGTATATAATCTTTCCAAAGAGAAATTTTTTTATCACAGCACTAGTGTGGTTCAGTTGGGAGTTTAATGGTTGGAATATGTTTTCTTCCATACAACTACTCAGCAAATAAATATATTCAACATGGTAGATAAACTCCAGCAGAGAACAAATTACAAACAAGCTTAACCAATTGTTATTGATCCAATAATCATTTCCAGATAAATCAAGGTGTTGATACAATTGCAATTAACAAGAGAATACCAACCGAGCACCACCAGCCTTTATGCTTGTGAAACATCCAAACGCGGGTTTGGTTCAACGAGCCCACGCAACGAGTTTCGAGGATCGAATGGAATGAGAAAAGCTTGCTCTCCACCTGTGCAACCCAACTATGTAAATGAACACGGTGTCAAGCACCCATCTTCAGCACGACACCCAGCTCTTTGGTTATCAATGAACTTGCACTGCACAGCACGCCCAAACTTAACGATGTCAACGATGTCAGCCCAAACTTCAATCCCACACAACGGATACTGCGCACTTGTGTTGTGTGGAGGTCTTGGTTCAACAAGAGGACTTTGGTTATCAGGTGTTGCTGCTTTCGCATACCAATCTATGGCCAATTGGAGCACGTCAATGGTGAAAACACACCCCAATGTAACAGCTTGAGTAGCTAAGTACAGTACGTAACAAGCTTGCCAAACATACCAGCCTTCATAAAACACAGGATGACGAGCCAGCCTTCTGATTATTGCACCTTGTCAAACAAATATTACACCCTTATATTCGAAGAGTGGCACTATCTGAGTTTCTCATCACTAGGATATACACCCAATACCAGCAGTCTTCTTTAAAACAACAATGCAGAAAATGAAAACCTTCTTCTCGTTGTGACACAAAACTTAGTGTGAATCCCACAAATAGTTATCACCAATGCACATGGTGTCTATGCTAGTTCGTGAACCACCAGCAGTCACGTGTGTAACAAAGCCGTGCGCAAGCAGCAACCTGGTAACAATTTTGGTGTGCCTCCCTTCACTGGACGAGTTCCCCTCCTAGCAGCGCTCACCAGTAGAACCGAGGTTCTTAGTTAATCTTCGCGTATGGGTTGAGAGTTGGCTTCTACGTCTATTTCCCTACATAACAAATCCCTGACTGCACATACCCCAATTATTAAACGGTTGCTGTTGTTTGTGAACCTTTCGTGACTACAACAGTCACTCCAACCGTTGTGACCAGATTACAGTATGAATGCTGCATGGACTTCCTGTGTGTTGTTGCAGAGATATCGTTGGGAGAGTGATTGGTGGGCCTTCGTTATGGACCATCACCATCCGCTAACATCCAACACACGATGCCAGTCTTTACAAATCCCGCATGAGGAAAGAGAGATTCGGTACACTGGGGGAAAGCCCAACTAAAGTTTATATAGCAATAAATTCAAATATAATTTATTTCTCACGGCAATCATATTTTCTCATTTTCTAAGGGACTTTGACAGAGGCTGTTACATTTTATTGCATTGTTTCAATATATTCATGCCAAAAACATCATCCATTATGCAATCGCAGGCTCCTTCACGACAACGTAATAGAGAAGAATGAACGTTTATGAGGCAAATATTTATCCCAATATTTTAATATGATTTCCCCGACCACCTTAGTCTTCGCGGAAAACAAATGAGGCACAAATATTTTAACGGATTATAGAGCAAACCTATATTTTATTTGCTTAATATTTCTCTAGCCCCACTACAGGTGACTCGCCTACAAATGTATCTTGGTTTGCGATAAATATCCCAAAGCAATACTTAGGCTTCGACAATCAAATACTTATTAATAACGCACGTTCTTGCGCAAATAGTAAACCTCCAGACATTCAAATAGCCCATCACTGTTGGGCACACTCCTTCACGCAAAACCGATAGATGATTATCTGTGCAGTGTCGTGCTGGGCAAAAAGGGGTGATTTCCCAAATTTCTTGTGCTTGAACTGGCACACCTTGCTATGGTTGTGTAACAATAATTTAATAAACCGGAATCTGAGACAAACATCAATGAAATGTCACCCAATAACTCTGATTTTTGTACTTAAAAACCCTTCTGTAGATTTATTTCTGGAGAAAACTTCATAGGCTGGAAAGATTTATGGCTCTGATACCACTGTAATATCCCAGATGGATATTTTCCCAATATTTCTCAAATATAACTCAGAAGATTTAAATAAATACTTGCATGCAATAGAATATTGATTCAACAGAAATAAACCAGCAAAATATTCCAATAAACCCTCAGAAAATTGTTATTGCATTATACAAGAACACTAAAACAACAATGAAACTACAAAACAAACCAATCTGAAATACAGTATGCAACAATATGATCGAATAATATGAACCTGGAAATACAATGGTGAACTCTGTTGTGCATCCACCTCAGAGATGAACTGGGTTTCTGTCCAATCCATCAAGAAAGCTTGAAGGTTTCCGTCCTCAAGTATCAGAATCGAAAGCTGAAAGCTTCCTAGATTCTCCAAGAGAAATAAATTCATATAACTAAGCATATCTCAAATGAGCCTCCATTCCTTCTTTTAAAGCAGCAGTTGTGACTCTTCAATTTCCCTTCTCTGTCTTTTCATATTCCCACTTTAAGTCACTTTAATTTAATATAACCATTTAATCATAAAGTGGCATAATAATAAAGTATGAAATCTTCTGGCATTAAATCGGGAGGACCAAGCAAACTCGGAAGATGACGTGTGATAGCTTGCCGGAAAGCTCTCGGCGATACGCTCCAAGTCCAATACTGAAATGCCAAGAAAACTGAACTCTGCCGACTTACTATAAATAGTAAGTATCCGGAAACCCTAAGGAAACTGCTCTGATTGGCCTAAAACTGGAATTACCTAGGCAAATATCACACTGATCCATATAAAGCCCTAGTTAGCCCACCGGACCATGATAAAATGGCTAACGATGCAGCAAGAAATAATGTGCCCAAAAAAAGGGACATTACACCTTTGAAGCCATTGAGGCAAGAAGGATAGGCCAATCCTTTGAATGTTAGGTCAACGGGGCCAATGGAGAGGTGTCCACGCTATACTACAAAACCAAGCCCACCCTTATGCGTGCTTGAACCTAATTTTTACACAACCAATTAAAACTAAAATGGGATGACCTCAAAAGATTTGATTGTAAGACCTAACGTGTTGAATTTAGCAAATATTACATTAAATTCACTGGGTATGGCTTTCCCAATGGATGAGATCATGTGCAAGTCCTTGGTGAACTTTGTCCTACTCTGAATGAGTCGAACTGCCTAAAAGGTCTAAGTTACCTAGCTTATGCACTTTAGCAGAAAATAGAAGTATAGCTAAAAATGGTGCCTAGCTAAAACTTAAAATTAAAACTACTAAATCAGATAAGCAAAAAGAAAAAAGAAAAATACAAAATCAGAGATAAACTTGACTTTCAAAGGGAAATTTCTAGATAAAACATCATAGGCTAGCAAGATTTATGGCTCTGATACCACTGTAATAATATCCCAGATGGATATTTTCCCAATATTTCTCAAATATAACTCAAAAGATTTAAACAAATACTTGCATACAATAGAATATTGATTGAACAGAAATAAACCAGCAAAATATTCCAATAAACCCTCAAAAAATTGTTATTGCATTATACAACAGCAATACAACAATGAAACTACAAAACAATCCAATCTGAAATGCAGTATGCAACAGTATGATCGGATAATATGAACCTGGAAATACAATGGTGAACTCTGTTGTGAATCCACCTCAGAGATGAATTGGGTTTCCATCCAATCCAGCGAGAAAGCCTTAAGCTTTTCATCCTCAGGTTTCAGAATCGAAAGCTGAAAGCTTCCTGGATTCTACAAGAGAAATAAATTCATAAAACTAAGCATATCTCAAATGAGCCTCCATTCCTTCTTTTAAAGCAGCAGCTGTGACTCTTCAGTTTCCCTTCTCTGTCTTTTCATATTCTCACTTTAAGTCACTTTAATTTAATATAATCATTTAATCATAAAGTGGCATAATAATAAAGTATGAAATCTCCTGGCATTAAAACGGAGGACCAAACGAACTCCAAAGATGACGTGTGATTGCTTGCCGGAAAGCTCTCGGCGGACGCTCCAAGTCCAATATTGAAATGCCAAGAAAACTAAACTCTGTCGACTTACTATAAATAGTAAGTATCCAGAAACCCTCCGGAAACTGCTTTGATTGGCCTAAAACTGGAATTACCTAGGCCAAATATCATACTGATCCATATAAAGCCCTAGTTAGCCCACCGGACCATAATAAAACAGCTAACGACGTAGCAAGAAATAATGTGCCCAAAAAAGGGGACATTACACCTTTGAAGCCATTGAGGCCAGAAGGATAGGCCAATCCTTTGAATGCTAGGTCAGGGGGCCCAATGGAGAGGTGTCCACGCTATACTAAAAAACCAAGCCCACCCTTATAGGTGGTTGAACCTAATTTTTACACAAGCAATTAAAACTGAAATGGGATGACCTCAAAAGATTTGATTGTAAGACCTAAAGTGTTGAATTTAGCAAATATTACATTAAATTCACTGGGTATGGCTTTCCCAATGGATGAGATCATGTGCAAGTCCTTGGTGAATTTTGTCCTACTCTGAATGAGTCGAACTGCCTGAAAGCTCTATGTTACCTAG
Organism: Chamaecyparis obtusa; assembly: GCA_027943335.1. Classification (NCBI taxonomy): domain Eukaryota; kingdom Viridiplantae; phylum Streptophyta; class Pinopsida; order Cupressales; family Cupressaceae; genus Chamaecyparis; species Chamaecyparis obtusa. The sequence continues at coordinate 911,161 of BSBK01002345.1, forward strand.
CTTATGCACTTTAGCAGAAAATATAAGTACAGCTGAAAATGGTGCCTAACTAAAACTTAAAATTAAAACTACTAAATCAGAAAAGAAAAAAGAAAAAAGAAAAATACAAAATTAGAGATAAACTTGACTTTCAAAGGGAAATCAAAGGGAAATTTCTGGAGAAAACTTCATAGGCTGGCAAGATTTATGACTCTAATACCACTGTAATATCCCGAATGGATATTTTCTCAATATTTCTCAAATATAACTCAGAAGATTTAAACAAATACTTGCATCCAATAGAATATAAATTCAATAGAAATAAACCAGCAAAATATTCCAATAAAACCCTCAAAAAAAATTTATTGCATTATACAACAGCAATACAACAATGAAACTACAAATCAATCCAATCTGAAATACAGTATGCAACAGTATGATCGGATAATATAAACCTGGAAATACAATGGTGAACTCTGTTGTGAATCCACCACAGAGATGAACTGGGTTTTCGTCCAATCAATCGAGAAAGCCTGAAGGTTTCTGTCCTTAGGTTTCAAAATCGAAAGCTGAAAGCTTCCTCGATTATCCAAGAGAAATAAAATCATAAAACTAAGCATATCTCAAATGAGCCTCCATTCCTTGTTTTAAAGCAGCAGTTGTGACTCTTCAGTTTCCCTTCTTTGTCTTTTCATATTCCCACTTTAAGTCACTTTAATTTAATATAACCATTTAATCATAAACTGGCATAATAATAAAGTATGAAATCTTCTGGCATTAAAACGGAGGACCAAACGAACTCGAAAGATGACGTGTGATTGCTTCTCGGAAAGCTCTCCGCGATACGCTCCAAGTCCAATATTGAAATGTCAAGAAAACTGAACTCTGCCGACTTACTATAAATAGTAAGTATCCGAAAACTGCTCTAATTGGCCTAAAACTGGAATTACCTAGGCCAAATATCACACTAATCCACATAAAGCCCTAGTTAGCCCACCGGACCATGATAAAATGGCTAGTTCAGAGTCAAGTGGATATAGTTATAGTACGGAGTACTCTCCTCTTTCAGAGAATCAAGTTAATGAAGATATGACAGCCACTAGTGAGGAGGGGGATAGGCCTATTGATATTGAAGCTCCGTCGGATGAGGATGGCAACCAGGTGCTCAAGGCCGTCGGTGAAGGTGTGTTACCTGAACCAAATCCAGATGTGGGGAAATGCATTGCACCACGTTGGTTAAAACAGATGCTGATGCCAAGGGGTGAAGTTATGGCCATCCGGACAGTTGAGGATATTCAAGGGTTAGCGGAAAAGGAAGGTGATATTGAACAGAGACAGATGGCAGGAACAGTGGCAAAGATAATCAGGGACTGCAGTGATGGTCACCGAAGGGTTCAAATTGCAGTTCCAAAGGTTAACAAGACAATGGGTGAAATTGTAGCCCAGGATTATGAGATAGTGGAACACAACATGGGTAGAGTCACGGATGATATGGAGTGTGTGGAGGTTCAAGAGGGCCTTGCTTCGATAAGGGAGAGGTTGAGAATAGCAAATGAAAGAAATGCACAATTGGAGTTTGAGAACAAGTATTGGAGAGACAGTCAGCCTATCCAACAGGTGCATCCGACCGCTCTTCCACAGTGCAGTGAGAGCGGCCAAGAAGTAATATCCGTCCAGGAACAAGGAACTAGAAATTGGATCAGTCGTACAATTCAGGAGGGGCGAAGATTCATGTCTGCCTTTATCTCTACTTTCAGGTCATTGGTGTCACTCAGGGACAAATTCAGAACATTTGAAGGAATGTGGAGGGATTTCCTTCCAATTCGTGACTTGGCCATTCCTCGATTACATGCAGCTTTGGAGCTATCAGAAGGATCCTTGGTGAAGGCCAATGTGATTAACGAAGGAGGAAGGAGTATTATGGAGTCTTGGTATGTTACCATGACTAACAGATTGAGATTGCTTGAGGAAATACAGGATGAAATGGCACAACACAGTCCAAGCATCGACACTCTCATTTCAAGCATGTTGAGCGATGCGGGGATTGCACTTGATTTTGAAGACATCAAAGAGGAGGATTGTAATGAGACAGAATTTGGGTCAAGATTGGACGAGTTAGGGAAGGTTGTCATTAGAGAAAAACAGTTGGACCTCCTTGCCTCTCTCAAGGCCTTGATCGAGTTCACTAAGGATGATGAAGAGGAGAATAAAAGGATACTGCAGGCAGCAGAGAACATGGTGGGCATAGCAGAGCGCAGGATGAGGCATACACCTTGCCCTCCCATAGAGGAAATCAACAACATGTTAGCTAAGTTCATTACTTATGCTAAAAAGATGAAAGAAAAGAATAGAATTGTATTAGAAGATCATTTGATGTAAGCCCAAGTGGCAAATTTTCCTTTCTCTTTGGCTGGGATAGGTGTCTGATTTTGATTGGCTACCATTTTGGTGCCTTCTTATTGGTTGCCACTTTTCTTTTTTCTCATTGGTCCATTGATGAGGTGGCGTCTTCTCACTGGCCGGTGAGGTGGTAACCCTAATTAGGGTTTCTAGGATTCAATCTGGATCGTTGGTTTTGCCTCTTAATCTTGGCCACTCGTTGTAATTTCAGGCCTCTATATAAGGTCATGTACTCTCATTTGTAAAGGGTTGAAGAAAATTGTTGCTAATATAATACCAAAATTGCTTCTCTTATCATTGTTGTGTCTTGCATGGTGATTAAGAACACTTGGTGTTATTGCATGGTTTCTACTTCCAATTGTTAGAGATAGATTTCATTTCAATTGAGTTGTTAAAGTAGATTTTATTTTCAAGCAAGTGTTAAAGGAAGAGTAGTGATAGATGGTTAATTGCATGGTGATATTGGTAGATGTTTGATAGGGATCTATATACTAGGCCACTAGCACCTTAGCGGCTTGTTGAGGAGTCTTGTGTGGTAATCTAGTCTCATTCCCCTTGAATCATTGCATCTATGGAGGTAGAACCGCTGGCAAGCTTTCATTAGGTTGATCCCCGTCCATTTGCCAATCTTTCCATTCCTTAGGAGTAGTAGCAAAGCAAGAAGTGGTTTAGTAGCGAGAAGTTGGAGAAATAAAGTTGAAAGTGGTAAATTGGAGAAAGTCATTGAGTATACATTGCAAAGCTAGATCTCATCATAGCAAGAATTTGACATCCTTGAAGTGAACAACGTAAGCCCGCCGAAGTGATTACCAGCAAATCACATTTATATAACTGAGTTAGTATCCACAGGTGTAAGGAACCTTGGAGTATCCTCATATACTTTTCAAGAGAGGGTTGAGTGTTTGCTACGCTGTATCAAGTATTCAATTGCTATATGTTATGTAGTGGTACAAAACTGACATCAACATTATTTGGCGCTAGAAGGAGGGCCTGATTGTGTTTATTTGGGAATTTGTTAATATTCAACCATGATGAAGAATGGGGCTTCCTCAGCCACGACAGCCTAAGGACAATTGGCAATCTCACCAAGACAACATTATCTTGACATTCCATTCCCTCGCTTGGAACCAAAGGGTAAACGGTCAGGAATACTTGCACATTGCTGACATCTTGGACCAAGAAGAAGAGAAAGCTCAAAGAATCGAAAGAGAGGTTCAAGAAAGATTGGAGCGTGAGAGGAGAGATTGAAGAGGGGTTGTTGATATTTAAACATGGTGAAAGATGGTGCTTCAGCCTAGAAACGTTGTGCCTGTCTTACAACCTAATCTTGGATTTGAAAACGATCAAGAGGATATTATTTCTGGATTGAATTCATTGGCTTGGAGAGTTAAGAGAAGTGCCCCTGAGTATATGCGAGTGACTTTTGTATTGGAGGAAGAAGAACAAAAGGCGGAAAGAATTGAGAGAGAAGCTCAAACGGAGTTGGAGCGTCAAAGAGAACTTGAAAGGAAACGTGAGGAAGAAAGAAGAGTATAGTAGTTACCTTTGAAAGGCTGTCAAGGTGGAAGTGCAAGTAAGCATTGAATGTCAAAAGGAATAAGTAGAAAAGATCCAAAGAGAGAGAGAAGTTCATAGACTAGCTCAGCTCATCCTTGAAGAAGGGCCAGTTTGGGAGGGTCAAATCTATTGAATTGTGATCAAGCTGGATAAGAGAATCGGGTCTTTCTCTCCCGAAAGGTTTGAGAAATTGCAATCGGATAAGAAGCAAAGGGTACTAAGGTCTACACCACACCAAGAGGAGGACTTGGTTGAATTGCAATTCCATAAGAAAGGAAGAAATCATTGGGTAGCTAATACTGCAAGTATAGCAAGTTCCTCAAGCAGCCCACCTCAAGTTCACAAAGCTTTAGGTACACCAACCCTAGTAGCTCAGCCAAACCAGGCTCAAGCTAGTCAAGTTGCGATGGCTCATCAACCACCACCACCACAACAACAGCCTCCATGGATTCAGCACAACGCCTCACCCATCTCGTTTCAACAGTACCATGACCTGCCCAAGAATCCTGCTGGATTTTGCTCCAAGTTCTTTGTCAATGACCCTAATCGTACAGCTGAAGAGCATATTAAAGTATTTGAAGATGCATTGTGCAACAGAAGGATTCAACATGAAGATGTAGCATGTAGGCTTTTTCCTTACTCATTGACAGAAGAGCCCTACTATTGGTTTGTCAATTTGCCGGTGTCATCCATAACAGGGTGGATTCAACTCAGAGATGCCTTTATAGGAAAATTTGGCATGCCTACCACACCTTTGGAGTTGCATAGGTTGTTTGTGGATATCAGGAGACAAGACAAAGAATCAATTAGTTCCTTTAACAATCGTTTCCACAAAGCTTACACTAGACTACAAGCTCCTTACACAATTCCGGAGGCTGGTGCTTTGGAAGCTTACTACAGTGCTTTAGATAGTCAGACCGCTATGTTTACAAGGATGGCAAGCCCTCGCCCTACAACACTGAATGAGGCCTATGCTAAAGCAATTGAAATAGAGAAGCAGTTAGGTCAACAAGGATTGGAACCCCAAGGGGCTAGATATCCCAACAATCCCATCCCACAGCTTCCATATCAGACGCCCACAAATCAGCTCGTGGTGCATCCAGGACCACCATTGTCTCAAGCGCCACCATCGATGCCAGTTTATCTGCAGGGTGCAAGTTCATCTACAAGAACACAAGAGGAGAAGGATGAAATGAAGGAATTGATCGAGCAAGTTAAAAAGTTGTCTACTGAGGTCACTTATTTGAGAAATCAGAATAATCAACTCCAGTCCACCCAAAGAAACAATCAAGGAAATTATCAAGGGAATTACCAAGGGAACAATTATCAGAGTGGAAATCATCAAGGAGGGTATCCAAGAAATAACTATGATGGAGGATACCAGAGGAACTATCAAGACCGAGATTATCAAAGAAATAACCAAGGTGGAGATTATCAAAGAAATAATCAAGGCGGTGGTTATCAAAGGAATAATCAAAACAACAACCATCAAGGCGGTAGTCAATCACAAGAACAAGGGTATAACAATCAATCTGGTCAGAAGAAGACATGGAACACTGGCCCAAATAATGGAAATGTGGTGTCGCCACTAGATAGTCAGGCCCCAACAGACAGTAGGCCAGTTGAAAGAATATTTTTGGCTGAGTCCGCCTTGTCCCAATATTGTAGATTCCATGAGACTGATCAACATTCAGAGTTAGGATGTGCTGAGTTCAAAAGGGCATCTAATCTATTCCAGAAAGTGGTGGACGAATCTATGAATCAAGAGGAGATTAAAGTCACGGGATATGAGATTGTCCCATCCCCAAGTTATCCAGAGTGCCTGACTTTTCAGGAGGTTGCATTTCCACCAAAATTTGAGGCTTATGAAGAACAAGGGAGATTCCCTCCCGAGTCAGCTAACGGACCAATAAGTGAAGTAATAGATGAAAATGGATATATTAATGGAACAGACTTTTCTTTCCCACCATTGGGTGATTCTGTTTTAGTTCAAGGAACAGGCGGGAATCAAACATTTCAACAACCAGCAAGTAATGTAAGGTTTTATCAAAGGAATCATAACAACAAGAGGAATGATGGACCCTTCACATCCTCAGTGCCTCCGAACAATTTTAATACTCCTCCACATCCCAATGCGAGTAATGTACCAAATCCTCCAAGGGATGCTCCCGAATACAGACAAGGGAATCACAATCAGGGTAATGGACAACAGAATCCTCAGCAAAATATACAACAAAATAATCAAAATGTTCAAGGGTCACAAGGAGGTGCTGCGATATCACAAGAAGTTAATAGAGGAAGGATGGTGAACAATTCAATGAATAATGAGGAGTTGAAGAGACTTGGACAGAGTGTGACAGAGGAGATGAAGAAGATCAAAGTTAGTCTCCCTTTGTTCGAATTATTGAAGGTGACAGAGATTAGGGATACTTTTCTTAATAGCTTGAAAGATAACAAGTCACAAGGGCCTCACACTCCAAGTGCAGCATCACCTACCCAAACAACTCATGCGGCAGGGAGGTCTCCTCCCAATCCAGTACATGTGATACAGGATGTTCCATGTGGGAACACAACAAATTCATCTCAAGGGATTTCACATGACGAAGTAAGGAATTCTATACAAGAGGTTACATATGGAGATATCAGTAATTTCAATAGACAGTCGGAGCCTCGACCGGTCCTTATAGCTCAGGGATTACCGCCAATAACGCAACAAACTCAAGAGAGTCAGGATTCAGCAAAGAATAAAGAGACAGTACAGATAGAAGAAGCGGTTCAACCAACAGATTTTGGAACAAAACCTAAGCAAGTGCACAAAACACAAGTGGTATTTTATCAGGGGAAGGATGAGCCAGCTCCATTTTTACTATCAGTAAGAATATTTGGGAAGCTTCTCCATAATTGTTTGATAGATTCAGGAGCTTCAAGCAATGTCATGCCTTTGGCTATTTGTAGAAGATTAGGAATCACACCTTTGAATTCAAACAAGAAGGTTACTCAATTGGATAAAACTGAGGTCCCAGTAGTGGGTGAATTACATAACATACACATGCAGTTGGCATCTGATCCAAGGATGGAACATATGGTCGATATTTCAGTGGTGGATGTCGCTGATTCTTATGGTTTAATTCTAGGAAGGGATTGGTCCAGAAGACTAAATGGATACATGGCAACTGACTTTTCCCATATGTGGCTCCCATGGAGAGGGTTAGCCAACCAAATCAAGATCGAAAGTACCCCAAGATTGAGATTGACAGTTACTGAATATGGGGAACCTAATGAAGTGTTGTTTGCAGATGCAGGCATGGGCGTCTATAAGCCTAAGAAAGTAGAAGTGTTGACCTTGAATATCGTTAGTGAAGCAACGGAGTCAACGGAAATGCTGGTTGAGTCAGATCCTGACACCTCATCCGATGAGGGTGAGGGGATGTTTGAGAGTTTTAGAAGTTTTGTGTTGAGAAACGTTCAACAGGGGGTAGAGTTGGGTAATAGGACATCAGTGAGAGACTAAATGGATACATGGCAACTGACTTTTCCCATATGTGGCTCCCATGGAGAGGGTTAGCCAACCAAATCAAGATCGAAAGTACCCCAAGATTGAGATTGACAGTTACTGAATATGGGGAACCTAATGAAGTGTTGTTTGCAGATGCAGGCATGGGCGTCTATAAGCCTAAGAAAGTAGAAGTGTTGACCTTGAATATCGTTAGTGAAGCAACGGAGTCAACGGAAATGCTGGTTGAGTCAGATCCTGACACCTCATCCGATGAGGGTGAGGGGATGTTTGAGAGTTTTAGAAGTTTTGTGTTGAGAAACGTTCAACAGGGGGTAGAGTTGGGTAATAGGACATCAGTGAGAGACTTATTGCTACCCAACTGGTGTAGGATCCACAATGCCTATCATTCAGAACTATCCTGCTCTTTGTGTAGGGTTGCATTAGAGCAAGTGGAGATGAGAGTCCCAGGGGCTTTGAAGCAAGTTGAACAATGTGGAAAGCAAAGGATCGAGATTTCACAAGTTGAGGAAGCAGAAAGTAGTAAGATGGGTGAAGCAAGGAATCAGACCACACCACCTAACTCGGAAGTATGGAAGAATGAAGAATTGAACAAGACTAAGAATTCACAAAAGCACCTACCAGAAAGTGATGGAGTATGGACGTTAAGATTTGATGGGTCCAAAACTAAGCAAGGAGCTGGAGCCGGATTTGAGTTAGTCAGCCCAACAGGGGCAACATACTTGGCAGCACATAGATTACAATTTCCATGCACCAACAACATGGCAGAGTATGAAGCTTTAATTCTAGGACTGTTATGTGCTATTACAAAGGGTGCTAAGATACTCCATGTGCTTGGAGATTCGTATTTGGTGACTGAACAAGTGAAGAAAAAGTTTACTTGCCATGATAAGAGATTGAAAAGATATAGAAACAGAGTGTGGGATTTGACAGAAGATTTTGATGCCTTTAATATCAAGTTTAGCTGCAGAGCAAATAATCAAGTGGCTAACGCACTCGCGCAAGCTGCAAGCTCACTAGCACCAATCAAGTTGGAAGGATTGAAGAAATTTAAAGTCGAGTTGGCCTCAGTCCCATCAGTACCGGACAATGTCAAGAACTTCCAAGTATTTGAAGACGATAAACACATTCTTAAGTTCTTGACCAATGCAGATGTCTTCACAGCACAAATCATTGATGGGGAAATAGATGAAGAAGCAGAACTCAATCCGGAAGAAATTATGAACTTAAAGACAAATACCATCCCGAGGGGAATGATTGAACTGGAAAGAATATTTGACTTCGATCAGTTCAATAAGGTATCATATCAACCTACAGGGGGTGATGAGTGCGAAAGGGTGAATATTGGAACAGAGGATAGTCCTAGGATTGTCCACATTGGAAAAGTTTGTACACCCAAGGAGAAAGCTGATATACTGAATTTGATGAGAGAATTCCCAGATGTGATTGCTTGGGGGTATGAAGATTTGAAGACATATGACCCTTCTATCATTACGCATACAATCCCATTGAAAGAAGGGAGTAAACCATTTAGACAGCGGCAGAGACCTGTCAATCCTTTGCTTGAACCATTAATTTTCCAGGAAGTGAAGAAGCTGTTAAATGCACGGATCATCTTCCCAGTGAGGCACTCAACGTGGGTCGCCAATCTTGTCCCTGTCAGAAAGAAAAGTGGGGAAATAAGGCTATGCGTTGATTTCAGAAATTTGAATAGAGCATCAAAGAAGGATAACTATCCATTGCCATCACTAGATGAAGTTTTGCAAGTGGTAAATGGAGCACAAATGATGACGTTTATGGATGGGTATTCAGGATACAACCAAGTGATAGTAGAAGAAGAAGATAGATTGAAGACGGCTTTCACCACGAAGTGGGGAACTTTTGCGTACAGGAGGATGCCTTTTGGCCTAATCAACGCTGGTGCAACATTTCAGAGGGCCATGGATTATGCCTTTAAGGATTTAAAAGATAAGTGCATCATCATCTACATGGATGATATCACGGTGTTTTCAAAAAATAGAGAGGATCACATTTTGGATTTGAGAAAAGTTTTCACAAGATGCAGAAAGTTTGGGGTTTCTTTGAATCCAAAGAAGTGCATGTTTGGAGTAACAGAAGGAAAACTTTTAGGACATGTAATTTCAGAAAAGGGAATCATGATAGATCCAGAGAGAGTGGAGGCTATTTCCAAGCTTGGCCTTCCAGCCAGCAAGAAAGAACTGAAGTCCTTCTTTGGAAAGATCAACTTTGTAAGAAAGTTCATATCAGCATTTGCAGAGATTGTAAAACCAATGAACGATATGTTGAAGAAGGATGCAAGGATGGATTGGACTCCAGCAGCGAAGAAAGCCTTTGAAGAGATAAAACAAGCTATTGTTAATGCACCAGTCCTAGTGAGTCCAGATTATGAGAGGCCATTCAACATATATTCTTTTGCCTCCGATCATGCCTGTGCAGCCATATTGACCCAGAAAAATGAAGAAGGTGAAGAACATCCGATTGCCTTCATGAGCGCACCCTTTCGAGAAGCAGAATTGAATTATCCAAATGTGGAGAAACAGGCTTATGCCTTGGTGAAAGCGATGAAGAAGTTCAGGCACTATATCTTGAGAAGCAAAGTATATGCAATTGTGCCTGACATCGCAGTGAAGACCTTATTAATGCAAAGTGAACTTGGAGAAAGGAGAGGAAAGTGGGTCGCCACTATCCAAGAATATGATGTAGAAATTCAACCAATGAAATTGGTCAGAGGTCAACAGTTGGCACAAACAATGGCGTCAGAGGGACCAGGACTTGTTCAACAAGTATTTGAGTTGGAGGATGTGCGTCCTGATGAATGGTATCAGGACATTGTTAATTATTTGTTAAATCACCGATGCCCATCACATTTGAATCCAGTACAAAAGCGGGCATTAAAGTTCAAGAGCAAGAGGTATATGTTACAAGGAGCAGTGTTGTATAAACAAAATCATGAGGGAATATACTTAAGGTGTGTTGGGAAAGAAGAAGCCAGAAATATTTTGGAGCACTTTCATGATAAGTGGGGAACCGGACACGGATCAGATTTGGCCACAGCACATTGGATACTAAGAGCGGGATATTATTGGCCAACTTTATTCAAAGATACTCATGAACATGTGAAGACATGTCATATTTGCCAAATTTCGGCAAAGAGGGAGAGGAATCCTGCCATGCCTTTACAACCAGTCACCGAGGTGAGACCTTTCGCAATGTGGGGACTTGATTTCATTGGTCCCATCAACCCACCTTCCTCGGCACAACACAGGTATATTCTAACCGCGACTGACTACTGTACTCGGTGGTCAGAAGCTCGAGCTTTTAAGAATTGCACTGCTGAAATCGTCATAAAGTTTCTAGAAGAGAGAATCACTACAAGGTTTGGATGTCCTTCGGCTTTTGTATGCGATAATGGTTCTGCTTTCATTTCCTTGAAGTTTCACAATTGGGCTTTTGATCATGGGATTGTTTTAAAATTTTCATCAGGATACTATCCCCAGGGAAATGGCCTAGCTGAGTCTACAAACAAAAACCTTTTGACTGTGATTAGAAAACTTCTGAAGAGGAACCCAAGGGATTGGCACACTCAGCTAAGGTATGCTTTGTGGGCAGATAGAACAAGAGTTAAAGAGTCCATAGGAATTTCCCCTTACCATCTAGTTTATGGACAGGATCTTGTGTTCCCTATTCAACTAAAAATCCCAACCTTGAAGTTTATACAAGAGTACTATGATGAGAATGAAGATAGAGTCCAAATCAGGTTGACTCAATTGATGCAATTAGACGAGAAGAGGGATGAAGCCCTAGAAAAATTTGCAAAACATCAAGGGGTAGTGAAACGTTGGTTCGATAGAAGATCGCAAAACAAGGCCTTCAGGATCTCTGATTTGGTCTTATATTGGGACAAAGCCCATGAAAAGAAAGGACAACATGATAAATTTGATAAATTGTGGAAGGGTCCTTTCCAAATCGCTGAAATCATCGGGGATAATGCATTTAAGCTCAAGACACTCACTGGTAAGGATGTCCCGTTGCCTGTCAACGGGCAATTCCTCAAGCATTATTTCCAAGCTTAGGACTCCATCTGGAGCCCTTGTCTGTAAATAGGAGTTTAGTTCGCTTCCAGTTGTTAGTGTAGTTTGCTTTCTGTTCTTAGAGTAAAGTTTGTCTTGGACCATTTGGCCCAAGGGTTAGAGTAGTTTCCTTTCAGTTGTTTAGTTTAGGTGTTTGAGGGAGCTCAGTGCTTAGTTTGCACCAAGTCAGTTGACTTGGGATCTTTTAGCTTCCCTTTAGTTTTGAGAGCAGTTTGGTTTTGGAGCTTTGCAGTGCAAAGGGGGTCCATGTTATCACTCGTGGGCGAGGTGTGTAGATTTTTACACTTTTGGTGTCAAGACCTAGAGTCCGTCTTGTTCATTTCTTGAATATATTTGACAAGGATCAGAGATTCTTAGGATGTGCTTAGTCGTTGGTCTATGGTAGGACTTGTACTAAATTTGGGTTAGACTCGATAGTGGTTCTTGAGTTGCTTCTGACATGATTACAACATTTTACACTCACACTTAATTGCTCCGAGTTCTTGGTGTTTCGAGGTGAAATTGGACTTAGTGAAAATCATACACCTGCTTCAGCGCCACTGTGGTCTTCCAAACCCTCCGCAGACTTCATTGCCTGCAAGCCAAACAAAAGAATTGGTTGAAAAAGAAAAGAATTATCATGAAAAATGAAAAATAAAATAAAAATGAAAAGTAATATCAGAGTGAGAATAACAGATGAAAATTGGCTCTGAGGGCGTGCAATCATTTCTACCGGTGCTATAAAAAATAATCACTAAAGGTAGAACCGTGATTGTGGTGCCACAGCGATAACTCCGTCGGGGCTATGGACGCCTGACCGGCAGCGGGGCTCTATCCAGGATGCTTTTGGAGTAAGGATATTATAATAACTGAGTCTAATGGATCCGAGAGATTATCAAGTTCTTGTTGAGCGGGGAATGAATCACTTGCACACACGTGAGTAACTTACGGTCACGGCGCTCAATTTCAACTTAAGAGCTCTTTCCCGGGTTGAGTGCTTGTCTTTAAGTAGATGTTCGAATAAGTTATCTTAAAATCTTCGTTCTAAGTTATTTCATTTTTTGAAATGTTCAGGAACATTTCACCAGTGGAGTCGCCAGATGTTGTGAGTTTTTTTACAACATCGCCCCATCCATGGGGACCCCCCTAATTTTTTTTATTTTTTTTTTTTTTCGCCCCTTTCAGACTTGGACATTTCGGCCTTGCCCAGTCCTCTTGATTTTGATTGCCTGGCAAGTTCAGTGGGTGCAGTATAATGTGTTTGGAAATGCGTTTGATTTTAGATCGAAATTTTAGTATTGGTTTAAACTTAAAGGTCTCGATGATGTGATGATTTTGAATTGAAATTTTTAATGATATCCTGAAATGAAAAAATGGGGTTGAGATTTATTTGGTTATTTGAAAATGATTTGTGGCCTTCAAAATTTTTGGCATTTTGGCAATTATAGTGAATTGGATTTCGATTCTATTTCTTTGAGGAGATTTGTTGATTTGAATTCAAAAGCCAAATCCTGATGACTTTCGAAATGATCTTGGGGCTTGCAAGTTCCAAATTTTCCTTGCAAATTTTGGTTTCATGATGAATGGATTGCAAATTTTGATTGGCCAATCTACTTTGAATTGCCATTATAATGATTTTTAACACTATTGGTTGATCTAATGATAAATTCGAAATCCTTATTTAGATAACAATATTCTAAATTCTTAAAGTGTGAATGGCAATTCAATTTATTATTTGTTATGGCCAATTTCAAATTTTGTTTGAACAATGAATGATATTTTTGAAATACAATAAAATCTGGAACGAACTGTCGAATTTTCGAAATCCATGTGTTGCCATGAAATTTTGAAATTTTTTTTTTTTTTTGATACTTGTTGATCATTTCAATATGCGTTGAATGTTGTGTCAAGGAAAATAAAGAAAAAATCTAATGCTTGGACCTGTTTTTGGCCATGCCTTGTCATTTTCGAATTAATATTTAATGCTTTCATGCTACAAAATCGAAAAATGGTATTAAAAGCTGCTAGGTCGGCCTCCATTTCGGCATTTTAGAGGGCATTAAATGATTGCAATTTCAAAAGGTTGAGTTTAATAAATTAAGGGCAGGTCGTCCCTTATTTTCCATTCGCATTTGATATTTCTATTGTTTTGGTGTAGGGTCGGCCCTAGAATTGGGAGGCTCCAGGGCGGCTATATAGGAGAGGCGGCCTCCCTCCTCTCCTCACTCCACCATTCATTCCTCAAGCAGCGAAACAACAAGGCAGAGCAGGGTGCGAAATACTTAAGACAGGAAGCAGCGATATCCACCAGAGGAAGCAGTGAAACACATTATAGCAGGGCAGTCCGAACTCAAGATAGTACAGGCCCGAGTTTGGGAGCAGATAAAATAAAGAAAGGTGCGAGCTGGAGCAGAGATAGGGCAGTCTCAGGGATCCCAGGCTCTCGAATTTGGTAGAAGAGCAGGCCCTGGCATGCGTGAATTTGTAGAAGAGGGATCTGAAATCAGTATGGCAGGTTTGTCTTAGGGCCGGCGGGCCTGATTTGTATTCGGGGGATGAATTTGATGTGTTTGTAGGCTTGGCCATGTTTGTATATGAGCTAGTGTGTTGAGAGGGGTGGTTTTAAAGATAAATTTTGGGTGTGAGGCTTGTGAATTTGCATAGGGGATCTTAAATTTTAATTGAGAAATTGTGATTTAGTGGAGCCTTTTAGCCTTTTCTCCTTAATTGTGTTGTCTTTTGGTCACACGATTGTTTGGGTGACGGAGACAAGTTTTGTTGAGAGATTGTAAGATTGGTTCATTAAGCAGATTTCTCGATTGTCGTGATTGGATTTTTCCCCTTTCTTGCTTGCTATGAATCACTCCATAGCGGATGCTAGTACAAGCAAGAATCCAATGGGGACTAATACCAAAATAGCTGACAAGGAAGATATGATGCCCAAGACCATCTTCTTCTCGAAACTTAAACGAGTCCGAGACACTAACATCGGTACCATTGACATGATACAATTGAGGGATAGGTTGAGGAGAGGCCAATCCCCTATGGCAAGGAAGGTATACAAGTCTGGAATTGTGCAAGCCGCCGCTTTCCCTCCTACCTTGCCTTGTCCAGAACTAATCATGGAGTGTGCTTCCCGATTTGATATTACATCCAAGTCTATCGTCTTTGATGAAGGTAGGAGAATGTTGGCTAACATTGGGAATCAAGTGATTGAGGAGACATTCGGTATACCCCAACAGAAAGGAATGATAGTAGTTTTGATGAATCAAGCAAGCAGGTTCTTTCAGGATAGTCAAGATACCTACTTTGCTTTACTCAAGCAAAATTGGTTACATGAAGGAAAGAAGGGAGTTACCAAGGCATCAAAACTCACCAGGTCAGATTTTAAGTCGGAATATGGGGACCTCATCGTCCTCCTCAATCGGATCATGGGCTCTGCCCAGGGTGTGCATTTTGAGACTTGGATGTACTATTTTATTGAAGGCATTGAGAAGGGAAAGGAAAGGTTTGATTGGGCAAAAATCATAAGTGAAAATTTGGAGTTGCAGCTCAGGACGGCGCAGATTCAGAAGCGATTCCACATGGGGTCCTACCTCTTTTATTTGATCGCAAGATTATATGAGCATCCTGGACTTAAGGCTAGAGGGATAGTTGGCAATGGACCCGGACAGTATTTGGTGCATGAGTGCTACCCACAGCTTCATTTGCACAACACCAAGGATTACAAGATATTTTATGATGCCTTCGCTATGAGGATGGTAAGGATACTGCAAGGAGCACCTGCCAGGAGGCTCTCACCAGAAGCAGAAGCAAAAGTCAAGAAGTTTGGGAGTTGGTTCATTCAGTTTCCTCAATTCACTTATATTCGGGTGGCTGGGTGTACAACTTGTCCCAAGAGGCTTCCACGGTACCCGCCCGATAGGATAGTTTTGTTAGAATTGGCTAGGCAACTTGAGCAGTATGACAAAATGATGAAACAGAGGGGTGAGCCAGGGGTTACCTTCTCTCTCATGATAGGCAATGAGAGTTGTCCCAATTCTACCGCCTTTGCAGCTGCAGGGGAGGAATTAGAACAATATCACTTGGCTTGGTATAAGGCAAGACAAGGATTCGATCCCCAGGGTCTAATCAAGATAGCTCGAGGAGAAACATTCAGGCATATCCCTACTTTGGAGGATTTTTGGGCCAATGCACAGGATGACTTTCATGTGAGGAAGCTGGCTTTCTCGAGGTTATCAGTGGACATGATGAGGGCATGCAAATGGAGGAATTTCAATATTCCGGATCAGTTGGAAGAGGATGAAGATGTGCTAAGAGAAGATTATAACACAGTAGAAGGAGCAGAGTTGGACCCGGTAAATTGGAACGATCATCAAGATCCATCTTTAGAGGCAATTAACAGAACAGTTGAGCTACATACTGAGTGGTGGTATAACAAGAAGCTTGGGCAGTTGCAGAGTCGGAAGGTACGCCTTACCTATGAGAAGATGAAGCAACCGGAGGAGGCTCCTACAAGGTCAGTTGGACCTCAAGGTGGTAATAGTGGTCAGAAACCGCAGCAAGTGGTTAAGAATAAGAGGAGTTTGGAGGTTGAAAAGAATAAGAAACATCTTGAGCCTCAAACAAAGAAGCAAAGTACAGTGCGATCAAGAGAAAGTGTAGCTGGGGCTCGGGGCCAGGAGGTGGATATAGGAAATCAAGGTGCGGCAGTAGAGGTGAGCTCTAGTTCAGAGTCAAGTGGATATAGTTATAGTACGGAGTACTCTCCTCTTTCAGAGAATCAAGTTAATGAAGATATGACAGCCACTAGTGAGGAGGGGGATAGGCCTATTGATATTGAAGCTCCGTCGGATGAGGATGGCAACCAGGTGCTCAAGGCCGTCGGTGAAGGTGTGTTACCTGAACCAAATCCAGATGTGGGGAAATGCATTGCACCACGTTGGTTAAAACAGATGCTGATGCCAAGGGGTGAAGTTATGGCCATCCGGACAGTTGAGGATATTCAAGGGTTAGCGGAAAAGGAAGGTGATATTGAACAGAGACAGATGGCAGGAACAGTGGCAAAGATAATCAGGGACTGCAGTGATGGTCACCGAAGGGTTCAAATTGCAGTTCCAAAGGTTAACAAGACAATGGGTGAAATTGTAGCCCAGGATTATGAGATAGTGGAACACAACATGGGTAGAGTCACGGATGATATGGAGTGTGTGGAGGTTCAAGAGGGCCTTGCTTCGATAAGGGAGAGGTTGAGAATAGCAAATGAAAGAAATGCACAGTTGGAGTTTGAGAACAAGTATTGGAGAGACAGTCAGCCTATCCAACAGGTGCATCCGACCGCTCTTCCACAGTGCAGTGAGAGCGGCCAAGAAGTAATATCCGTCCAGGAACAAGGAACTAGAAATTGGATCAGTCGTACAATTCAGGAGGGGCGAAGATTCATGTCTTCCTTTATCTCTACTTTCAGGTCATTGGTGTCACTCAGGGACAAATTCAGAACATTTGAAGGAATGTGGAGGGATTTCCTTCCAATTCGTGACTTGGCCATTCCTCGATTACATGCAGCTTTGGAGCTATCAGAAGGATCCTTGGTGAAGGCCAATGTGATTAACGAAGGAGGAAGGAGTATTATGGAGTCTTGGTATGTTACCATGACTAACAGATTGAGATTGCTTGAGGAAATACAGGATGAAATGGCACAACACAGTCCAAGCATCGACACTCTCATTTCAAGCATGTTGAGCGATGCGGGGATTGCACTTGATTTTGAAGACATCAAAGAGGAGGATTGTAATGAGACAGAATTTGGGTCAAGATTGGACGAGTTAGGGAAGGTTGTCATTAGAGAAAAACAGTTGGACCTCCTTGCCTCTCTCAAGGCCTTGATCGAGTTCACTAAGGATGATGAAGAGGAGAATAAAAGGATACTGCAGGCAGCAGAGAACATGGTGGGCATAGCAGAGCGCAGGATGAGGCATACACCTTGCCCTCCCATAGAGGAAATCAACAACATGTTAGCTAAGTTCATTACTTATGCTAAAAAGATGAAAGAAAAGAATAGAATTGTATTAGAAGATCATTTGATGTAAGCCCAAGTGGCAAATTTTCCTTTCTCTTTGGCTGGGATAGGTGTCTGATTTTGATTGGCTACCATTTTGGTGCCTTCTTATTGGTTGCCACTTTTCTTTTTTCTCATTGGTCCATTGATGAGGTGGCGTCTTCTCACTGGCCGGTGAGGTGGTAACCCTAATTAGGGTTTCTAGGATTCAATCTGGATCGTTGGTTTTGCCTCTTAATCTTGGCCACTCGTTGTAATTTCAGGCCTCTATATAAGGTCATGTACTCTCATTTGTAAAGGGTTGAAGAAAATTGTTGCTAATATAATACCAAAATTGCTTCTCTTATCATTGTTGTGTCTTGCATGGTGATTAAGAACACTTGGTGTTATTGCATGGTTTCTACTTCCAATTGTTAGAGATAGATTTCATTTCAATTGAGTTGTTAAAGTAGATTTTATTTTCAAGCAAGTGTTAAAGGAAGAGTAGTGATAGATGGTTAATTGCATGGTGATATTGGTAGATGTTTGATAGGGATCTATATACTAGGCCACTAGCACCTTAGCGGCTTGTTGAGGAGTCTTGTGTGGTAATCTAGTCTCATTCCCCTTGAATCATTGCATCTATGGAGGTAGAGCCGCTGGCAAGCTTTCATTAGGTTGATCCCCGTCCATTTGCCAATCTTTCCATTCCTTAGGAGTAGTAGCAAAGCAAGAAGTGGTTTAGTAGCGAGAAGTTGGAGAAATAAAGTTGAAAGTGGTAAATTGGAGAAAGTCATTGAGTATACATTGCAAAGCTAGATCTCATCATAGCAAGAATTTGACATCCTTGAAGTGAACAACGTAAGCCCGCCGAAGTGATTACCAGCAAATCACATTTATATAACTGAGTTAGTATCCACAGGTGTAAGGAACCTTGGAGTATCCTCATATACTTTTCAAGAGAGGGTTGAGTGTTTGCTACGCTGTATCAAGTATTCAATTGCTATATGTTATGTAGTGGTACAAAACTGACATCAACAGTATCGAATTCATTTACTACTGTCTAGTATTGCCCAGAATTAAAATTACTATTTAATATTATTCAGAATTGGTTCTAGAATTTCTTTATGTATTTCATTATATGCTGAGAAATCTGGGACACACAAATACAAGTTCAGGACAGTAGTATATTGAAAACGACAACTCTTACATTCAGAAATTATATAGCAGCATCAGAATTAGTATTGTGGTGATAGCATTTCACAGTCACAAAAGCGATTCAGTCCTTGGCACAAACCTAGAGGAAATTGACTAATGGAGTCCATGGAAAGCCTAGTATTCTCAAAGGAATTCAATGGCACGTTTTATGGTGTGCAACTAAGGGACATTCGGAAGGAAATTGAAATCGGAAATGAGTTATGTTGCCTTGGATGGCAATTGGAGGATCAGAAATTTAGGGAGGGTATGTTGGCTAAATTAGATGAAACAAATTTGTATCTATCTAGGATAGATCAATCTGATTGCAGGCTTTTCAATTGGGCCATGCATCCTGTTGGTGCCGAAAAACGACGGATCGGATTTGGCCAATTGGCAGGTATGATGGTGATACACCACTTATACCTCTGCAATTTTAGCTTAATCAAACCACGGCTAGTAGGCCTAATTTCACTTTGAACTATCAAATTCTCTATGTTGCACAACTGCGTACATAAACAAACAAAGTTCCTCCAAAGGTGGTGAATGATCCTTTGAGGAAAGAAACTAATCTCCTGAAAATCTCTATTCTATAATACTTGACTAAATGGATTATACTAAAGAATTAAAAGTAATGCTTTTGAAATAATGATTTAATGATCTATAAACTACAAAGTATGAACCAAATGACAATTTCCAAATAATGATTAGATCAGTGCCTTCTAAATACATGGGCTATAGAGTCAAAAAACTTTCAATCCTACATACGATCAAAGACGGTTTTAAAAACTTGCTTTAATAAGACAAGACCATCATTTCAGAGGCTTCCGCTTGATTCACAATTCAAATCAATTTACACAACTAATCCTATCGAGTTTAACTCAAATTAAAAGACCGATAAGAACAATGGTAGGTTCACAGACCATACAATTGATATTCGAGTTGTATATATTAATTTTGAATTATGATACTCAGGGAATTCAACACAGTGAAACACTCTATTTAATAGAATATCCGAAAGACTAATTGGAAACCTATAACTTATAACCACAAAAAAAAAGAAGAGCACTTATCTTTATTGATGTTGAAAAACTGGTACATAAGAGTTCATAGTTGCAGTTGTTTATGAAATTCTATTCTTATATGGAAAATATATCTTGTATTGTCTCCTATCTTTTCATTTTACATTATGTATATATACATGTTTGAGTGGCTTTCACACCTCTTTAGGGTGAAAAGACACACCCTTATTACAAATTATTTTGAATAAATAATAAACTAACTAAAAAATAACTACCTAACTTTCGGATTTGGGTCTAGTCGAAAAACCAAAACACCTCATGGAAAGCCAAGATTTTTACTGAAAATAGGAAATTTGATTTCCCAAACTAGGTCTTTTTTAGATATTTAAAATTTGACCATCTTCAGCCTTTGTCGGCATCATCTTTGCAGCAGGTCGAAATTCCAGCATTTTCTGAAGGCTTTGATCACAGAATTTTTATTGTTCCTGTCACAGAGCTTCCTTTCTTAATCTCTCAACTTTGAATTGAAAATTAATGAAATTTTTTCATCCCATTTCATGTACTCCGTCATTAATTATTGGGCATGGAGTTTAAGAGGCCATTTTTTAGGGTTTTATCACTATATAGGACTCCAAATTTTGCCGAAAATTTAGAGCTCCGACAGGCTCTTTTTGGGGACATATGCTCCATGTGAGCATAGCAAGATTCCAGCTATCTCTGGAAGAAGCAGACCAAGTGTGAAGTCCATTGTGCTATAGAGTCACTGCATATTTCAATAATGAAATCAAATCTCATTCGGTGGCCCTAGGCCACCAAAACATGGAATCAACATTTTCCCCTATCAAACACTTGATTCTGATCATGTAACACTTGGGATTTCCTGAATACAATGCCATCATTTTTGTGAACAATACTTGTTGCTTTATCAATGTATTTTTTGGTATTCTCTTTTTGTTTTTCCTTTGAGAAATCATCAGATGCACTTTGGTCCTTGCCGAACGGAAGCTCCCTATGGTCATGCATGTGACCAGTCATATAATCATTAGAATAAATCTTCTTCGCGTGATTATCCTTTTGTATATAATTTTCTGTCTCCATATTTAGAATGTAGATTATGTTTGTCTAATCCAAACTCTTCTTCAGGCCTATGGTGCAACACTTGTTCATATAATGGTTTTAAAGATGGTTCATGTCGAGGAGACACTTCTTCACATATACCAGGACTATGGTCAGGTGTGATATTTGAGCAATCTTCAAGACTATCCTTTAATCTATTTCCCCATCGTGCTTGGCTGATTCCATCTCATCTTCACATATTTGGTGTACCTCCGGCTCAAAGGATGAACTTAAATATATCTCACCCTTTGAATGCACTTCATGGGTTTCATCAACTTTAAAATTAGGACTATTATCTTCATTATGATGCTGATGGATTCCATTGCATAAAGGATCTTCTTCAAACAACGGATTCGATAACATAGAGAAATCAGACATATCTTCATCTACTTCCTCTTCAAACAACGGATTCAAAAGCATAGAGAATTTAGACACATCTTCTTCTTCCACTCTACTAAATTCATCCTTTCTAGAATCATATACTTCATCAACAAGACATGTGTCTCTCGCATCAGGTTTATCTTCTGGTGTTTCATCAATTTTCTTATCTTTGTGAATTGGAAAATATTTTTAGTCATTTTTGTGTACATGCCTTTGATATTCCTTATCCAACAAATCTGAAATTTGTTCTGCACTGAGAAAGGATTCTTCCTCATTGTCTTTATTGTCTGAATCTACTTTATGTACCCCATTGCCAGAAGATTCAGCTACATATAAATCAATTACTAGTTCACTATATTTCATATTTTCTTCTTTGACGAATGTGCCACAAAGTAAATGATTGATTCTTAGAGGTAGGTAGCCTTGGTTAAAATTATCACCTTCTTCATGTCTTTTGAAAGAAAAATCTGAACCAAGCTCTAAATCCATATTGCAACTTTGATTTTCTTCCCGCTCATAGCACATATTGTTTTCTTCTTCACTTTCATATTTCATGCAATTCTCATCATGGTCGGATTCCTCTTCAAAAACATTATCAGATTTTTGTTCCACCTCTATATGTTTTCATTTTCCTTCATTATATTCTTTTACTTTCTGAAAAAGAAGCTTCAAATTAGGGTCATCTAAAGAGACTCTTAAATCATCAAGTTTTCTTCGAAATTCCCTGCTTGAAGGTGCGATATCTGATGGTATCTCCAAATAGAAACCCATCATTCTTATGAACAAATGGGCTGCAGACTCACCCTTTTGTCTTTCTATATTGAAAAATGCATCTAAGGGAGACATGTAATATTCTATTTCCATAGTGCAATTTTGATCTTCATTATGCTCATAATACATGTTATCTTCTTCATCATTGGTATAATGAAACATATCAAGAAACCACTACTCAAATTGCCTCCATGATGAAATGGACTGAGTGGGTAATAATTCATATTGCTCTCTTGCATTATCTTCTAATGTCCTGACAAATAGTTTCATTGCCTAATCTTCTGCACAAATCTCATAGTTCTCTATAAATGCATAAAATGCATCCAAATGTTCAACTGCTGATTCATCCCATTCTCCATGGAACTTTGGTACAAGCTGCGAAAACTTAGGGAGCAACTTAAAAGAAATACAATGGAATCCCCTGAGATCCAATGGCCTGATACCATCTGGAATAAATGGTTTTCTCTGAAATGGTTGTTTATTCTGATACATTCTGAATATCTAAATTGGTAGTAACTTGTTTCTTTATACATTAAGTTCTTGACAATAGAGTCGCCACCTCTTTCAAAGAGGAAACTTTAGTTATCTCCTTTTGGGTCTTCTTCATCAGTAGAGTCACTGATTGAAATGCTTTATTGAATAGAGTCGCCACCTCATTTGAGGAATGTATTACTTCTAGGTTCTTTCTTCATGTAGAGTGTACTTCCAAATAAACTAATATAACTACTTTTTTATTCTGATCTACGAAATCTGAAATTCTAGGTAACTTCACAATATATAATGTGAGCAACTCTCCCCAGTAGAGTCGCCAATTTGTTGGTGCCCAAAAAAAATGGATCGGATTTGGCCAACTGACAGGTATGATGGTGATACACCACTTATACCTCTGCAATTTTGGCTTAATCAAGCCAAGGCTGGTAGGCCTAATTTCACTTTGAACTATCAAATTCTCTATGTTGCACAACTGCGTACATAAACAAACAAAGTTCCTCCAAAGGTGGTGAATGATCCTTTGAGGAAAGAAACTAATCTCCTGAAAATCTCTAATCTATAATACTTGACTAAATGGATTATACTAAAGAATTAAAAGTAATGCTTTTGAAATAATGATTTAATGATCTATAAACTACAAAGTATGAACCAAATGACAATTTCCAAATAATGATTAGATCAGTGCCTTCTAAATACATGGGCTATAGAGTCAAAAAACTTTCAACCCTACCTACGATCAGAGACGGTTTTAAAAACTTGTTTTAATAAGACAAGACCATCATTTTAGAGGCTTCCGCTTGATTCACAATTCAAATCAATTTACACAACTAATCCTATTGAGTTTAACTCAAATTAAGAGACCGATAAGAACAATGGTAGGTTCACAGACCATACAATTGATATTCGAGTTGTATATATTAATTTTGAATTATGATACTAAGGGAATTCAATACAGTGAAACACTCTATTTAATAGAATATCTGAAAGACTAATTGAAAACATATAACTTATAACCACAAATAAAAAGAAGAGCACTTATCTTTATTGATGTTGAAAAACTGGTACATAAGAGTTCATAGTTGCAGTTGTTTATGAAATTCTATTCTTATATGAAAATATATCTTGTATTGTCTCCTATCTTTTCATTTTACATTATGTATATATACATGTTTGAGTGGCTTTCACACCTCTTTAGGGTGAAAAGACACACCCTTATTACAAATTATTTTGAAAAAATAATAAACTAACTAAAAAATAACTACCTAACTTTCGGATTTGGGTCTGGTCGAAAAACCAAAACACCTCGTGGAAAGCTAAGATTTTTACTGGAAATAGGAAATTTGATTTCCCAAACTGGGTTTTTTTTAGATAGTTAAAATTCGTCCATCTTTAGCCTCTGTCGGCATCATCTTTGCAGCAGGTCAAAATTCCAGCATTTTCTGAAGGCTTTGATCACATAATTTTAATTGTTCCTGTCACAGAGCTTTCTTTCTTAATCTCTCAACTTTGAATTGAAAATTAATGTAATTTTTTCATCCCATTCCATCTACTCCGTCATTAATTATTGGGCATGGAGTTTAAGAGGCCATTTTTTAGGGTTTTATCACTATATAGGACTCCAAATTTTGCCGAAAATTTAGAGCTCCAACACATCCCTCAATGGTTGCCTTGGTACAACACAAGTTTATGAATCATCCACAAAGAGACGTCAGGCTTGCAGCCGCCTCGTGTCTCAATGAGATCACACGGATTACAGCTCCTATTATTCCTTATACCGATCACATTTACAGACAAGTTTTACAGTTGATTGTGGATAGTTTAGGTGGACTGAAATATGACAGAGATTCTACCTTTGGTAAGCAGGTAAAAATCTTGGAGTTAATGGCGAGTACTTGAATTTTCAATCACATGTTGAATCTAGGCTGTGATAAAATGGTTCAACAATTATTTCAGTGCCCCCTAAGTAATTTTAGGAAGCGTCATCCAGATGAGGTGAAGATGTGCATTAAGACTATCTTATCTTTGATCTTAGATGAGGACAATGACATATGTAAACAATTGCAGTCAGAATTGTTGGCAATCTGGAGAGGAGAAATAAAATACTCATCCATCCGTGGCAAGTGAACTCTCAGCTGAATTAATTAAGCTTCAGGCTGAAAAATTCAAGAGTTCATTGACTGAAAATGAACAAGTATTATTAGGCTTACAGGTTGCAGGATCTCCGATAATGGGTAAAGACCAAGTGAGTACAGGGCAGATTTGTTTTCTATGCCAAGAGGGCTGGTTCGAGGGGCATGTTTGCAATATTAATCAGGGGGAAGATAAATTGCAGCCTAATGATAAAGAAAATGTAGTTGTGACTACATCTCTTCCCAGACTTAGTGGAGAGTGTTCAAAATTCTACTTTGGTGACTTGGTGGTTGAGTTTGACAAATCCATGGTTATAGGTTGTGGTAACCAATTGGAGACTCTTAGCGATTCATGTAATCAGGAATTGTGTGACTTCTTTAGCAACACCTCACTCATGCCTCATGCTGATATGGATGACCCATTTTGTAGTACATCCCAAGATAACATTGATGAGAAGCGTGCCTTGAAAAGTCAGTTGAAAGTCGGTGACGATGCCATTATCGCAGCTCTTGTTCACCATGATAGCACTCATCAGGTTATTGATGATCTCTACATGAAAGCTCAGAGGGATAAAGAGCAAGACGGTATAAGGATTGGATCCTATGTTGCAAATTTACAGGGGGTCAGAAGAGCATTAGAGGATTAGAAATTAGAATATCTTAGTTTACTTACAAACCGTGACAAACCGTGACCACCTATTACAGGTTGCCGGGAAATATGCTGAGCAATTGAGGGAAAAGGAGGATAAGCTCAATAGGGAGCTTAATGCTACTCAGGGCACTTTGGAACATACCCGTTTTGCTCTACAGGAGGCGAGAAATCAGATTGTTGCCTCTAGCAAGTACAGGGAACAGGACGACAAGGAAACGTCTGAATTCTTTCAGGAGGTGATTCAGGAGCTTGATAGCATACAGCAGACCTCTGACTTGGATAGTTGTCCAAAAAGATCTTTGGGTCACCTCGAGTTTCTTTACGAGTTAGACCACTTTCAAGCAGTTGATAATTCCTTGTTTGAGATGGGTGCTGATTTGACGTTTGATAATTCTCTCTTTGAGATAGATGAGGGAGATACTTCCTATTCCCAGGTTGAGGACGAGGTTGGTTGTAGGATTTGGGACCCAGGGTCAGTTATTAGAGACGAATCTTGGTCACCAGGTTGGAGTAGCGGGATGAGCTCAGTTGTTGAGTAGTTTGGTTTTTACATCAACAGTCCAAGATGGGCAATTATGTCTTGTTGCATGATGGGTGATATGCCTTTCCTTGCACTACCTCTCGCTGATGGTGAGATGTCTCGTGTTGGCGAGCATCCCTTGATTCATTCCTCTCTTCACACAGTTGTGACTCCATTACATTATCATACCAATTCATCCAGTGCTTATGGTAATTCTATCACCACATATTTTGGGCATAATGATGACGATTGCGTAGAGCTTATTCAGTACGGAGTTATTGAGCTTAGTATGATGATTATGTTGGTTGGTGTGAATTTTTCACACAATGGTGCGCATTGTATGACTCCGGGTATAGAGAGACAGCTATGGTATCCTAATGCTGATTCAAGATTTCCAGTAGAGTTGGTTAGTGCATCACATATTGACCACATTGTATGGGATGCATTTTGTTTTCCATTCAGCCCACCTACGGAGGACTTTCTTTTCCGATTATTGCATAGGTATGGGATGAGTGATTGGTTGGGTACACTTCCCTGTTTGCAAGAGGAAGCCTTGTCCGGCAGTCTTGGTAGCTTGCCTCTTCAGTACAGCTTCCGGTTCAGGCTACAGATCAAAGGGGCAATGTTATGGCAGTTGGGCATTTCTGACGATTCACTTAGTATGGGCATGGAGAGACAAGATATTCCAGTCAGCAGGGGAGATGGATGGCCCTTTTGTTTATGGGATCCAAGAGGGACATACTCACAATTTGTTAGTATTCAGAGAGCTGATTGGTACGATGTTTGGTCTCCCCCTTCATCTGACCGTAGAGGTGCTGGTGACCTCAGTTGGAGTGAGGTACTCAGTTGGATTGAGGATTTTCTCACAAATGATGGCAGCACAGGGCAGATTGATTCGACTGATCCTACGATGATTTAGGATCCTGGCATTAGAACTAGTTGTTGTATTATTGTTGTGTGAATGGCTTCACAGGTCAGGGCATAATGTTTGTTTTAGTTGTTCACGACAGATGGGTGGAGCAGTTTCCCTGAGGATGGTATGGGATTCAGGTATTATGTGTTGTGTTTTTGTCACTGATTGTCACTGAATGTTGTCCGTAAGACATGATATGTTCTCTGCCAAGTGCCACGATTGCGCCAACGTGATGGTTAGTTATTCAGTCTTCAATCTTAGTTTCTTCGAAGGCAAGAAGCGTTTAGTGGCATTCTTCAATTTATAAAGAATCCATCTTTAAGACTGCGTGTCCTCTGACATCCGGGAACAGTGATGTTTGAAGAATCTTTTGTTGTGCATTGACCTGTGTATAAAAACAAAGATGTTTGAAAAGAATGTGCGGGAGACATGAAAGATATGCAACGTTCTTTTTGGGATTCTGAGTAACGCTCCGTGTCAGTGAGGATAGCTCCTCTCTGAGAAATACGACAAGCATGCACAAGAGACGTTTTCTATTTCTGGAGTGCGATATCAGTAAATTTACGGTAATCATTAAAATCACAGGATCATGTTACGTTTTTTATATGATGACTGGGGCATTCAACTAGCTCGAGACGTTTTTTTCAAACTGGTGAAAATAGTCAGTTCTTGATAGTGAAGGGCATGTGGAGAATGCAGAGAGTTTGAGGCTCTGGAACTGTTTTCACGGCATGTGCGAGTAAGTTCCTTTTTGGTTAGAGCAGAAAACGTGATTTCCGGGGGTCCTCTTTAAAGGATCGCAGTTCGACAAGACGGAAAGAGGACATGTGAAAAGAAACAGGTGGTGGTGTGCCGTGTTTTTAAAAAGAAAAAATACGGGGCATACTAGAGCATGGGGGAGTCTTTCAGAAACCGACGCATTCTAGACTAAAAACGGCAATGCAGGGAGCAAGCCGAACATTTAGATAATGTGTTGGCACATGATAAAAAAAAATGTCTTCCAAAACGACAGCTCAGTCTGGTAAAAAACAGCTATCTAGCAAGCGTATGAGGTTCTGAAGTTGGTTTTTTAGAAAACAAAAAAGGCATAGAGCAGTTGCGTCAAGAATGGAATCACAGAGAGAGAGCTAAGTTTTCTTCGGTGAAAAAGAAAAATACACAGAGCCGTAATAGAGCATTGTTCGAGTGAGGAGTTTGCAGTCTTAAAAACCATAGAGCCTCACTGAACCAAAAAGGATGCATGAACACTGTTGAAGAAGCTTGAGAGTTTGAAGCAGGCTAATCTTCCAAAACTGAAGGTTGGGTGTGTGATCCTTTATGAGGGATCTGAAAAAGTTTTAAAATACCGGATTCATTGCAAAAATCTTGTGACTAATGCAGCAATGAAGCTCTCACAGCGTGCTCGGGATTGGAGGTCATATCAAGGGAGTTTGTCAAACATTTGAGGGTCTTTATGTTCACGTAAAGACAAGGAATTAATTCTGGTCATGCACCTTTGTTATCTTTCTTGTGAAAAGGTGGTGGCCTTTTATAAACAGGTTGTTGCCTATTCGAGAAATATGTATGGAGAGTTGAAGCTCTCGATGTAAGTGAGTTGTAGCCCAGTTTATTTTAGTGGAGCCGTGGTTTTTTAACCCGCATTGGGTTTTCCATGTGATAAAATTATGTGTCTCATCTTCCTTTGCGTGTGTGTCTCCCATTTACCAGAATTAAAATTTAGAAATACTGATTCACCCCCTCCCCCTCTCAGCATTTCTCCGTTCTTCATTATGGTCACAGCATCCAGATATCGATTGCTTGAGGGCAAGCAATCTTCGGGGAGGGATGATTTGTAATGTCCCCTTTTAGGGGCACATTATTTCGTGTTGTTTCGTTAACCTTCTCATCATGGTCCGATGGGCTAACCGAGGCTTGGCAATGATCAATGGGATATTTGGCCTAGGTGATTTCAGTTTTAGGCCAAACGGAGCAGTTTCCACAGGGTTTCCAGGGTACTTACTATTTATAGTAAGTCAGTAGAACTCAGTTTTCTAGCATTTCAGTAGTGGACTTGAGCGTCTCGCCGAGAGCTTTCCAACAAGCTATCACACGTCATCATCCGAGTTCGTTTGGTCCTCCGTTTTAATGCCATAAGATTCCTTCCTTTATTTATTATCTCACTTTATAACTTAACAGTTAGATTTATTTAAAAGTGACTTTAAGTGGGATACAAAGAGACTGAGTGGGGAAACTAAAGAGTCACAGTTGTAGCTTTAAAAGAAGGCTTTGAGTCTCATTTGAGCATGCTTAGTTTATGAATTATATTTCTCTTGGAGAATCCAGGAAGCTTCAGCTTTCAGTCCTGAAACCTAAGGACGGAAACCTTCAGGCTTTCTCAGTGGATTGGACAGAAACCCAGTTCATCTTCGGTGCGAATTCACAGCAGAGTTCGCCATTGTGTTTACAGGTTCTTGATCATCCAATCTTGTTGTAGTATTTTGTATTTCGGATTGGATTATTGTAGTTTCATTGTTTCGTATTGCTGTTGTATAATACGACAACAATTTTCTGAGTTATATAATGGAATGTATTGCTAGTTATTGTTGTTGAATCAAAGGGTTATTTGCGTGTATTTATTTGTTTAAATCTGCATGAGATATATTCGTGGAATTTCGGGAAAAGACCGATTTGGGTCATTACACATTTAACAAGCATTTCTATATTTGGCAGGGCACTTGGACCGGCCTCAATTGCAATGATGACCCTTGGCATCTTTGTTGATCATGTATTGAGGGATTTACTAATTATAGTAGGCCAGCGGTTGATAGAGATGGACCCTTACTATTTTTAGTAAGGCAGTTGGGTGCACAATGGACACAATGGTTAACACCCAAGTTCAAACAGAATTGAGAAATAATGATTATTTGTTGAGTTATGTTATTTTAAATTTTAATTATTAATAAAGTGATTACTTTATTAATAATTATTTATAAAGTGCAATTATAATGTTTTAAGTTCGCTTTATGCACAATGGGGCCATGACCCTCAATTAAAATGTCACTTAAAGTACATTATTAAATTGCATAAAAGTGAGAGCCCAAGCTGAGGAGATAATATAAAGTTTTTATTAAAAACCCGAAAGTGGATTTGAAAGTGGATTTTAAATGCTATTAAGGAGATTGAGGTTATAAAAAGGTCTCAAAAAGCAAATAGATTATTATTGTTAATCATTTTTATGCTTTGAAGAACGAAAATTCTTCATCATAGTTGCAATCTTGAGGCCATGAGAGATCAGTTGAATCATTGCCCTAGTGTAGGCTTCATCCAAGAGTCTAATCTGAGTATAAAGAGCAGATTTGTGCAAGGGTTTGAAGCAAATTTGAAGTCTCATCTATTGCAGACCTGTAGCGTCGTTATTGCAGCCATTGTTGATTAAATTTCAAGCTTTTTACTTCGCTGCTATTAATTTCAGATTTCACTATAAAAGAGTTGGTGCAAATTCCGGGTATGAATAGAGTGTTATTGATCATTGTATATGAAGATATAAATAATAAAATACAATCGCAGCACTCATATAGTTGAAGTTTATTTCAATTTGTTATTTCTTGAAAAGTTTATATTCTTGCCTGGCAACACTTTTGAAAGCTAATGAAAATTACATAAGTTAATTCTTGCCTAGCAATCCATTTAAAAATTCAACAAATTGCATATCTATTCCAAAACAATCAGTCAAATTATCATTGCATAGCAATTCAGTGAGTTGGTGAAGTTAGAACCTGCAAGGGTTCTTACATTGTCCTTAGATTGCTGAATAATTTACAAGGAAAAAAATGTATATTGTCTATGTAAATTGATGTCCCCTTGATTGATCTTCCTTATATACCCTTTTTCTTTAAGAGACATAACTACTCATCAACAAGCTCTTTGACTTTTCATTAAAACTAAACTTCATTAAATTTCTGTTTTTGGATAATACTAATTATTCTCCCTTTTGTATAGACCTTTGATTGATCTTCCTTATATGCCCTTTTTCTTTAATAGACATAACACTTCATCAGCAAGCTCTTTGACTTTTCAATAAAACTAAACTTCATTAAATTTCAGTTTTCTTATAATACTAATTATTCTCCCTTTTATTGTCCTCAAGGGAAACGCTTGAGTTGGTGCATATTTGAATACTATGAAATTTGATCCAATTTTGACTAAGAGACATGTTAATAGTGAATATAATACATAGAATTCACAATGATATATGCCATATTCTCAGAGGTCTTTTCAATTCTTGTGTCTTACCATGTTTGCTTTCAAGAAGTCATTAGGCAATATGTCCCAATACATAGATAGGTTAGAATTGTATATTGCTATAATCTAACAAAGTGTGTTTTTCCCTATGCCAAAAAAAAAGTGAATACAGAAGAAAATTTTTGCTTGAATTTATAAGATTTCAATTCATCTAATCATATTCATAATAATTGATCCCTCTTATAATAATAGGAGGTATTGGTGAATATTTTTGGCTAATCCAAATAATCAAACAAAAAAACTGACTAGTGTGCCTGTAATGCTTAAACATGTTAGGCCTAAATAATATGGTGCTAGGGAAGATTATATTATCTCCAGTAGATTTGACAGTCCCCCTTTTAAACTAATCTATAACAATGTAATTATCATGCTAAAGCATTACTTCCCAATCAAGCAGCCCACAATGCTTGATTTTAGCATAAAACATCTATAACAGTAATTAAAAGAAGGCTTATTATAGCATAAAACATGTTACTAACAAAATAAAATACAAACAAAAAAGCAAATAACTCACATAAAAAAGAATTGCGCCTTTCTGCACAAGGCTTCCATGAAGTTGTTGCAGAGTATGGATTCTCCCAAAGAGATGGTAAATCTTTTACCTGAAAAACAAAATTTACAATTAACTTCCAAAAACATTGCTACCCTAATCCTAGTGGTTTCCATTCAAGCAGTGTAAATTATAAACTTCTAAATAAATTCTTGTGGATATATATTATGTATTTTAACATTTCTAATTTGATGCCATGCTAAATGGTATTTTCTGAGGACTTCTCACTGAAAAGATGTTATGCAGCATTTCATAAAGACGAGTTTCTACACGAGCTGCCTTCTCTATACCTACACACATGCATGGAATCACAAGACTGAGTCCCAGGTAAATGGAACAAAACATGGCAACCATCAAACTCCCACATGGATATGATGGTATGACATTTGATTTTCTTTGCTTCTTCCAAGTTTGGCATTGGATCTGGTAATTTGTGGCAACCCCCAACTTTAGAAATCTTCTTATCCTCCATGGGAGGTACCACCTATTGTGACATTTTCACATCATCGCCCCATTGCAAATGGGGGCCCCCTCTTTTTGCTTTGCAGTGGAGTAGTTGTCTTAGTTTAGTTCGAGTTCGGTAGCAATTCATTTAGAGTCTCCAAGTCAATGAAGTTAGGGGGTTAGGCCAAGTCATTGGGATGCAATTCATGTCCTAGCTTGCAAGGCCAACCGGGGTGAGTGAATTAGTTGTCTACCCTTGATCCCACAGTTGGACAAATTTTGGTATAAGGGAGGAATTATAAGGTAAGTCTATGAGTTGATTCAAGAGTCTAAATAGCAAGTTTTGATCCAGAAACCAATTAAAGGGGGATCAAAGAAAAACCTCATGGCAAGAAGAAACTGAAATCAAATCATTGAGGGTTAACTTCATTGCTTTCAAAAGAGATTCTACACATTTTGATCATGTTTGATAAAACAAAGGGTGATCAGAAAGTTGTTGTTGGGGAACAAGGGCATGGAAGGAGATCAAGAGCATTAATGTTGAATTAATTTCCAAGGACTAGCAAATCTCCACCCGGCATGATAAGCTATAATTCAAGACAAGAGGATGGAGTTTAAACTCGTAATTGGCATCAAACCAAGGCAAGTGAAAATCGACTAGGGGAAGGGATTCAAAACAAAATGAGTTTATAGTCAAGTAGTAAAAACTTGGCAACTTTGAAATGAATTCAAGGTCGAGTTCCAAGACCAGGTCGGAATCCGACTTGGGCTTGGAAGAAATTTCTAAGCCTTGTCCAAATTCTCCCCAAAATGAGATACGGTAATTCCAAGTTTGGGGTGAAAACAATCAACCAAACATGCATGTCAAAGATTAATCTAAGTGTGAATTGACATAATGGAAGCATGATAATCCAAATCAAGAGGCAATGATGGACAAAATGTTGACATAAAGTTTAGTTGTCATTGGCAAACATCAAACACACCGGTACAACACATCGGTACTCATGATAGGAACAATGGTAGTGAACCGGTAGAATGACCAAGTGAACAGTATACCTTAACCGGTCATGTTTATAATGGTATGGTCTTGTCCAACCAGTCTTGGCAAACACACAGGTTACACACCAATTTGCACTCTATTGCAAACTTACCGGTTAGTGAGTTATAATCCAATCCGGATTATGCGGAGCATTTTTCAGTTAAACTGGAGTTAGCTTTCTCAAATGAACTGGAGTTAGCTTTATTTTTCTGCGAGTGTTTTGAGGTAAACTAAAGATTAGTTAGATCGGTTTGCAAACTTTTTGATCAAGAGTTTTGCATGCCTGATTTTTGGGAGAGTTACAGCTTGGCGGCACCGTTAGATGTATTTTTAATAAGATAATTTCTTGTAAATACAGGTCATTATGCATTAGAAGATGTGTTGTTGAAAATCAAAAGAAAAGAGCAAGCAGAGCAGAAGAGCAGAGTCTTCTAAGAAGGATCACAGTCGCAAAAGGTGAAAGAGAGAAAGATTCAACAGCCAAGCAGAGGAAAGATTGAACAAGTATGATTTGAATCGACGGATATAGTGTCATAATAACATCATTGCTTTTATTGTGAAGCACATTTAAATCCCTTAACTAGGGTGAACCCTAACAGGTTCCATTGTATAAATCCCTTCACCGGGTGACATCTTTGCTAATGTTTTAAGTCCTCTGCTAAGGCAACTCCTCACAGGGTCAAAATATTAACCGGTTTTCTATTAAATCCGTTAACCAGGTAGTACACTAACCAGTGCTTTGTAAGCCTTTAACAAGGCAACTTTATTACTGCAGTAGTGGAGTTTTGTGGGTTCTGTACTACCATGGTTTTTTCCTTCTAACAAAGGGTTTTCACGTATAAATTTTGTGTTGACCTATGCATTTAATTTCTGTTTATGATTGTTGAAGTATTCTTTTGATTTCAGTATTAACAAGAATATTTAATTGAAAGAAAGAACCCAAGAAATTGAAATTATTGATTCACCCCCGCCCCTCTCAGTAACCAGTTAGGATTAACAATTGGTATCAGAGCCTGATTCTTAAGGCTAGAAAACTTAACCGCTTGAGAAAAGATCATGGAGGGTTACAAGTATCAGAAGCAGCTGGAAGAAGCCAATGAAATGATTACCTCTCTTGAAAACAGACTAAGAAGATCTCTTGCCAAGAGAAAAGAGTTGGCTCTACAACTGAGTGAAAGTCAGGAAACAATTGAAGAACGCTCTGGAAAGAGTGGTTCTGATGAAGCTGAAGAAGCGGTCAATGATCTCATGGAGAAGAATTTGAATCTGACTGATCAAATCTCCAATTTGAAAAGAGAACAGGAAGGTCATGCTCTGAGGATGACCGAACTCATTGAAGCAAGCAGAAAAGCTGAGGATGAGAAGGATAGTGCCATAGAAGCACAGCTGACTGCTGAAGGAGGAAGAAACTTTGCTAAAGATGCATTAAGAGAGAGTGATGCTCTCATACTACAACTGCATGTAGACGTGAAGGGCATAAATCAAGAGAATGCAATCATGCCTGAACACTTGCATGATAAAGATGAGGCATGCAAAGAAATGGCTGCTGAAGTTGAAAAACTGAAAGAATAGCTCAAAACTCTTGAGGAGAGATATGAGAAACTCAAAAGGTATAATGAAAGTTCTGAGAAGCTTGATGAGCAATTGAAAGCTCAAAGAAAACACAAAGATCCCACAGGACTTGGGTACATCAGTCAAAGCAACAATGAAACCAATGAGTCCTCTAGAGTCAAGCAAAGCAAGAAGGAAAAGAAGAACCCGATAGGAGATAAAGGTAAAAAGATCTTCAAACCCTCTTGCAAACATTGTGGCAAACCGGGTCATAAATCAAATGACTGTAGGAATGCACCAGTGAAACTGTTCACCACTAACAGTTACTACAGCGAGGGAAGCTTTAAAGGTTATTGCTATGCATGCAATAAATTCGGACACAAGGCTGAAGAATGTAGGTCTTACACAATGGCATTCAAATCTCCACCGAGACCGGTATTCCATAATAGGAATGTTAACCGGGGCACATCTAACTATTCTACTTGTGGACCATCGAGGCATAAGAACATTGAATGTCACTCACTCATGGACAAAGAAAGAAGGGTCAATCCATGGAGAGGAACCAGTATGGCTTATTACAACTGTAACAAGATTGGGCATCTGGCCAAAAACTGCAAGAACCGGTCAATGAACAAAGGAAAAGGACCAGCTAAGCAGGTCAAGAAGAATGTGTCCCCCAATCAAAAGGATAACACTAGTAAAGAGACCAAATGGGAAGTTAAGAAGACTTGGTCCAAAAAGGGGACAAAGAGTTCCGCTGAAGAGAAATCTGAGGTAAGGTCATCATCCACCGATGGGGATATCTCTTCAGCAAATTGAGCCAAAGGGCTAAGGGGAACGGTAGCGAAGCTACAGTCCCCGGAGGAACTGGTGAGATATGTTCTCGCTTAGTCAAGGATAGGAACCGAGAAGGATTCATCGGTCTAACACCTTAACTGGTCAGATAGAAAAGCTGACGTATCAAGGTCGATGTCTCAACCGAGGATTAGTAAACAAGTAAAGAGTCGGAGAACCGGTTGTTAAAGGAAAGGTTAGGTAAGGGTAATTAATACAGTAACCGTTAACAAAAGTTACCATTTGCTAATTACCATTACGACCTAAGTGTATAAAAGGGAAAGCCGATTACTCATTTCACTTTACATTGTGTTTTGTGATTATTGATTTAAAAGCCTGAGTAATCTTTCTTACTGTGATTTATGATCTTTTCTTTCCAAATTCCGTAAATCCTGTCAAGAACTTTTTGTGTTTTTCGGTCATGCGAAATGGCATCATCATCTTCTGCAGTGAGCCTCATTGACGTCAATCAACTTAACAGACTTGTATATGATATAATGGCGGTGCAGAATAGAGCGAATGATATGGTTGGTGCCCTTTTATCCATCCCCGACGAAGTATTGTTAACAGAGGATGTAACCACTTTCATCCACAGCAAACATGAGGAATTGGGCGAAACGTACATTCAAAGTGAATACCTCACGCTCTGAGAAGATGGAAAGCTTCAGGCAAAATACGCGAAGTTGGAAGCAGCCGGATTGATGAACGGGATCAAATATCCAACCGTGTTTCGACCCGACTGGATTCGGTTGGTGCTTAGTAGAGTTCATGATCCAAGAATGTGGCTAGCTAAAGGCCCCATTACTCCGATTACCAAAGAAGTTTGCACATAGTAATCGAGTGCAATGCCACAGGGGAAGCTCTTACCTTAAGAACAATTGCAATCGCCAAAGTCACACGGCTCACTAAGTCGAAATCTGACAGTCGTATGATGACT
Organism: Chamaecyparis obtusa; assembly: GCA_027943335.1. Classification (NCBI taxonomy): domain Eukaryota; kingdom Viridiplantae; phylum Streptophyta; class Pinopsida; order Cupressales; family Cupressaceae; genus Chamaecyparis; species Chamaecyparis obtusa. The sequence continues at coordinate 947,565 of BSBK01002345.1, forward strand.
TTGACCAACATTGCAGACGACAGTGTCCGGTTTGCTGCTGTTGTCATCGGTTACAAAGTTTACCAGTCGAGCAACCTCAACAGCATACCAGGTGGTGCGATTCATGCAGCGCACAGGTTCATGCATAATAATGCTCAATATGACATTTGTGCTATGCTGAGGAACCAAATTTTTGAAAACCTAAAAAAGCTCGGTATGGTGAAAAAGAACTTCATGAAGTATGGGACTTTACTAGTATGTCTCTTTTTCTACTATCAAAATTTCTTTCCAGGAATAGATAGGGTTACCTGGCTGGCAGATAAACTGGTAATGGTTCAAATAGGTGAGATAGTTAACAGTTTAGGGAACCGGTTTAACAAAGTAATGACTGGTTACTTTGAGGCTTATCAGCTAAGAATGCACCAGAGGGAAATAATTCCTTTGACCATTGTAGAGGAGTACAAGGATGAAATATGCTTCCTGGTGAGCACTGATCACTGCATCATCCACGTTGTTAGTCTAGGACCAAGTATGCACCGGAGCTTGGTTACGAGATCACAACCAAGACTGCCAAAGCTTACACTGATGCACTTCAAGAAAGTAACTTGGATCTTTCTGCCAACCAGTTTGGCACTTACGAGGATATTAATGCAAATTTGAAGAAAAATGCACCTTCTAAGGCACCAAAGAAGGTATATGTCAAACGGTCTCCTACTCCAAGGAAAAGAAAGCCACCTGTGCAAGAACCAAAAGTTCTAAGGGAGAAGGCACAACCAGTGACAACCGAACCTTCACAAGGTGAGGACTCTAAGGAGACAAAAACAAAAGAACCCACCACATATCTCAGAAAGATGAATACCGGGAAACCGGTAAAGGAGGATGTACCGAAAGGAAGGAAACCAACCATAGATGAAATGGTTGAAGGAGTAATGGAAACATGTAGATTGGGTGTTGTTGGAAGAAGATGTGAGCTTGCAAATGATGAAGATAGGAGAAAACTGGAAGAGGTTTTAGTATATTGTCTTCACAAGTTCAAATTAACACCCACTGAAATTCATAAAACAATACTTGCAAATCTACATGAGATCATTGAAGGTAGATAAAAATCTTCTATAGTTAAGGAAAGAGAGCTAACGATAAGGGCACTGCTGGAAGTGCAAAATCATTTGAGCCTGCCAAAGGCAATCAATCAAGTTGATCTATACAAACAGAGTTTTAACATCAGGAAGAGTATTGGTCAAGTCTTGATAGGAGAAGTGGACATAGTTCATGATGAAGGGGTCGCCATCTGGTCAACCGTTCTAAAAGAGCAACATCAAGCCAAAGCTAAATGTCAAAAGACTACAGTGCAACCAGAAAAGGACACTGGCAAAGGAAAGGGCATTCTGGGAGTCGAGACGCCGATCTAAGCAAAGCCTACAACTAAACCGGTCATTGTACACATCACCGAAGACACGGGTGGTGATCTAACTCCTCCAACTATCCTTACATCTCCAAAAAAAGGTAAAGCTCAAACCCTAACTATAGATGATATAGTTGATGAAATTTTGGACTTTGGAAAAGTGACCAATGCTGCAAAGTGGTTCAGTGCTTTGGGCACTGATGATAAAGAGAAAATAGAAATTGCTTTGTTAGAGAGCTTTCTAGATTTCAAACGAGGACATAGGGACTACAGGCCCCACTTCCCTACTGAATTGAACAAAAGGCTAATGACCAAATGGAGAGCCGGTCTAGTACAAAACAATAAAATCTTAAAGGAAGCTTTGGTAAAGGTAAAACCATATCTTGATGATGATACAGTCAAGATTCTGTTGGAAGCGGAGTCACTGAATATGGATATAAGAGACAGGGTGGCCAAAATAATTAATGGTCATGATAAAGAAGTGTATGAAGACACAGTTCAACTTTGGAAGAATTATAACTTCAACACTCTTCAAAAGGGACAAGAGAAAATAACAACAGAAAAGGTTTCTTTGGAAACACCTAAGAGAACAGGTCCTCAGGACATCTCTCTAGATGAACTGGTAAAGGAGTTGGTACCACCGGAAGAGTTCACAACCAGTGAATAGGTTAACATCAGTGAAAAGATTCCAACAGATGTACATGATACACCACTGAGACCAGCAAAACAAGAAAAGGGGGAGTCATCGGCTAAGATGACTGAAGAAAAAGAAACCGAGAAAGTTGAAACGGTCATTCGTGATCAATGGGTTACAGAGGAACAACAAGAAGAAGAGGAGCATCCAGAAGAGAAGCATCCAAAAAAGGTATAACAACAAGAAAAGCCTCAAAAAGAAGTGCATGTTATAGAGGAAGAGGAGAAGCCTGCTGAAGAAGAGTCTGCAAAGGATATAAGGTAGAAGCAACTGGTAGATGTACCAAGTGCTTCGTCTTCAAAAAGAAATCTATCTTTTGCGATAGACCCTGAATCTAAAAGAGGAAAAGTTAGCACATCTCCAATAAGTGACACTGTGGTTGACATAAGCAAAATGTCAACTAGGCAGTTGAACTAAGAGAAAACAGGACATGGTTCTCACAAGCGTGAAAAATATTTTATACAATTTTGCACTTGACGCTGATATAAATGAAGAGGAACCCGTAATTGATCAATTAGAAATACTAGCACAAGCAATTGGTGAAGATATTACTGACCCAGAAACAGTTGTCATTGATCATTACGAAAAGAAAAGAATAACTATTCTTCATGGAAAGGTTGAAGAACTTAAAGCCATTGTGGCTACTAGCACCGGTGAGCTACAGCAACAGGTACAAGAAGCTGGAAGGTTAATTACAAGAACTTCAAACTTTGAAGATTTTGTAAAAGACATAACAGAGAGAGCCAAAAGGACAACAGAAGAGCTTAAGGAGACAACATCAAAATTTGATGCTAAGACCTCTTTTGCGACCGAGTACAGTTGTGAGCTAACAAATTTAGCTCTCACATTGAGAAAGGCATCAGAAGAAAACACTAAAAGAATCTAAGATCTCATTGGATTTCAGCTATACATTGCGCCTACTTTCGATCTGATGTAGAAAACAACAAATGATGCTAAAAGACTTCTCAATGAGCCTGACTACAAGACAATTGAGGATATGGAGAACCTAATTGTCTCTCTACAAGCTATGAAATATACCTTAGATCAAGTAACAAGTACTCGGAAACCTTTCCTAGTCTTTGCCAAGAAGATCCATAAGGATATCTTCAACAAGCTACAAATATAAGGAATGTACACCCTTTGTTCCTTGGAGGCAAAAAGGGGAAGATAACTGTGAGAAGCTACCGGATGAGTGTGTACAGTTAACAAGGAGAATTCAGACCTGTACAACAAGACACAGGTAGAGAAAGTCTACAGGATACAGGTAGAGCAGATCTACAAGGTAAGTATGATACTCTACAAGTGATGTGTTGATGTGTTTTGCCACCAATGCCAAAGGGGAAGATTGTTGACATAAAATTTAGTTGTCATTGGCAAACATCAAACACACTGGTACAACACACCGGTACTCATGATAGGAACAATGGTAGTGAATCGATAGAATGACTAAGTGAACAATATACCTTAACCGGTCAAGTTTATACTGGTCTAGTCTTGTCCAACCGGTCTTGGCAAACACACAGGTTGCACACCGGTTTGCACTCTATTGCAAACTTACCAGTTAGTGCGTTTATAATCCGATCCGGATTATGCAGAGTGTTTTTCAGTTAAACTAGAGTTAGCTTTTTCAGATGAACTAGAGTTAGCTATATTTTTATGCGAGCGTTTCGAGGTAAACTAAAGATCAATTTGCAAGTTTTTTTATCAAGAGTTTTGCATGCGTGATTTTTGGGAGTTACAGCTTGGCGGCACCGTTAGATGTATTTTTAATAAGATAATTTCTTATAAATACAGGTCATTATGCATGAGAAGATGTGTTGTTGAAAATCAAGAGCAAAGAGAAAGCAGAGAAAAAGAGCAAAGTCTTCTGAGAAGGATCACAGTCACAAAAGGTGAAAGAGAGAAAGATTCAACAGCCAAGCAGAGGAAAGAGTGAACAAGTATGATCTAAATCGACAGATACAGTGTCATAATAAGATCATTGCTTTTATTGTGAAGCATATTTAAATCCCTTAATCAGGGTGAACCCTAACAGGTTCCATTGTATAAATCCCTTCACCGGATGATCTTTGTTGATGTTTTAAATCCTCTAATAAGGCGACTCCTCACAGGGTCAAGATCTTAACCGGTCTTCTATTAAATCCCTTAACCGGGTAGCACTCTGACCAGTGCTTTGTAAGCCTTTTACAAGGCAACTTTATTACTGCAGTAATGGAGTTTCGTGGTTATGTCCCACCGTGGTTTTTTTCTTCTAACCGAGGGTTTCCACATATAAATTTTGTGTTCACCTATGCATTTAATTTTTGTTTATGATTGTTCAAGTATTCTTTTGATTTCAGTATTAACAAAAATATTTAATTGAAAGAAAGAACACAAGAAATTGAAATTACTAATTCACCCCCCCCCCCTCCTCAGTAACCGGTTAGGATTAACACAAAATCTGGGCATGAGTATGTAAGTTTGAAACCTTGACAATCAGATCTGAGATGAATAATATGGAAAATCATGAAAGAAGATGACAAAGAGGAATTCATAAGTGAGCAAGGGGAGGAGTTTGAGTTTCAAAAAGAAAGCACCCAACACTTGGAATATTTTGGAGACCTCTTGGAAATTTCCAAGGGTAGGTTGGATTCCAATGTAATGTCCCCTTTTCTAACCCATTTATTCATGATGTGTCATTAGCCCTATTTAACTTGGTCCAATGGGCTAACCAAGACTTTGCAGGGATCAGAGTGAGATTTGGCCTAGGCAATTCCAATTTCAAGCCAATCAGAGTTGTTTCAACAGGGTTTCAAGATACTTACTATTTATAATAAGTCAGTCGGGTTCAATGTTTTTGGCATTTTAGTATTGGATTTGGTGCGTCTCGTCAAGACCTTTCCAACGAGCTATCACACATGGTTTTCTGAGTCCAATTGGTTATTTATTTTAATGCCTGAAGATTAAATAGTTTATTAATAAAGTGACTATTAAATTAAAGTACATATTAATATGTCACTTTATTATTAAAAGGCCATTTTATTCTCTTAAGTGAAAAAAGGATACCTTTAAGAAAAAAGGAATTAAAGATGAAGAGACAAGCAGGGGAAAACAAAGAGTCACATGGCTACTCTTTAAAAGAACAAAGAGAAGCTCATATGCATAGGCTTGGTTTTATGATTTGGTAATTCTACTCTCTTGGAGAATTTGGAAGCTTCAGCTTTCAGAAGGTTTGAGGACGAAAACCCTCAAGCTTGGAGGCAGTGGACGGAGACCCATTGTCGGTTGGAGATATCACCAAGGTGTCTCACTTAGTATTTCAAGTTCATATTTCTAGTATCCAATCTTGCTTTAATTTTTGTAACTACGATTGGATTTTGTTATTATTCTGCTGAAGATTTAATTGCAATATTCATTTTGGAAAATGATATTTGTGCTGGGTAATTTTTTATTTTTGTTGGATAAATTGAAATCAATTGCATGCAAAACTATTGTTTAAATTTCTGTGATATATTTTGAGAAATTTGGAAAAAATATCCTTACATTACATCCAACCTCCCCTTGGAACTCAGTTCCAAAACCCTCAAGATTTTTGCCCCCACTATGAATGCAATTCCAAGGTATGTCTAATTTCTTCCCTGGGTGTATGGACATTTCAGAACATGATTGAGCCTCTAGGATTGAGTAAAATTCAATCCCAAACTTGTAAGAAGACAAACCAATCCATGAAAGGCATGAAAATCAGACCTTTAATCGTGATGAAATTAGTAATCAGTTCTCAAATCAAGATAAACGCAAATCAGGTCCTTGCAATTGAGATTGAATCAAGTTGAATTCCTCATATATTAGCCAAGTTTGAGGGCAAAGAAGTTAAGTGAAATCATTTTGTCGCAAGACCAAAGCAATCTGAAAGTGGTTTTCAAAAGCAAAAGGCACGAAATGTGAAAGAGAACGCCTCGGAAAAATTTCCAAGGGCTGGTTAAATCCCAAACAGATCTTGGAACAAATTTCCAAGGGCTGGTTGGATCCCTACCAAACATTAGAAATCATTTCCAAAGCCCATCATAATCCCACTGAGCCTCAAAACTCAAGCAAATTGACCATAGAGACAAAATTGCTCCCAAATTTGGTGATCAAGCTGGATCAAGTCAGCCTAAATGAGGGAGAAAATCAATTAAATTTGAATAAACAATTGAAAAAGCTCATTAAGTCGGCCTGACTTAGAAAGGGAAATCAAATTTTGAAATTAAATCCCAATCAGGTCGTCTTAAGAAGAGGAGATGACTTTTGGTTGAGGACCCTATAAAAAAGAATGAAACACTCCACTTCAAGCACAATCACAATTCAAGCATCAATAAATTAGCAGTGCAGACCTTTCAAGCTGTGAGAATCAAAAGAGGATGAAATCATAACATAAAATAGATGGAGGAAGGTTAATTGAAGGCTAAACAAATCAAAATTTCACAGATCTGAAACATTATAAACTCAGATTTCTCTCAAACTCTTGATCAAGCATAGCTGGGAGACGAGATTAAACTAATAGTCATTGAACCAAGGTTTGAAAGGTGTGTGAAGGTGGAAATCAAATGATTTGGACTTAGGAAATCAGAATTGGAGATTGTTTTGCTGGGTTCATCCAAAGGCAACTTCCATGTTAACTTGAAATTATATTCTTGAAGGATTGTTTGCTCATAAAAATGTTTTAACTATGTCCATATTTGTCATTTTACAAGCTTAACACCAAAGTTCTTTCTTGTTTTGCAAGGAAGAGGGTGGAGATGCTCAAAGATCAAAAACCAAATCCAAGTCCAAGTTCAAATCCCCAGGCTGGTATTCAAGGAGCTGCAGTGCCAAGGAATGTATGGAAAATTCAAGCATCAACAAGTTGCAAGTCATTCATCAAGAGGACAAGCAAAATGATGTTCAAGATCAAAGGTAAAAATGAAGATGCAAACCCGAAAACAAGATCAATTGGAATGATCCAATTACACGAAGGGCCTCATCACTTCTACAAGATCAAGGCCAAATAAAATTCAAGCATTTCAAGATGAAGAACTTCAAAGGATGGAGAAAATATATGAAGATGAAGCAATTTTGGAATATGAGTCATCGCAATCAATCTATTGCACACTGGAAAATGTTGAGTATGAAGAGATATTGCTAGAGATATGTTGTCATCAATTTTGACATCACAAAATTGTGGCAACCCTACGCAATTTTCTCATGGATTCGTAGGTGCATCCTCTATGTTTCAACGCATTGATAAGGTGTCATGAAGGTAGTTCATCATCCTTGAATTGTACTTTATGTAGCGTTATTTATGTGTTCTTTTTTAAGGTTTCCGTCAAGTTAATCCCCCTAATGCTTGGTAAAACGATTTTTTCTTCTCTAACTGCAAGCACTTGATTTTTGGCAATCTTTAAGTTTATTCTTCGTTTTTTCCTTTCTTGTTAGTAGTTTTAATCTTGTTTTTCCCTTTGTTTAATAGCCCTTAGAATTCCGCTCATTTCGAGCTATCTTAGGAGTCAAACGGAGTTGTTTAGCTCAAGTTATAAAGGAAAAGGTGGGATTTTTCAAGCTAAGTGCATATTTTATTAAAAATCTTCCAAAAGTGGACTTTTTATTGTCAATTACACAAAATAAAATTATTTTTAATATCGAAAGTGGATTTTGACTCATTCTGAGTAGATTTGACCATAGTTTTTAATGTTTTCATGAAAATTGGTTTTTTCTATTCTATTTTCATGTTATTTTATTAAAACTATAGTTATATGTAATAAATTTAATTAATTTTAGTCACTTAAGCGCATAAAAGTGAGGTTTTTATCATTCATTGCATATTTTCCACATGCAAGTCATTTTTCAAAACCCACTTTTAATAAATTTAAGTCTCATAGTCACAATAATGGACTTTTTGTATGCAATTGCATGTATTTAAGTTTAAAGCTATGTGTATGTAAATGTAATTGTTATAATACATTTATATATTACGTTTTATAACTTAAGTGAAAAGGTGACTTTTTCAAGTCCAATTACATGTGCAATTGATATTATAAATCCCATTGTATAACTTGAGAGGAAAAGTGGCTTTTTCCACGCCAAATACATGTTTTTTAAAATGTGTATTTGCACTCAAAAAGTGCGTATTTAATCATTTAAGTTATAAAATGTTATTTGTATATGCAAATGCATATATAAAAAAACGTTTTTAACCATTGAAGCTAAAAATACATGTTTTTCCCTTCAAAAAGCACGTCATTACTCATTTTGAAGGCAAGGGTGTTAAATTCCAGAGATCGATTGCAAATGTAATCATACTATTATGATTGTTTGTATTTTCCAAATGCATCGATCTCTTTGTATTTATACATGACAAGGACAAGAAGAGACATGTCCCTTCATGGGACCTATCTATTCATTAATTTATTTTATCAATTTAACTATTTGGTTATTATGAGAATAATTATAATCTAGCTATATATATATATATCAATGTATATAGTAATATCAATTATTATATATATTGATATATATACATATATATAATAAATCATTTCACATATTAATAATCATATAGTCAGTATTATTTATCCAGCCGATGCTACAAACATCAACACTCCCTCTTAGCTAGGGAGGATAAATCAATCCACAATAGCAACAAAAAGTTAATTGTATGAGTGTATTTAGTATCACATCATTGTGATATCAGAGATATGGTCTGACCAAGAATATCAAGTCTCATGATATTCACCATAACTCATAGGTTTATAAATATCATCTCATGATATTGGGAGTATTTGTCAGAGAATATCAAGTCGCAAGATATTCTCCAAATACTCAGAGTAATGGCCTACCAACATCAAGTCACATGATGTCCACCAAGTACTCAAAAGTTTACAAAGATATCATCTCATGATATCGGGAGCATTGGCCTACAAAATATCAAGTCGCATGATATTCACCAAGTGCTCAGAGTAATGGCCTACCGACATCAAGTCACATGATGTCCACCAAGTACTCAGAGTAATGGCCTACCGACATCAAGTCACATGATGTCCACCAAGTACTCAACAAAATTATGGAGATATCATCTCATGATATCAAGAGCATTGGCTTGCAGAATATCAAGTCACATGATATTCACCAAGTGCTCAAAGTAATGGCCTACCAACATCAAGTCACATGATGTCCACCAAGTACTCAACAAATGTTCATAGGTAATGTGCACTTACCATAAGAACATTCACATCATCTATTATGATCTGTTTCAGCCATCACAAGATGTCTATCACAATAAAAGATCAAGTTATTGTAAGATCGTCACCTTCCAATAACTTTTGCAAATACAAGTGATAATCATTTGGAAGTTGTCACTTCCTCATGATTTACACAGGGGGCAGGCCCATTTAAAAAAATATTCATGATTCATTAGTATAATAAACAATTATATCAAGTTTACCTCAGAAGTGTTTCACCTTCAATAGTGAACTCCCTCTCAATCAATATGATCAAGATTGTCACAAGTTGACTGAACCATCTTCTCCCTCTAAAGCTCAAGTTTATCAACTTCTTGACATCTTTTGAAAATGTCAAACTCCCTCTAGATCTGAATTTCATATGCTTTCATAAGGTGAGCCCATAATATTGTGCACGAATCAATCTTTTATGTTGAATATACAGTGGATGTGCCACGCATTCTCTATCACACTTTCTTTCACCATGTCAATACAAAAAAATCCATCTGCCTTTAACTTCTCGGCCCTTCGAGGACTGAGATTGTTTATGCCTCCCTCAAACCGCCTCACTCAAGGCTTCTGTCATGGCCACCTTGTACTCAACGGCTTAGTAACGAGCATTGGCTCCTTCCTTGCCCAAATTCAACTGTGTACTCTCCTCATGAACAATACCCTGTGACTATATTGCCTTTGGCTGTATCTCTATCTGATACATTTGCTTCCCTATTCTCCTATTCACTATTGTTTTTTGTGTGTATCAATATCTTCGATACGATATGTCTCCTGCAATTATGGTCGATGTGAACAAAGATCTACTTTGAATGATAATTTTATTTATGTCTTCTTTTACATTTGCAACCTTGCTCTGATACCATGTTAAATTCCAGATATCGATTGCAAATGTAATCAAACTATTATGATTGTCTGTATTTTCCAAATGCATCGATCTCTTTGTATTTATACATGACAAGGACAAGAAGAGACATGTCCCTTCATGGGACTTGTCTATTCATTAATTTATTTTATCAATTTAACTATTTGGTTATTATGAGAATAATTATAATGTAACTATATATATATATATCAATGTATATAGTAATATCAATTATTATATATATTGATATATATACATATATATAATAAATCATTTCACATATTAACAATCATATAGTCAGTATTATTTATCCAACCGATGCTACAAACATCAACAAAGGGTGACGATTTTAAAATGAAAAACACACATTTTTCATTTCTAAAACCATGTTTTCACTTCATATTCATGTGTTTTTTATAAGTGACAATTTTGGAGAAGAAAGCATGTGTTTTTGACTTGCAAAAACCCACTTATTTTGGGCATTTTTTTTAAAAAATGGGATTTTGAAGCAAAAAATCACAAGAAAATGGTCAAAACTGAATCGTTTTTGCTCCCAATAGGGTCATTTTTGCATTAAATCTCCCAAGGATCATTCTTGGCTACTCAAAAGTGCAGATTTGAAAGGATTTTGTTCACAAAACAGCCTATTTAGGGCACGTTTTTTGGCTTTTCTGTCCAAAAACGGCTCATTTTTTGTCATTTGTCTTCATCAAATCCAAACATTTTTCTTTTAAGGTGAGTCCTTGGTCATTACATTTCATTTGCAGCTTGTTTATCATTCTTTCTAAGTTGTTTTTGATGCCCTAGGTGCCGTTTTTTGTTGCCATTACATGTGCATTTGAAATGGTCAATTTTGTTGCTATTCTCTTGCATTTTGTTTCTCCTTTCTTCCCACTTGGCAACTATTGCATATTGACTCTCCAAAATAAGAGGATTAAGACTAGGATTGAAATCTATATATGATCTTTTGAGCTCATCTTTTCTAAATCCGAAAATCCTCTTGGATTTATTTCAGATTTTGCTCAAAGATTTGGCAAGACTTCTTCATGTGAGTTGAGGTAATTTTTCTTTAAGTTCTTCCCCAATTCTTTCCAAGTTCATGTTTTGGTTTTTTATTAACATGTAAGTTTTCATTTCTATTTCAGATTTACATGTTATGTTTGTTTTGATGATCCTTCTACTTCTACCTTCAATTCTCAAGTTGCATATGCAAGAGTCTCCACTTGCTTGCATATGCAATTGGGACTAAAAACCTCATTCCATGATGAAAAGAAGAGCAAGTCCATGTTAATACATATATGCAATTTCCTTCCAAAAACCCACTTACATGAGCCTTGTTTATATCTATTTAACCGCTGCCACATGATTTAAAACTCATGGTGGTGGTCAAATTAATTCACTTTTAATGGAAATTTTTAGTTCCATTATAAGTAGAGATCATATCCACTCATTTGCATACATGTTTCCCTTCATAATTCTCGCTGTCCATATATGCAATCACCTCCAAGAAACCTGTTTTTGGGTCTTCCTTACCATTTTTTAGCTAAAACTCATTCATTTTTTCGCTGTCTCATAGTTTTCAGCCATACTCCATATGCAAAAATTCTGAAACTCAACCTTGTGTGTCCAAAAGAGTGTAATGGATCCATCCTTTGAAGATGTTCTCGTATTTTGGAATTTTCATGTCACATGCTACATGGTTGGAGATTCAAAGAAGGATTTTTGGCTTCAAAAATTTGTGATTGTATTGTTTTCAAAAACAATGCAAGTTCTACCCAAGAAGAAGAAGGTTCTTCCCCATCATGTTAATGCAAGCTAAAAGCCCACCTCCAAGTGTTTACATACAGTTTTCTCGCTTTTCCAAAAGCTGCAAATGGACCTCTAAACCTTGTTTGTGGCTGACAAGTGCTCTCCAAAATGACATGTAATGGGATTTAAAAACCCCATTTACAAGAGAGAAATCTTCCCATGTCAATGCAAAGAGTTAAAGACTGGAATGATGCGGGCATTAAATGCTTTCAAGATAGAGACACTTTCCAAGGAAACGACCATTATGATACAAGACAACCAAGGATGCAAGTTCCTATTCCAAATCAAGATGCTTTCACAAACCATAACATATCAAACATCAGGCATCCTGTAGCAACATGGGGACCAATAAAGGATGATGTAATAGAAGTCGTGTCTTGTCAGACACTTAGAATATTTTCATCCTGTATTTTTTATTGTATTTGACAAATTACATGTAATAACTTGCATGTGATAGTAACACGTGCGAAGCTGCAACATGTAATCATATTGCAAGTGCTTTAAGCCTTGTTGCATTGAATAAGTTAAAGTTAGTTAGTTAGTTAGTTAGATGATAAGTCAAAGTGGTTGAGGGTTTTCCCTTTTCTCTCCACTCTTTTCCTATATAAAGGAGGGAGCTCATTGTAAATAATCTCAAAAAATATTTCAAATGATGGATGTCTAGGTCTTTGGCAACACTCAGCCAACAGAAAGTTTAGAAGGTAAATAATATACTTTAAATAATATTTCAACTTTAATGTAGAAATCATGTTGCATTCCTACACAATAGGATTTAACTTTTTATATTAAAATATATTAGCATGAATGTGAATAATGGTGTGTTACACCTTACACCATGTTTCAAATCAGTGAACTCAATTGGTGAGGATGAAAGTGTGTTACACCATCCATCAAGGTCCAAATCCTCAAAGGCACAATTGGGCCAAGATCAATCCTTGGCTGACTCGGCGAATCAGCTAGACTTGGCTGACTCGCCGAGTCCCGAGCCTAGGACTCGATCGCAGTAGTTGATCGCTTAAAATGAAAAAAAAAACAATTTTTTAAAATTTTGCTTTGAATTTTTTGTGTCTATTGCCTTCATTCATTCATTCATTCATTTGCAAACATAAGGAAGAGTGAAAAAGTGGATGAGAGAAGAATATTGGGGTTTTAGAGAATAGACCAGCAAATCGATTGGCTCTTAGATATTGATTGTTGATTGTTTGTGCAAGTTTGTAGCTTGCATTCACTCATTGAAAGGAGCTAAAAGAAGCATTTGGAGGCCTCTACAAATTTGAAGTGCATTTCTTCATTTTTGGAGCAAATTTGAAGAGGTGAGTTCTAATTTTTTGTCTTGTTTTCTAAAATTTTACATTCATATTCTATTTTATTTGTATTTGTTTAGTTTTGTTTCGTTTTATGTTGATGGAAAACTTGAAAAGTAAGAAACCCTAGCTTTATTTTCTCTTTATTTTATTTATTTCAGTTTAATTAGAATGTGTAGAAATTGTACATGCTTATTTTTTTCATTTATGATATATTCCAGCAACAGCATAATGTCTGAGCCTGGAAGTAATGCATCTAAGCTTAAGTGTAACCCAAATGCAGACCTTGTTAGATGCCAAAGAGATAAGGCTTGGAAACATGTCATCCCTGGACCAAAAAAAGAGAAGTTATATGTTGGCATTGCAATGTTAAATATAGTGGTGGAGATATTAACCAATTGAAATATCACCTTACACATATCAGGGCATGATGTCAAAGCATGCAAAGCAGCACCCCAAGATGTTATACGTGAAATGCAAGCTCGTTTAAAGGAATTTGAAGGGAAAAAAGAATTAAAACAAAAGCATATGGAATAAATGGCAAACTTTGGTGGACCTCTTCAAATTTTCGTTCTCCATTACCTCCATCTAGTAGTGGTACTGCAAGTGTGAGCATTGGACCTTAGATTTGTAAGAAGAAATCAACATTAGATTCTCTTATTGTTCCACGCACAACTCCGAGTGCCCAACCATCGCTTGAGAGCACGGGTTGGAATAAGGAGAAACATGAGGTTGAGAAAATGACACTTGGAGATTTTTGGTTCTACAACAACCTTCCATTTCATGCAGCAAGGTACTTGTTATTTTAATTTCTATGTCTTGATTTTCTTGCTTTCAAAACTCAAGAGTTATGCCACGTTGATTATTTTAATTTTTAAAGTTGAAAGTAAAACTTAATAGTATACTTATTTTGTTTATTTAATCTTTTCTAGGTGTCTTTATTGGTGAATTGCAGTAGATGTTGTTACTGTTTGCGGTCCGGGGTTCAAAGCCCCTAATGATGAAGAGCTAAAAGGTCTTATTTTGACCCAAACAGTGGCTGATGTCAAAGTCGCAATTGCCAAGCAGCGTAAGGAATGGAAGAGGAAGGGTTGCACCATCATGACTGGTGGTTGGACTAACAGAAAAAGTAGAACACTATTGAATTTTCTTGTCTCCTCATCAAGTAATTGTATAAATTGTACTTACTACTTTGTAAACTATGTTCAAGAATCAATTTTGATTTAGTGATTAAGTTTTTAAATTTTGATGGTACTAAATTGTTTTTTTTTCTCAGGTGCCACAATGTTTTTGAAATCAATTGATGCTTTAGGAGAGACAAAAAATATTGAGTATCTTTGTGAAGTAGTAGAGAAAGTGTTGAAGGAGGTGGGTGAGAAGAATGTGGTACAGATAGTCACGGATAATGCAGCAAATTATGTTGTTGCAAGTAAAGTTCTTATGGAGAGGCACCCCACCTTGGTTTGGACACCTTATGCTGCTCATTACATTGACCTCATGTCGGAGGATCTTGGCAAACTTCATCAAAAACTTGCTTATTGCATTAATCCTTGCTTCAGTCCAAGGCCGGTTTGAAACGCATGTTTGTAAATGAGGAGTGGACCGCATCATCATATGCAAAGAGCAATAAAGGGATTGAGACGGTTGATCAAGTTTTTTATGAGAGTGGCTTTTGGCAACCGGCCAAGGAGATTGTGCAAGTAATTTTCCTTTTTGTCCTCATTTCCATTTCATTTCATCATTTTTGTTCACACTTGTTTATGTTCATTGTTCATTTTTAAAAGTAAAACTTAAAACTTAAAGCTTAATGTTTCAACTTTCACAATGATTGTAGCTCATATAGTCTCTTATTGTTCTACGAATTGTTAGAAAGAAGCTCGCAATGGGATACATTTATGAGGGCATGGACAAGGTGAAATAGGCCATTAGATCTTTTTATACATACAACTGCCCACTACCTTAATCCAGCGTTCCAATTTCGCCCAGATTTCAAGGCCGATTATGAGATGTGGGCTCTATGATGTTGTAGAGAGAATGTCACATAATTCATCAATTGGAGCAAATGTAGTCCGTGAGATAGAAATGTATAGGAACTCACAAGGAGACTTATTCTCACAAGACTTATGCAAGAAAAACCGGAAACTGTTGATGCTAGGTAAAAATCTATTCAAGGCATAATTTAAAATTTAAATCTTGAACTTTTCTATCTATGATTCTAATTCTATTACCATTTTATGTTGATAAAGTCAAAGTTATAGAATTAATTTTTAATTTTTCTTGTTTCAAATGCATGGTGAGAGATGTTTGGTACTCAAGTGCCAAATCTACAAAGGATTGCATTTCATGGATTGAGCATTCATGTAGTGCTTCAAGATGCGAACGCAACTGGAGTATGTTCGAGCATATATAGTCAAAAAAGCGTAACAAGTTGGCAGTGAAAAGGGTGAATGATCTTGTGTTCGTACAACCTTCGCCCCTGTCACAAACAAATCTTGGGCACTGACACATCTATCATTTTAAAGGAGGTTGATCCACAAGCAAAGTGGAACACTAAGGTTGATGATCCCATCTTAGGTGATGAAGACATGGAATGGGTTGATCAGGTGGATCGAGAGGCAAGGTGGATCGAGAGGCAAGGCACTAGTGATGGTAGAGGAAGCTAGAGTGCGAGGAGACCCATTGGAGAACCCCGAGGCTAAGAGTGAGGGATCTAAGGATGATGAGGATGAAGATGTGGATGTCACTGAGGTTGAGCCTCAAACACATGTAGAGAAGTTGGGTGCAAAATCTTCAATGACCAATCTTAGGCATACACATAGGAAGGTTGCAGGGTCAACGGGTCACTGATATAGGCTACTCTGAGCCTTAGTCTTCTAGGCTCTAGCTTTTATTTTGATATATGTTTTGAACTTTCGATTCCATGGATTTCATATTCCATGAATATTGTAGACATTTGACAGTGACACTTTTTATTTCTAATGTGTTATTTAGTTTAACTTATTTCCGTCAGAAATTCGCATTTATACTTATGTGATCAATGTAAACTTGTGCATGTGTGCAAAGTAGCTTCTATTTCTCACAATTATTGTGCCTTTGATGTTAATTTATTAAATGATGCACGAAAAAAGATTTAAATCCTTAAAAATCTTTTAATTTCTTGGGTTTTCCAATTTGTCAAGTCTAGACGTCGAGTCCGAGTCAGAAATCAGCTTTTCGAGTCTAAGGCGAGTCTAAGTCTTGTAAGTATGGTTAAAACATAAACCACCTGCTATACCAAAGGTTCTATTTTCGGAACAAAAAAATATTTTGGGCAACAAGTTGCCATCATATTGTCAAGGGGCTTCGGTTTTTTGCTATAAGATTGTAAGGGTTAAAGACTATTCAATTCAAATAAATTTGGAAATTCAAAACCATATTAGTTATTGCTTACATGATTTCCTATTCCAATATGATTGTTGAGTCAATCAAAATTGAGGATTTATCTAGATTCTATTAAGCGATACTAAATAGTGATTGAAATTATGGTAAGTAAAGAAATTGTAAGGCTTGAGGTAGCATATGAAAGTAAGAGACTCACACACGATAGTATGTGGGAGAATTTAAGTAAAGTTCTTGACACTTGTTAATGATAATTTGAGGCATCATTGTTGTTGCTATCATATATGGTGCTCTGGGTGTCCTATTTCTTAATTGTGTTGTTGGTGCTTTGAGTGTGGTCTAGGTGATAGGTGTTGGCATTGCGTTGCTAGGTAGCTTTGTTTATTTCCTTTGTATGGTGACAAGTGAGCAATGCAAGGACCCACTTGGGCAAGTTCAGTTTTCAGATAATCAATTGAAAAATATTTTCCAATGCGATGAAGAGGCTAATATGCTGCTACATTGGGTAAGGAGAGATTGGTTGTACTAGGTGATTTATATCTTTTGCAATGATTCTTGGTGATTTTGTAGGGAGGCTAGCAAAGGCTATAGTGGATGAAGATATTAGGGCTTCTATTTTGACAATCTTGGCGAGTGTAAAAGAGGATGGAGTGATGGGTGGTTTATCTTTTCTCTAGTGAGTCAAGATATGTGTCAAGTGAAAAAAAGAAGCAACCCTCGAGTATAGAGCTTGAAAGCACTTTTTTAGTAACTGCTGGAAAAAGTGCACAAAGAGAGTGTCAAATAAAATATTCAAGATGTCCTATCAGGAATTATGAATTACAATACAGCATATGATCAGTATTGTTTCACAATAGTACATTGGAGTTGTCCAGAGGCTTCATGTAACCCCTACTGATAAATAGTCTACTTGAAAGCGGTGAGTACATAATTGATTATGCATTGTAATGAAACAAGGTTTTATACAGGTGAATATGACAACATGTGAATATAATTGTAACTACATAGTAAATAACAACCTTAACAATGTAATAAAGTAGTTACACCAACATTCCCCCCTTATTACATTGATCCTGAGAAACATCAAAGTCACCTTGCCCTAGGGTCCCCCCCTTAAGGCTTACATAACAAAACATGTTGATTACATAACAAATAAATATTTTGAGAAAATTTTCTCCTAAAGAAGCAAATCTTGAACCAAGCAAGGCTCCATCAAGCTATCTCTTGACTCTTAGAAATGTGTAGCTTCGAGCTTTGTTCTCAAGCTCCCAGTCCCGAACTCTTGAATCACAAGGTCTTTGATTATTCAACAAAAATCCCTAAGAGATACAATACATCCCTATCATTGTCTAATGACCATGAAAAAGTATAATTCCAATCATATACTCTAAAACTCGTTGGGCAACAATCCATATTGAGCTCAACGCTGAATCTTGAACCTATCTCCAAATTGAATCTTCAAAGCACGTGCATTCTTCAAATTCATCAACATCAACAAAGAAAGCAAAAATGAAAAGCATAAAACAAAAATGTCAAAAAATGTTTCTCATGTAGTACACCATCTCAAAGTGAGAAGTTGACTTGAGATGATCGAAATCCCTCCATCCTCCAATACCACCAGCCTCCAAAATGATCTTGTTACACTTTACCCTTCAAAAGTAGCACCAGAGGAATTAAAATGACCCTCCAATTATTCTCCCATTGTATTCATTGATGCAGATCACCCATAGGCACTGAAGAGAAAAAAGTGTTCTGCATAATGGTTGAATGAATGAATGAAAGATTTTAATAACATCTACAAGGCCAAAACAGCCTATGGGACCCCCTAAACTAGCACACACCCCAAAATAGGGTGCCAAAACCTTAGAAAATTCAAAACTTCTTTAAGTTTTCTCTTCGACAATGAATTTTGATCACTAGATTTGTTGCCTTGTCTAGCTGTGTTTCTTCAAATAAGGTACCCAGATTGTCTAATTCTAAAATATCCTCATAGCAAGAGCAGATTTCATTGTATGCTAGGCACTCCATGATAAAATGTTACTTTGTCTCCACCACTCCCATGTTACAAAATAGAAATATTCTCTCTTGCCATTCTTCCTTAGGTATCATCCATTTGCCTGTTTCACACCTCAAATGGTGAGAACTAGTCCTCAGTTGCGCTATAAGCATTTTTGCAATCCATTTAATATTTGCTCCTATGTATGCTTTCTCCTCATGATCTCCTGTGGGGTTAAATTCTTTGATATAGTAAGCTTTTTTATGCCCATTTTGCTTTGACCATATGATACTCTTGAATTTTTCCCTCACAAACTTTTGTATTTCTTCATTGTTATCCGGACATTCATGCATATTAACATTCCATTTTTCCATCCATTTGACATTTTGCTTCATCCATGTGTTCTTTCTTCTATCTAGTCTTTCCTCCATGATCAATTTAGGCCAACGATGTTTTTCCATACTTTGAGTCTTCTTTAGATAGCTTAACAACTTAACCATGTCGAAGCCTCTAAAGGGAAGATGCTCGTTTCCACCAATAAGATCTCATAAGCACAGCAGTTTTAATTTCGAGATTGCCGATGATTAAATGTTTTTGGATTCTCTCTACTTGCCTCCATTTCTAATCTAACATGCTGCTTCCCAAATCTCACACCCGTAAAGGATCAGAAGGGTAACCAAAAACCATCATCTTGGCTTTCTAATCCCATAAATCCGCCATTCTTGCACATATTTTGTAAGGAATATAGCACTTTCCAACCTCCCTAATTCTTTTTGCTCTACACATTTCCCAACTAAGTTTGTTGTGAAAATCGATCCCAAGATACTTGTACTCATTTACTATCTCTAAAGGTTGCCTTTGTAAAGAAAAGTGTTTTGTGTCTTCCTATTTCTCTTCAAAGAGAAGATCATCACTTCGGTTTTGCTAGTGTTCACTTGCATCCCAACCTTCAAGGCAAAAGGTATCAAACACCTTCAAGTGTTCACTCAACGCATCATCCATTTTAGCAATTAAAATGAGATCATTTGTATAGAGAAGTAGCTTTATCACATATTTAGCTAGTTGAACCCCGTCACATTAGTCTTGTTTAGCCATTCTTCTAACTTGTCAATATATAACCCAAATAAAGTTGATGAGAGGGGGCACCCTTGTTTGACACCTATATTACTACCAAAGCACTATGACATCCCATCTATGGTTCTGATTTTAGCCTTGACCTACCCATAAAGTCTATGTACCGCAGCCCTAAGTTCAATAGGAATCTTCAATTCTTCCATTATATCCCAAAGTTTGTTGTGTGGTACTGTGTCAAAGGCCTTTTTGAAGTCGACAAATCAGTAAAAGTCCTCACCACCTTCTGTATTCCATATTTTTTCAACCAAGAATCTGAGTGTGACGCCATGATCAATAGTGGAATGCTTTGTTCTCCAACCAGCCTGCCCCTTAGCTCTTTTACCTTCTATTTCTACCCACCTGTTGATTTTGCATTCAACCATTCTATCAAAGAGCTTCCCAAAGAGGGGATTAATCATGATAGTGTGATAATTTGATGGATTATTTGTCACCAATTTTGTGGAGAGGAATTACAACTCTAGTCATCCAATTTTCAGGAAAGCCCTCTTCATTGACATCGTTGAAAATATGATTGATATGAGGTGCAAGGACATCAATGCCCCATTTCAAATGTTCAGCTTGTAGCCCATCATTATCTTTGGCTTTTCCCCCTGCCAACCTCTTTATGCCTTGGAAGATATCTTCAATGATGAAAAGCTCAGTTGTGACATAGATTACCAAGGGACTATGCTTATCTTGTCCACGCTCATATAACATCTTTGCATATTCAAGCCTTTGGGACCTTATGATGCTATTCTCTATTTGCTTCCTCTTTTGTTGCAGCTCTTTCCAAAAAAAATTGAGATTTTGTTTTCCAAGAGTAATTAATCCCATCCTTCGTATACTCACATAATTTTCTTTTTTACACCTTAATAGCTTTTCATACTCTTTCTTGTTTCTTTTACTCATTCCTCTCAAATTTCTTTTTGCTAGCTTGCACTCATCATCAAACCCAAGGGTTTGCTAGAAAAGTATTTTTTGCCTCTCTTTTAAGTCTAGTTCTTTTACACTCCTCTAATGACTTGTGAATTGGAGGAACTAAGGTATATTTGCTTACAAGTTGTTGCTTTGTGTGCTTAAATTCATACTCAAAAATCCTAATAAGCTGTTTAAGAGCATCCTTGAAGATTTTCTGATTTTCCTGACTCATTAGGATTCTGCCATGTGAGGGTGTTTTCTTTTGCTTAAAATGAATTTGCACTCCTTGCTGCTTGTTTAAACGAATGGCCAATTTTTTTAACAATGGGTTGTGGTCGGATTTTAGCCCTATTGAGCATTCTCATATCTCTATCTCTTTTACTCTTGAGATGTGATCTTGAGAGCATAAAACACAGTAAACAACACTTTGTCCGTTGTATGTTTTACAAGTGATGTTTCCTTAATTTTGCCACACTTTCATATTGTTACATATGACCATGTTGTACAAACTGCATAAGCCCAATAATTTTGCCCCATAATGATTAACATTGTCTTTGCTGTCTTCTGAAGACCTTTCCCAAAACTGATCCTTCTCTTCTTCTAACCATAGTGGATCACTTCTCGCTTTGTAACTTCTCTTCAAGTTGAGGGCTTGGTTGTTTGTTGTCCTAGCATTAAATTCTCATATTACTAAGACTTCTCCCAAAGTATTAAAAACAGAAATGTCCTTTTTCAACGATGTGTAAGGGTCTTCCCAATTTAGGTTCCTCTTCTTATATGTTTTTGAGCCCTTTGGAGCAAAGTAACATGCTGCCACTCTTATCGAAACTTGATTTTATGTTATTTTCAACCATATGTACTATTTGTTCGAATCTTCTTTCTCTATATTTATAAGTCTGCCCCAAGTTTCCTTATTTAAAACAGTAATTCCTCCTTGTCCTTTGTCATTATAGGTTCTTTCATTCCAAACCAAGACTTTTTTGTATCCCTCAAACTCTGGAACTTTACATCCATCATGTTATGTTCATGTGTCTCTGTGAGAAAGATAATGTCTTTACCTTTAGCTCCGGGCCCTAACACAGGTCCTCTTCTCCATGGATAACCTCTACAATTCCAACTAACCAGAGTTAAGTGTTCCTGGGGCCTCGAGTTCCTATTTCTTATGTTCCATTTCTTATAACCTAAATAGCTCCTTTTCATCTGGAGCAAGTATCGTATCAACCTTTAACTGCTGCTCAATCCGTATTATGGTGTTGACAGTACCTTAAACCGTAACGAGACTATAGTAAAACAAAATTGTTAAGGACAACTGGTAATCTCCAATGCATACGGGCTTCCCCTCTACACGAGTCTGCACATAGCTCTTCGCACGGCTCTTCTCATTGCTTCAACGAATATACAGATTATATAAGTCAGCAGTGTGTGTTACACTTCCTTTCAACGCCTATCACAATGCAAACACAACGTCTGTGCAGCAATTCATAGTTTATTTTGTGCCTCTGAAAGATGGTTACCGTACATGCCTAAAGTCGCTACACATGCCTGCAGACAAACTTTCAATCTGGCAGCAAATAATTACCATTTGAACATTTCATTCTTCATATTCCATAAGATTGAGGAGTGTTGTGATACCAAGTGAAAGCGGCGAGTACTTGATTGATTATGCATTGAAATGAAACAAGGATTTATACAGGTGAATATGCCAACAGGTCAATGACTTTAGCAGTTGAACAGTTGATATAACTGTAACTGCGCAGTAAACAACTGCCTTTAGCAATGTGATAAAACAGTTACGCCAACACTACTTACTAGGGCAGTGCAGAGAGTTTCAGGTGCGTGAAGTAGTGCCAGCATTAGGGAGATGGAGCGCTGCCAGCTTCGGGTGCTTTTGCACTTTCACTGGAGGTGATGCTGGTGTCAGGAATGGGGTGTATGGTAGAGTTGCTGAGCAGACGATGGTATATGGTAGTTTTAGTTTGGTTTGCAGGCTACTAGCTTTGTGTTCATATTTCTGTGTTCTTGCACTTGAAGTGGTAATTTTAATTTGTGTAATAAATTGTTTCATAATGTGGTGTAGATGGTTAGTAGCCCATCAGTAGATCCCTAAAACTATAATTAAAAACCATATACATTGCGACTCTACTGCGACCAAAAATTCGAATTATCTCTAACAGCATAGTGATTCTATTTATGTTTTGTAAATAAATGCAGTGGTTTTAAATTTATATTGTTCAACAAACTTACAAGCGGACAATGGAGAACGATTCCTTCCTTCTTGCACAAATACGGAGGATTCTGCACAGATCACGAATATTACCCTCTCCATTAAACTGCGATCTAGTTAAATACGGTTTACGGTCTACATAATCAACACTAAGCTTGTTAAAATGCTGTAAAACAGAATCTAGTAAAGAATACTGACTATTCGGTTCCAGACAGGAGGCAAGGAAATGGTTGCAGCAAGCACAACGGCACAGAGCAACAGTATGGAAATCTTCCTGTAAATCCTGTCATCTTTTCCAAAGTAAATAGAGGAGAAATTCCATCCTTTAATTTTAAAGTCCTGCTGTTGTTTGGCCTGAGGAGATTGTGTTTCTTTTTCTTTAGATTGTGTAGCAGCGGCAGCGGCAGCGGCAGCAGACGGAGAGGTGGAAGATGAAGATCTGGCGGAGGCGGATCCGGGGTGCCTCAGTTCCGCTCCCCCCAAATCCATTTCAAAATATAATACTCAACCTCAGATATCTTATTCCTGCCGGTCAGAATACGACTGGAACTTCCTAAGCTTAAGAGCGTCGATCAATTAAAAAATTTCTACGATCTTCTTGGGGCACCATAGTTTCAGAATATGTTTCTCTGTTTCTATCGCATATTTATCGGCGCTAATAAATCTGTGCACTTGAAATCCACATAGGATTGGGTTTAATATAGACTCCATACCAGGAGTGTAAAATAATGAATAAAGGGCTAGCGAATTCATCTAATGATTGTAATGGTGAAATTCGCATGGCTTGTCCTATTTCTTATTGAGGGGAGATAGGTTTTAGTATAATAGTTATAAAAAGGGATAATGGTTATTAGTAAATATAGTTTGAATATATTAGAGGTTACAAATTATAAAAATATAAAAATTATGGTTATTAGTGATAATTATTTATTTATAATGTATATAAATAGATTATATTAAATATTATCATATTTTTCATTAAAGAAATGTAGAGCAGTTTATTAAAATGAAAAGTGATATTTTTACATGATAGGTGGGTGGGTTGCGAGATTTATGATTGGATGTCTCTTCAATTGAAATAATGACGTTGAATCTAGTGTCAGCACCATTAAATGATACACTTATAGATATCAAAAGGCAAAAGAAAGCTTTGGAAAGTGACCAATATTTTTGTGAGATGGTTTGTAGCATTATGATAAATTTACAATTAGAAGGATGTGACATTAGAGCAAAATCTAGTTTGTACAATAAGACAATAAATAATAATATATTTGTCTTGAATATGACCTATAATCTCACCCCTAATCAAAACTCTTAGCGAAATAATTAAGGTTCCCAAAGTTGTTTGCTTATCCGCCAAAGTTGGAAATCTTCATTCTAAAGATGGCAAAACTTTAGATGTTCAAGGCCTCATGCAAGATGGGAATTGACTTTTAATTAATCAATAAACTCAAAATGTAATAAATAGGAAGAAAAACATATAATAATAGTTTCATTGAGAGCATTGACATCTTTAGCATGTTCATTAGAATCACAAGTAGCACCAATGTTGCTCCCACTAGTTGTATTATATAGTTATTTTTAGCGTATTTTTATTTTATTTTTCATTAAAAAATGACTTATTGCATAAGGTGTGTTCTCCTTGGGCTTTTCTAGGGCTAGAACTGAACTGGGATCCATACCTTGTCCAAGTTTGGCCATGGTTCTGGTAAAACCATTTATAAATTATATCTCATTAAACAATTATAGGAATCATGACTCCAGAAACAAGATTAAGCATTTACTATCAAGTCCACCTATCCTTGCTAGATAATCAACCTTAGATAAAAAGTGTCTCATACATTAAAAAAATTATAATAAAAAAGAAAAAAGCTACAGTGAATAGTAATAACATTTACTGAGAAAGAAAAATGACCTTGCCACTTCAACTCAGTGGAATTGAGTTATTTCTTAGTATCAAACATGCAATTTATCAAGTATATGTTGATTCGTCATCAAGAAAGCAACATATGAAGTTCAAATAAATTTTTTGTCTTAAAAATCTAATTTCGTAGAACTTAACATAACAAGGATTATAGTGTAAAAATGATGAAAATTGTTACTATGGGGATAGATCATATAGGACCTTTGGAACAAAATAGAAGACTGACTTGATCTCCTTTAATTTGCAAAACAAGCATATACGTGAAATATCAAAATGCATTACAAAGTATTCATACTTGATATCAAAAATTTAAATTTAGATCTTATGCTTAACAATTTGTCTAGCTGGAAAAGAGATTTACCCATAGGCATGAATATAGAAGCCTTCATCAAAGGTTGTGTTAAGATTATATATTCCAAAGTCAATTACTATTGGTTCACAACATTATCTATTATTCAAGAATAGAAAATACAAAATGTTCACTCAAGTGATTATTTATATTTCAACATAAAGCCCTAAACTTGTGTTACATGATACATACAACTATCTTTCAGGATTTAGATATTGATTACATCATAGTATATGAGAATTTCAATATTTTTTCCTAAGTGATGGGAAATCAAAGTATAATTTAAACTCGGTGTGTAGATAGTTTAGTCCAAGTGTCAATTAAGTCAACCTAAGTTATTATGATATTCTAATTTAGAAGCTTCTTTCTATGTATAGCTTAATAATAAAAATGGCAATTCATAGTTGTTATAAGTAAGGTAGTCATGATTGTATCATAAACAGATATTGTGATATGTTGAAAATCTTGAAAGTTAACCTTTTTGACAATGACATGCAATGACCAACATTTACCACATACAACTATCTTTCAGGATTTAGATATTGATTACATCATAGAATATGAGAATTTCAATATTTTTTCCTAAGTGGTGGGAAATTAAAGTACAATTTAAACTCGGTGTGCAAATAGTTTAGTTCAAGTGTCAATTAAGTCAACCTAAGTTATTATGATATTCTAATTTAGAAGCTTCTTTCTATGTATATCTTAATAATAAAAATGAAAATTCATAGTTGTTATAAGTAAGATAGTTATGATTGTATCATAAACAGATATTGTGATATGTTGGAAATCTAGAAAGTTAATCTTTTTGACAATGACATGCAAGGACCAACATTTACCACATCTACATGTCATGTTATTCTATACTAGAGTTCTTTCTAATTGATTTATCAAAAGTTAACCAAGTGATTGAGCAATTTATCATTTAACGTAGTTGGAGGAACACATTTTAGCACCAAATGCAATAAATTTACAAGATATCATTTTTAGGCAACCTATCTTGTACATTTGAACCTTATATGCAAGATGAAATCTTATATTATATGATAATCATCGATGCTACTAAAGGAGAGTTGTGTAATGAATTTTTCATCTCATATAATAATACGAAGTTAATCTATAAACATCTTAGTTATATTGAATATGTGATTCAACAAATAGATTCTTATATGGTTTGTCATTGAAGTCAATTGTTTATGTGCAAACATTAAGTAAAATTCTACATTTGCTTTTCATAAAATTTTCCAATACAAACTTAGGGATGGAAACAAAAAATTAAATGAATAACATGAGAAAGATATGCATACAAGAACACAAGATTTATCTTGGAGAACTTCAATAGTGGTGAAATTTTTATCAAGCAGGATTAACATTTTCTTCAATTTGTAATAATTTCAACTCTAGATGATCACAAATGATTCTATTTATATGTATTTGATTTACAACCATGTTATTTTTTGACACAATTTTGTAGGTAAAATTCAAGCAATGAGAAGTTGAATTACTTTTTCTTTTTTGTATTAGATTTGTTTGTTTTATTAGTCATAGTGATTGATTCGGCAATTGGGGAATCTTGGGAGGATTGGCAAGGTAAAATTTTAAATCATCAAAGGTGCTTTGATAATCAACATTACACTAAAAATACTATCCTTCTTTAGTAGTGAAGTGAAAGAAAGGCTTTGATCTGCAAGTTGTGCAACAAATCAACAAATAGCTTGAATTCTTCCTTGTGAACTACAAAGTTGAGAGATGATTCGAGGAGGTGGAATACTAGAATAATAACATTTATTTTTTGAGTCCACCTCAATGTCACAAGAAAAATAATAAATCCCAATAATTTTCTACTATCCACACTAAACACATATTTTTGGGGTTTCAAGCACATGTTATATTTCTAAAAATGTTCAAATATTTGATGAAGGATCTTAACATGGGCTTGATGCAAAAGAGATTTAGCCAAGATATCATCGACATAGTCCTCCAAAATTTCATACATATGATCATAAAAGATAAGATTCACAACACTAATAATTTTCTCTAGCGTTCTTGAATCCAAAATCCATAACCCAACAAAAGGTACCCCAAAGAGTTATGAAAGTTGTTTTATATTGATCTTGAGTGTTAAAAAATATTTGGTTATATATATAAAATCCATCCATGAAAGACAATAAAGCGTCACCAGTTGTAGAATCGACTATCATATCAATATTGGAAGAGGAAAGTTATCCTTTAAAGAGGCTTTATTCAGATCATGGAAATTAGTACACATTCAAATCTTGTTATCTAGTTTACCAACAACAACAATATTCAAAATCCAAGGGGAATAATACATAGAAAAAACAAAACTAGCTTCAAGAAGTTTTTCAATTTTGGCCTTAACAAGTAAAGAAATCTTAGGATTCAACTTTCATATCTTTTGTTTAACAGGGTAAGCATCATAAATTAAGACAAAATTGTGAGTAAAATATTTAGGATCAATACCAATCATGTCAAAATATGTCCAAGCAAAGATACTAGGGAATTCATGAAGAAGAGAAGAATGTTCATGTCTTTCATCAACTTCTAAACATTTTCCTATCATAATAATTGTATCCTCATTATAAGGATCCATTTTCACATCCATGGTTTATGTTATAAGGAGTCATTTTTTTGTGGGACATCCATTGATGAGAGGAACTCATGAATCACATCATATTTATTTCCAAAATTATGATTTATTATTTAAATAATAGGGGAAATCATGATTATGGTGACACCGAGGTAGATGATTGTAGACTCATAAGAAATTAGTCAAGGATTCATCTTTACTAAAAGTGTCAAGAAAAGGCATATGATAAGTGGAATCAACATCTATAAGATGAGAAAGTTGAGTCTCTCCTCAAAGAGAGATCTTCTAACTCCCCTGCTGCTGATATAAAGGAAAGAATGGATAAAGTTGATAATACTCTTATCAACATCCTCCAACATAGTATGGACAGTATGAAGGCTTCCAACACCAACCTCAAGGCTTTGGTCAACCTGCTGGATAATGCTTCGGAGGATGATATTGAGATCAGGAATGCTTCTCTAGTGGATAGTGGTGGCCCTAGCTCTCAGACCCGTGGGAGCAATAAGAAAAAATCCCCTCTGATGAAGAAGAACTTGGACGAGCTGAAAAGTGTTATTGGGTAGATGGACAACATTCAGGCCAAGATGGAGAAGACACTAGATGAGAAAGTTGGGGTTCTGTATGTGGATGCTTAGTCTGGTTGTCTTGCTAGTTTTTTGTGTTCCCTGTTGTCTTTTGGTATGGGTTTCTATCCCTTTTATCGCTATCTTTGTAGTCCCTTATATGGGCAGTTCGATGTTGTATGCTTCTTTTTTGGTGTTGTGTTCTCTTCTTCTGATCTTTTGATCCTTAAGCTATAAAGGGTTTTGAGTCCCTTCAAAACCTAATTTTTCCAGTAATCAGAACATCTATAAGGTGAGGCTTGACAAGAGGAAGATATTAATAGAAGAGAATATGACATTCACATTGAGAGATTCTTTATGACACTTTTAAGTGGGCTTGAAGGGGCTATATCTAAGGCCACCATAACTTTCACGTATATAACTATACAAAGGCACTCAAATTCCTTGTTTATTCACACCATAACCATTGTCATTGTATTAACCATATTTAGCTAGAATATGAAAACTAGGACTAGAACATGGGGCCATTCACACCACAACCATTATCATTGTAACCATGTTTAGCTATAATATACAAACTAGGACTAGAATGTGAGGCCCTATTGACAAGAGAGGGTGGGATCTCATAGGTCACAATGTCATAAGTAATAGGATTGGAAGGGGTATCTATAGATCCATTTGAAGTCGAGGAAGGCACAAAATTATTATTAATTTGAGTGGAAAGAGTTTAATTTTTCTTAGTTTCTTTCTTTTTATCTTCCTTTGTCTTGAATTTTCTTGAAGGTACTTTATATTATCCTATAAATGAAGGTTTTAAATCTAAGGATCCCCAATCATCTTCAATAATAAAACTTGTAGGGTAAGTATAATCTTTAGGAGAGTATATTTTTTGTTGAATTGGTGTAGGAATAGAAGGAGAATATGATTTAGCTTCTAAACAACTTTGTATCTTATGATCAGTTTCAATTTTATTGTTATAAATGAACCTAATCTTGTGATGGAGAGTCGAAGGGACTGCTTGCATAGCATGCAACCAAGGTCTACCTAGAAGAAGATTATAAGTAAGAGTATCAAGCATGAAATAGATAGTTGTGGGAAAAGTAATAGGACCTATCATGACACATAAGGTTATGCTACCCAATGTTTCTCTAGCAACATTGTCAAAGCAATGAATAGAAAATGAGTCAAGTTGAATCAAAGAAGTATCCACATTAATTTTATGAAATAAATCAATGTTATAATGTTAGGAACGTGTCCATTGTCAACCAAGGTCCTACAAATAGCATTATCATTGATGATGGAAACAATCATAAGAAGATCAAATTAGTTTGGACTTCTAAAGGAGACAACTCATCTTGGGTGAAGATACTGTTAGCCTTAGGTGTTTGTACCAAAAAATTCATATTATCTTATTAGGTTATGTTGTAGGAGGTATAACGTTCATTTTATCCAAAGATTCTTTTAACATTCCATGGTACATGGATGAGGTTTGAATAAGTTCTCAAAGGGAAATTTTTGCAAGAGTAGCATGAAGTTGTTCAACAAGGTCATAGTCCTTTCCAAGATTTTGAGGAAGATGAGGTGTAAAAGGTAGAACTAGTTGAGAAGTGGGAAGAGAAGTAGGAGAAATTGGATTGGTAGGTTGTCGATTATTCCTTGTGTTGTATGTGTAAGAAACTACTTTCTAATCTTGGGTAATTTATTTAGCAAAGGTAAAAGGGCTTTTTGTTCTTCCTTTAACCACAATCAAAGGCTTGTTAGGAGTTTGAAAGGAATCAATACTACTAGCTCCTTGAACAATAATCTTGGGTTTATGTGGAGTTAAATTGGGATTATTGGCACATTTTGCACTAATTATAGTTTTATTTGTTGATTTAGAAGTATCTTGGTGAAGATTGACAATGACTTAAAGTTTTTCAACTTTATTTTGATAAATATTTATATGTATCATATTAATCAATCTTTGGAAAAGAGATGGTTTAGGATCCATAGAGAATGTCTCAATGAAGATGAATTCATAAAGGACTTCATCCAAAATATCAAATTCATCACTACTACATGGTTCATTAGAGGCACTACAATTTTTTTAAAAGAAATCAGACATACTTCTAATCGAGGAAAAGATAACTTGTAATAAACTAGTCTAATGGAAGAAAGCATCAAATAACTAGATTACAAACACATTATGAAAATAAAATATTTTTGTATTTTTATTAATTTTGAACAAATAAATAACATAAACAAAAGGCACTATAAGACAAATAAAATTCTAGATCTTTACATGTCGGGTTCACAATAATCTGAGGTCAAGACAATGGGATAGGAAGCCTAGGCTAAGAATTCCCCTCCCTAGTAAATTAAGCCACCAAGGGATGAATATGATTGACTAACTCTTGATCTAAGAGAGTCAATTCAATATCTATCTTCTCAAGGATCCTATCCCTTTGGTGCTCAAGAATGTGAGATTGGGAGGTTAATTATTCAAAATTTAAAATTATAAATAATTGAAAAAATATATCAAAATTACAATCAATATATATAAATAGATAGGAAAAAGCACTATGCACTTGTGACTAAAATATAGACTAATTATGGCTAGACCTATCCAACTTGCACACCTAGTTCTAGAAACTAAGCTAACTTATAGGATCCTAGATTTGAGCCCCCAAAGACCAGATCTAACTATGTGCTTGATTTGAACCATACCTAGGAAGACTAAGGTGTCCATATTTCCCTCTTCATAGGACCAAGATGCCTCGAGGGCCTTGTTCCCTACAATAGTGGCTAAAATTGAAGATCTTGACCTTTGATAGTGTGAAAAGTATCCTCAACTATAAAAATCAAATATGGACCTATATGTGTGTGTGTGAATTTTGTACCTAGCTGTAGACACAACACTTTAATAAAACATTAGAGGTTAGCAAAAATCAAAATATGCAAATAAGAACAATATAGCTAACCAAGTGATTTACTGCCTTCTAGTAGGTGCGAGTATGATATTCTCAGATTAGACCGAGATCAGTGACAATGCAACACCTAAATGAAGGATTTAAATGATGAAAGCAATAAAATATGAATGCAAATTAATCTTCTTTTTTTAATTTTTGATGCAATAAGATGAGAAAAACTGATAATAAATTAATCTAAATGGATTGAAATGATATGCAAATTAAGCTAACAATGATATGAAATATGAAACTAGAATGAACTGAAAACAAGATTGATCTCACAAAATGCTGATTTGCAAGAAGCTTGATGATTCCTCTGATGTCAATTCGCCAGAGTAAGTATGCAAATTTTGTGGATGATTTGTAAAGAGCTGAGTCTTGATTTTATAGAAATCCAGGGCTTGAGGGTGCATGGAAAAAGTCATAAATCACACTTGATGAACTGAGGTTGATTTTTGAGTTAACAAGAAATTAGAAATAGATAACTCATAAAATCATGCAAGAACAACTTTTTAACTCAAATAAGAAGTTTAGATCAACTTTGAACTCAAAATAGATGTTGAGTTTTGAAAAGATAACAACTTGAATTGATTTTCTGATTTAAAGTTTAACTGCTCTTTGAATGTGCACAAATAATCATGAATTAATTAAATAAATAAAGTGATTTATCTTCAACTTAAACTGCTTTTAAATTTAAAAATAACTTATTTGTGGGTTAATCAATTATTTTAATCAAACTTTTATTCAAAACTATATTATTAAATATTGACAACTTGGATTTAATCAATTAAATAAATATTTAATCAATTATTCATAGGAGATTTGATTTATTGTCAAAATTAAATAATATAATTAGGAATAAATCTAATTAAATAATTAAGTGGCAGAATTAAATTAATTAATTAAATATTCATCATATTCAATTAATCAACTTTAGGGTAAATGAGATTTATCACCAAATAATTATTAAATTAAAGATAATTAAATTAGGATAAATAAGGAATATTTCAAGGAATATTCTCTGATGCAGAATTAAGATAAAATCAATTAGGATTTCGATGATGTGCAGATGTGCCTTAGGTTAGGACTTCAATGTCGATTTCGTTCGAATTGAAGATGTATGAGGTTAATGAACCTATAGCCCATTTTTGGGGTATTACATTTTGCCCCTCTTTGAATCACTGTGCAAAGCGTAGTGGTTCAAAGAATAGTCTGTGTATGATAAAGATGTATGAAACTGATTTGAAAGATGAATTGATTCTGAGACAGAAATCAATTGAAAGATTAGAAAAAGAGATACAGACCTAGGCCCAAGATGACTAGGAATCGAGATGATGCTAGCTATATCAACAATGAACCGGTGATTACGAAAAAGTGCCAAAACACCTGATTCTAAACCTTATGATTGCGAAGAAGTGAGTGACCGATTCCAAACCTCAATGTCCTTGTATGAATCATATTTGTATCACATCTTGAACCCATTAGTTATGAAGAACCAAGGAAATAACACTAGTGAATTGATAGTTATGAAAAGCTAATATAGTTTACAAGATAGATTTAGGATACCAGATTGATATGGATCTTGATGAATCTGATATGCCCCAATGATGATAGATTTGCCCCAAGAGACAAGGACTTTAGATGAATCAGCAACTAGACATGGTTGTTGTCTTGATTACTGAGAGAAAGATTTGATTGACAAAATTGAGTTACAGACTTGAATGATGTGCAATGCCATGCCCCCTTCGGGATTAAAATTGAAATCTGACAAGAAAAGTCAACGTTTATAGAAGCATGTTAATTGATTTGAGAAGTGGTTATACACATCTGGGAACGCGTTCTGCATCATTTAGAGGTCCTGGAGACCAAGTTTGACTAGGTTTGACCATGAGTTGACCATGGTTAACCAAGTTGAAATTTCAATAGTTTGATGTAAGATAATCAGTTAAGTTGAATTTTGGATTTCTTTGATGATTGAAGGTTGATTATGCAAGTAGTGAATAATATAAATGATCTCAGATTTTGATTTTGATCCTGAAAAAGGATTCTACTTGTTGTTTCGTTGGAGGAACCTTCATGTGAGATTCAGCTCTTATGATATGTTTTTAGCATTTTTGAAGAATTGTTTAAGCATTTAAGTTTAATTCAATAATTTGTGAGATCGTGCAATCATGCAAAGTGCAAAATGAAATGCAAACCTAAGACCTAGGACCTAGTCACTGATCATGTGTCGATTTGTTATCATCATTGAACTTTTTAGGTAACCGGATAAATCAATACAATGGCCACTAGTTATGAAACCATAGACATATGAATATCGATTTGTATGCGCAGGAATCAATACAACACCCACTGGTTAGGCAACCATGGACATATGAATATTGATTTCATTTTTGGAATGTCGGATTAGATATAAGCACCAAGGCACAAATGCCAGGATGACCTAAATATCATGTCCATTTTGATATAGCAATTTGTATAAGCATCAAAACATAGATGTCATGATGACTAGAATACACCTTGCATACAAACACATCAAACATTCAAGAGATCATTCTAAATCCAATGTGAATTACCTGTAGTGACCCTTTATTGTTCACATCCTTAGGTAAGATCGCATTTCACAATAGGAGAAAGAACTCACTCAAAAAAGACAATAGTTAGATCAAACTTCCTTGAATTTTTTGAGTATCAATGGTTGAGGTACGCATGGCCATCCAATTCGAGATAGAGGCTCTTATAGTCGAATACCATTTCAATCCAGAATTTCCAAAGTTGTTAGATTTTCACATATAAGAAGAAAACAAAGAAAAGATTATGCCCCCAGTCATCACTCTCTAAATCCTGTAAAGGACATCATCAAAGAGCTCGTGGGAACAAAATATGCAAAAATTTCAATGTGAATCAGTAAGCATACAAGGAGATAAAAGCATGTAAAAAGCATAGATTATTTTTAGTTTGTGTTTAATTGCGTTGTTGTAGATGCAAAATCCTTTATGGAGACGAGACTGACTGATTGACTCGGATGAAGCTTCAAAGGACTCTGGCTGGATATGATACATCTAAGATACATTAGAGGCCATATGATATGACTTTGATTGCCCTCAAGTTTGAACATTGATAGGATACAGATGCTTTAGCTGATTGGTGTACAGACTGACTTATTGAAAATAGGAATGCGGGAACAAACCAAGAGATATGTACAAACTAAAGAAAGATTGAAAGCTGGGAAAGACCAAGATTGTGCTGATAGATGGAGCATTTTGAAACAAGTGGCACCCGTTTGCTGAGTTTTCACCATCTTGGCAGAGATTTTATTTTTGCTACCAAGGTGCCTATTTCCAGGTTTTCACCAAGGCACTTTTTCTTTTTCTCATTTTTTTGTATTTTTATTTTTCCCAATTTTTTTTGTACTTTTGATATTTTTTACTTTTTTTGTGAATCATCAAGGTGCCCATTGCTAGGTTTTCACCAAGATGTTCATTTTTTCAAGACTTTTTCAAATTTTTAAGATTTTTTTTAGGATAATTTACCATACACTAAATGCCTTAGGCATAGAATTTCTTCAGATGGAGAATGTTGATTGGTTCTCAGAGCTGTTCTCCTTTAGTTGTTGAGAGTTGATAGGCACCAGAGCCAAAAGTAGTAGTGATAAAAAAGGGACCTAGCCAGTTGGGTTCAAACTTCCCCTTGCGTTCTCTATGTGATTGATTTTTAGGATTCTCTCTCAAGACTAGATCGCCAACCTGAAATTCTCTGTGTCTAACTTTCTTGTTGTAGCCTCTAAACATTCTCTTCTGATATACTCTGAGATGATCATACATTGCTTGTATGAGCTCATCTAGTAGTTCAAGTTCTTACAACCTAGATACTCTGTAGTCATTATCAGTTACTAGACCATGCATTCTAATTCTTAGTGATGGGATTTCAACCTCAATAGGCAGTACTGCTTCAAACCCATAAACTGAAGCGAAAGGTGTAGCCCCAGTGGGCATTTTGATACTTGTTCTGCAGGCCCGGAGAGCTGGATTGATCATGAGATGCCAGTCTCTTCCTATTTTATTAACTGTACGGTGCAAAATTTTCAATAGATTCTTGTTAGAAGCCTCTACTTGTCCATTCCCTTGAGGATAGTAGATAGATGACCAATGTTGTGTAATCTTGAATTTGGCACATAAATCATCCAAGTCTTTGTTCTTAAATTGTCCACCATTATCTGTGACTATAGAATGTGGAATACCATACCAGCATATGATGTAGTTCAAGATGAACATAGATATTTGTTTTCCAGTTGCTTGTGTTAAAGGGACTGCTTCTACCCATTTCGTGAAATAATCTGTAGCTGTAATAATGTGGGTATGCCCATTAAAAGAATGAGGATGTATGGATCCTATAAGATCAAATTCCCATTGATGAAAAGGTCATTGTGTAGTGAAGGGGATTAGATCTCTCCCTAGAGCATGAATTAAGTTTCCATGCACTTGGCACTTTTGACAATTCTTAACAAACTTGATTGAATCTTTCTCCATTGCAAACTCCCAAGAAAGATCATATCGTGCAGTCCCAATGTTTAGCAAGGTGGAGAACAAGAGGGATTGGCAAGCTGGTGAAAGAGATGGAAGACAAAAGAATGAAGGAGAATGAAGGGAAGAAATCCTCAAGGCCAAACTCCTCAAGAATACCCAAGCTAGGGAAAGATTGTCATGTAAAGCGCATTTGGACAAGCAATGAAAGACCAGCATAGGATAAGTCACAAAATCATAATGTAAGAGCAGGAAAGGATGCAGTCCAAAGGAGTAGACATGTCAAGAGGCTTCATAGCACCGTGTTTCACTCTTTCTTTCTTTTTTTCTTTTTAGATCAAGACCAAAGGGGAAAAGGATAGCGATAGGCAAAAATGAATGGAGGAAGATAGACATGAAGGCTAAACATGAAAGGAATGAAAGTAAGATCATCGTAAAATAGCTCACAAAATAGCCAAATGTTCGTGTATAGGTCAACATTGTCAAGATCAAAGAGAGAAGACAGAATGGATGAAATATGTAGAAGAACTATGCATGATGCTTGATTGCCAGGTTTTCATCATGGTACTTATCCAAGGTGCCACAAGGGAGTGGTTTTCACCATAGGATGAATTTACTTCTCTTTAATTTTGCTACCAAGGCGCCTGTTTCCAGGTTTCCACCAAGGCAGATTTTCAATTTTATTTTTTCATTTCTCTTTTTTTTTGGAAGAAGGCAAGCTTTTTAGATAATGCTCCTTGAAAGGATAAACCATGATATGCCAAGGATTCAAAATTATATGCTCAAAGATGCTGATAGGGAAAGGAAGATGGAAGGGAAAAATGGAGGATAAGGTTTTATGTAAAGTGAGTGAGGTTGGAAGATAGGAGGAATAGGCAAATGAAGAAAAAGGATAGAAAGTAGAAGGATAATGAATGGAGGCATTGTGAAAGGGTAGATGGAAAGGAAGGCAAGATCAACATCAACACACACCTTGAAGGGTGGTGAGAGGATGGAGGGAATGTGAATGAAGGAATATGGTGAATGGATAGCAGAGGTTGTGGTTTAGGCGCATGGAATGGAAGAATATTTTTGGAAGAAGATGAAGTGGAAGCCTTTGGAAGCTTGAATGTCAACTTTACTTGTTTCTCAACACCAGACTCTTTCAAGAGAGACTTTGGAATCCATATAGCCGTAGGCTTTTCATTTTCTTTTGATGATCTAGAGAGAATATCTTTAATGATGGATTTTGGAACCCATACTTGTCTTGTAGTTTTTTTCTTAGATATCTCTTTTGACTTTATGCCTCCATGTCGATTAGAGGAGACATGGTGATCTTCTTTTTTTGATGGATTCTTGTATTGCTTCTTTTTCTTGTATTGAACATTCAAGTTACTTCCAAAAGACTTGGGACTTGTGGAAGAAGGAGGATATGACTGGTTTAGATGGGTGGGTGGATGAAAATGATTCAAGGTATGCATCTATGTTGATCTTGAGGAAAGATGGGAGATGGAGGGATGTAAGGACCCAAGATGGATGATGAATTAGGAGAGTTAGGAGGGGAAAGTGAAGGGACATAAGGACCCAAGATGGAAGGCATACATGAAGCTCTTAGTATTGGTGGAAGAGGTCCAAGGATGGACGTGGAAGATGCAAAAGGATAATCAACAAGTTCATCAACATTTATACGGCAACCAAGGACATCAACAACTTTAGAGTGAGCATTAGGATTTTCAATAGAATCATGGACATCTTGAATATGAGCACCTTCTTTGATAGGATTTTTCAAAGCTTGCAAAGACTTAGGAAGAGTAGAAAGTGGAAATGAACATGGAGTGGTAGAATAAGAAGATGGAAGACTTTGATCTTGACAAGGATCTTTGGATAGCATAAGCACATAATTTTTCTCTTGATTTTCAATAGGCTTAATATTGAAAGTAGCAACACCATTTTTACCAACCTTAATGGAAGTATCATCTTTGGAAAGTGCAAGTGTAGTAAGGTTATTTTGATCGTCAATAAGCTCAACAGTGTAAATAGTAGCATGATCTTGCTTAGGAGAAGACTTAAGACACAGTGGAATGAATGAGAAAGGGCGTACGAGATCAAAAGAACCATGGAATGGATAAGAGACATCATGAAACATAGTGGATGACATGGAGGGTTCTTGATCTTGATCTTTCTTTATGTTCTTTTCTTTATCATTTTTAGAGTCCTCTTGACATGGAGCCACTTCTAAAGACAATGGATCATGCTGCAATTGTATGGAAGACTTTGGAAGAGATGGTGAAGGACTAGCTGGAGTAGGAATTATAGCATATAAAGCTTAGGCTCTTTAGGTTTAGCATTATTGAAAGTATTTGCAGCCAAGTGAAGGTTAGCTTGAGTTTCTTTAAGAGGTAGCCCTTGAGGATAACTATAGGAAACCACATGAAAAGTATTAGGACCTTTGGTGGATGAAGGTCTTGTGAAAGATTTGATAGGCTTGGAAGCTTTAGGAAATGTATGGGTATTGGAGGAAGTAGGGGATGGAAGGGAACCATCACAAGACAAAGGTTCAACATTAACATGATCTTTCTTGAGAGTGTAATCTTTATTTTCAGCATGAGAGTTTTAGAGGAGAGACCCTTATAGTATTGACATTTATAATCAGCACGGAAAGCTTTCTCTTCTTCAAGTGAAGTAGATGGATCATCTAGGTATTGTGCACAGAAATCATCAAAGTCTCTTTCAAAATCAGAATCATATGGATCACCATCATGATCTATCCAATGTGATGTCCCATTTCCAGTAAGCACAAGCACACAATGATGAGGACTCTTAGGAACAGAGGTGTCATAGGTATCATTATATTATCTGTCATCATAGTCATCATAGTCTTCAAAGATGGGTGTGTCACTCTCCATGGAAGAGGTATCATAAGGGTTATCACATTGCTCAACATGGTATGTCTTGAGAAGAGAAGTAAGACTCTTGGGAGAAGTAGAAGAGGAATGAGATCGTGGAGAAGAGGAAGGTGAAGACCTGGCAGAGGAAGAAGATGTGGATGATGAGGAATGATGAGAAGACTTAGAATATGAAAGATGTTTGGAAGAAGAAGGTTGTGACATGACCATGCGTATGATCCTAGCAAAGGCATCTGATTCAATCAATTTTTCCTTTATTTTCATCGTAAATTTATCACTCATGGGCTTTTTGGAATAATACTCTTTGAATTGAGCAATGAGTTTGAGATCGTCCATTTTCAAGAGAGGTTCCATAACAAGATAGTTGAAATTCATGGTTCTGGAAGAGGGGGAATCAAGCATGGAAGTGACAGAAGAGATGAATAGAAGAAAGTAGAGTAGATAATAAGAGGAAAAGAATCAAGAAGACGTGAAGAGTTTTAGGAAGAAGCGTGAAGGAATAGGAGAAAGGATGGAAATGGGAGACTAGGAAGACATGAGAGATGTGGAAGAAAGAAGACCAAGAGTCATTTTGTGCAATGTGATACCATTTAAGTTCATTTAGATGTTGAGAAACATGTCATAGCACCTGAGATTTGACCCAGACCGACCAAGGATGAGTAGAAATGACAAGAATCAATTCGCTATTTTGACAAAATTTGGGAATAGGCTGTAAAAACTGGATTTCTGACAAATTTGACCAATCTCTGACAACTTTGACTTTGGCTTTGATAGGAGTTTTGAAATTTTAGGATGACTTTTGACACTAGAAAGGATTTTTGCTTTAGATTTGTAATTTTTTAGTTTTCAGTACCAGTTTGTTTGCAAATTTTTTTGTCCAATTTTTGAAGATCTGTGTAAAAGTTTGTCTCAAGTATCCAAGAATATATCAAGCATGCAAAATAGCAAGCAAGGGAACCAAGAAATCATCTGAAAAAAATGAACAGGGGCAAAAGCAACCTTGCACATGAACAAGCAATAGTGACTTATTGTGCTAATCCCTAGAAGTGCTAATTGTGTATGTTCCAAAAAGTTTTTCAATAACACACATATTCCTAGAAAAATAAAATTTTTTTGGCCTCACTAGGGTTTGTAGTAATGGTCTGACTCTGCAACTTTTGTGATCTCAAGAGGGCGAACTCCAATCTAGGTGCACTAGGGTTTTGACACAGTCTGAGAAATTAATCAATCAGGAGCTGCTAGGGAGATCTGACAGCCCAACAAGAGACCACACCTGTGAAGATTTCCTCCACAAGGACATTTATATAGCGGCTGCTGCTACCACGATGAAAATGGCTATTACTGCTTGAGGTCTCATCCATGTGGTTGACCCAATTAAGGGAATGTCCACTACAGTTAACCCTCTCTAAAGGTGACTCACAAAAGATACCACAGGGGGACTAGATCAGATTCAAGGATCTGGATTTCTGGTACTATCCAAAAAGGAAGTAGAGCATAATCCCCTAACCTCTTCACTTCACCAAGATAAAGCAAACGGATTAATCCAACATGCTAAGACCAAGATTATCTCACAAAGATCTATGACGTCAACCGCTTATGATCTATCAACCTCTCTGGAGAGAGAATGTATCAATCAAAAGTTGAAGACACACAAATCTAGTAGAACGTGAGACTTTCTCAGTACCTTCCCTACCTACAAGGGGATCCTTCATCAAGAGGAGCTTCGCATGAATAAAAAAGAAAAAGAAGCTCAATCTCTCAAGATCATCCATAAATAGTGTTCATAGGGCCTATTTACTATGTGTAACAGATATACAAAAAGCAAATCTATGTTCCTTTTATAGCCCAAAAATTGAAGTCTGATTTATGAAAGCAGGAAAGGCACTCAAGCTAGACATGTGAGATATTCATTTTATGTCCAAATTGAAATGTTTTCAGATGTAGTAGAATACTTGAATTCCCTCGCAACGCGTTTAGTAGATTTTACCTGATTTTTAGCTTTGTTAAGCAATCCCGTGCAAGCAAGCAACTGTTAGAATAACTAAGAGGGGGGGTGAATCAGTTATCCAGTGTCCCAAAACAAAATGTATAATTCAAAACTATTTCTTCAATTTATGCTCATCAGTAAACAATAATAACTTTCACTGTCTGTGCTTTTACCGATTACCAGTCTAATACCATAACAGTTACCGATCAAATCTAACATGTAACATGTAAAGAATGATAACAAACAAATATCACAACCAACACATAACATAAGAGATTTAACATGGAAACCTTGTAAAGGGAAAAACCACCTAGGACCGGCAACCCAAAATTGTTCACTCTTCTGAAGTGAGGTCAGTTAAGACCCAACCCTGTTAAAGGTTTACAAACACACTGTCAGGTGTGACCTTGTTAGAGGATTTTAGACTAGACGTTATTGTCCAACCAACATTCACTATGGGGTTGATAGGATAACAATGTTCATTTTATGAATGATACATCATAAGACTTTCAGAGTCCACTCGGTAAAGAGATTTTGACTGTATACAATGGTTAAATATGTAACAGCAAATGATTTGCCTTAATACAACTTCAATTGCAGATTACAGATCAATATTCAGTCCATACAAATCCTTCTGACCAATATTTCACTTCAGATTCAATACTATATCAACATACTGTCCATCGATAATTGCTCTCTATAGCTCAGTAATTATTCTGCAGCTCGGTTCTTACTTAACTAGTATGATCAGAATGCATGAAAACCTTGTTCACGTGATATTCCTGCAGTTTTTACTTCTTCCGGCATCCTTCTATTAAGAAATTATGTTCTCTTAAATAGATGAGTAAATCATTTTCTTCTCCACCATCAAATTTTGCTACTTAACCACATTCATAGATTTTGCCACTTCAAACTTTCTCAGTACTTGTGTTAATAACACATTTGATTCTTATCCTTTAGATCTTTCCTGAATTTTGTCAGCTGTCGATTTGTGTAACAAACATTATCCATTACCTCGATGTTATACTCTTGCCAGCTCATCAATCTTATCAGCTAAACTAATCATTTAAGTCATTCTGTTCTACTCGGTTAACAAAGAAATGCATCGGTGAACATTGCTCAGTTAATACTGCGATCGGTATACACTACACTCTGTCAATATATACTAGAAGAGTTTCATTTACCGACAACACTGCTTTGTGTCTTTCAGCTCTATACTTCATCATAGATGAATGCAACATAATAAAGAAAATATCATCAAGTCATAGACTCATCAACAAGTTACTCAGTGTGTTCCTTATCCTCATCTGTCATGTACATCTTTCTTCATGTAGATTTCTCTGTTCTTTATCTCTTTCACCTTTCTTCAAATGTCTCGGTATAGTAACTTACAACATAAGTGTTGTCAAACTAGTTGACATCAATGACAACATAATACTGATTTTATCATATTACATATCTAATCAACAACTCCTTAGTGATCTTGTAATCACAGTTTCTTCAATCAAATTCCAAATCAATTGTAGTTCAAAAATCTCTCCCTTTGGCATTGATGGCAACTCAAGTAATATGAAATGTACCATACACATACCAAACATATATTCTACAACTTTGTGAACAAAATGTTGTAAGTCGAATAGACTTAATATGTTTAATCACTATGTTACTAAACCAACATTAAATAATACAACTTTACCATTTTGTAGTTGTGTTCTTTTCAGTTCTCCTGTTCCTGCTTCTGTTCTGATCTTAAATACTCTGTCTCATTCAGATTGTCTCTCCCTTAGATAGTTCTCTTCAGTGCTTGTTCCTTTTCATATTATTTATCTCTCCCTTTGACAACAATGCCAAAGAAATAAATAAACAAACAAATCGGTCATCCTCTGTATCTTTGAATACTGATATCCCAATCGGTATCAAGTTCTCAAACTTAATCACAACCTTGAACATGATTCAAAGTGTGAACTATGCTGCATCAACATGAATAAGCTTCTGATAAAAATAGGCTGATGCAACATCCAGATCACCTTAGTGACCGATAGACAGGGGACGGACCCCAAGTCTAGTCCTCAAGTATTCAAATGTGTCCTTCGATAGAGGCTTTGTAAAAATATCTGCAAGTTGTTCTTTAGATGTGACAAATTCTAACTTCACTTGCTTCTCTTGCACTTGTTCTAAGTAATGATACTTAATAGATATATGCTTTGTCTTAGAGTGCATCATAGGATTCTTTGAAATATTAATAGCACTAGTGTTGTCACAATATATAATCATCGGGTCAGTGATTACCTCATTCATTCCTTCCAACACTTGTTTGATATATGCAATGTTTGAACAGTTAGTAGTAGCAGCAACATACTCTGCTTCAGCTATAGACTGAGAAATACAAGCTTACTTTTTACTTGTCCATGTTACAAGTCTTTC
Organism: Chamaecyparis obtusa; assembly: GCA_027943335.1. Lineage (NCBI taxonomy): Eukaryota > Viridiplantae > Streptophyta > Pinopsida > Cupressales > Cupressaceae > Chamaecyparis > Chamaecyparis obtusa. The sequence continues at coordinate 990,681 of BSBK01002345.1, forward strand.
ACCAAAGAAAAATGCTCCTCTAGTGGTCCTTTTTTTATCATCCACATTTCCAGCCCAATCAACATCGATGTAAACTTTCAGTTCAAACTTCCCTTCCTTAGAGATACCATAATCCACAATTCTCTATTTTCTTTAGGTATCTTAAGATCCTTTTTGTAGCTATCATGTGTGATTCTCTAGGATTAGTAGAAAATCTTGCAATAATACCCACAACATGTGCTATATCTAGTCTACTGTGAACTACGTACATTAACTTACCAATCATGGATCGGTAAAGTGTCCGATTTACCTCTGTAGTTTCATCCTCCTTTGTCAATTTGCATCCAGTAGCCATCGGTGTTCCCACAAGTTTAGCATCTTCCATGCCAAATGTCTTCAGTACTTCCTTTATGTATTTTGATTGTGTGATAAATATTCCATCACTCTGTTGAATCACTTGTAGTCCAAGAAAGAACTTAATCTCTCCGAACATAGACATTTCAAATTCCTTTTGCATTTCATCAGCAAATGTCTTGCATACAAGATCTTGACCTCCAAAAATAATATCATCAACAAATATTTCAACAATGATAATAGTATCATCAGTATCACCTTTCATATATAGATTGTTGTTTTCACTTGTTCTAACAAATCCAATGCTTAACAAGTAAGTATGCAGTCTTTCATACCATGCTCTAGGTGCTTGCTTCAATCCATATAAAGCTTTATGTAATCTACATACCATGTCTTTATTGTCAGGATCAACAAATCCTTCAGGTTGTTCGATGTAGACCTCTTCTTCAAGTATACCATTTAAAAATGCTGACTTCACATCCATTTGATAGACTTTGAATTTCTTGTGTGCAGCATATGCAAGTAGCATTCTAACTCCTTCTAATCTAGCAACAGGTGCAAATGTTTCACCATAGTCAATGCCTTCTTCCTGTGCATATCCCTTGCATACCAATCTAGCTTTATTTCTTGTGACTTCACCATTTTCATTCAATTTATTCATGTATATCCACTTAGTACCGATAACATTCTTATCTTTATGTCGGGGTACTAAGGACCAGGTTTTGTTCTTCTCTATTTGCTCTATTTTCTCCTTCATTGCATTAACCCATTCTTCATTCTCTAATGCAACTTTCACAGTTTTAGGTTCAAATTCACAAATTAGACATGTACCCTGTCTTGTTTTGCTTCTAGTTTGCATTCCAGCATGTCTATCTCCAATGATTTGTGTCTCAGGATGATGTCTTCTAAAAAAACTAGTCAAAACTTGATTTCTCCTTTCTTGTTCATCCTGCTCAGGGTCATTTCCTTGCTCGGTAGCTCCATCTTGTTCCTTGGTTTGTGTTGCCTGTTGTCCTACATTGTTTCCCTGCTGACCGGTTGTCACAGCTTGCGACGTCGGTAGATACTCTAGATGTTCAATGTAAGTGAATCTACCATAGTCTTCCAGTTCCTTTGTACTTTTCTCTATGTACTTGTCATCAAACTCATCAACACGAACATTAGTACTTTCAACTATCTTATTTGTAACCTTATTCAAACATTTGTATGCTTTACTTGTAGAGGAATATCCCAAAATTATACCTTCATCTCCTTTAGAATCAAATTTGCCATTTCTCTCATCTTTCAAAGTAAAGCATTTACTTCCAAAAATTTTGAAATAACTTACAATAGGTTTGTGTCCAAACCATAGCTCATAAGGTGTTCGGTTGGAGTCCTTCTTTAGTTGTACTCGATTAAGAACATACATAGTTGTACTGACAGCTTCCCTCCAATATGTCTGAGCAACATTCTTCTATATCATCAATGTTCTAGCACAGTCAATTATAGACCTGCTCCTCCTTTCAGCAATGCCATTTTCCTGAGGTGTCCTTGGTGTAGATACCTATCTTTTGATTCCATGCTCATTACAAAAATTATTAAATTCATCAGAGATAAATTCACCTCCTTTATCAGATCTTAAACACTTTATTTTCTTTCCAGTTTCTTTCTCTATCTTAGCTTTATACCACTTAAACATTTTAAAAGCTTCAGATTTCTCTTTCAGAAACATAACAGTCATCAGTCTAGTATAGTCATCAACAAAAAGAATAAAATATCTATCACCAGAACAGCTCTGAGTTCTCATGGGACCACATAGGTTGGTATGAACCAACTCAAGTATCTTCTTTGTTGAGTAGTCTTTGCTTTTAAAACTAGACTTAGTCATCTTACCTTTCTGACATTCATGGCACATGGCATGATAAGGTTTTGTCAAGTTAGGCAATCCTCTAACTCTTTTCTTTCTACTAATCTTGATCATGTTGTCAAAGTTCACATGGCATAACCTTTTGTGCCACAACCAAGCATCTTCATCCTTTATTAACAAACAAGAAGACTAATCCATATCAAGATAGAATAGATTACCTCTGGATTGTGTACCAGTTTCGACAAGTCTTCCTCCATCATCATAGATCTTCACCTTTTTGCTCTCAAAAGCTAGTTGGTGGCTTGAATTGTTCAGCTGAGCCACACTTAAAAAATTATAGTTCAGTCCATCTACCCAGTATGCATTTTCACATTTTAATTTGTCATTGATCATCAGAGAACCTTTACCTTTTACCATACAAGGTGCATCATTTCCCATTATCACAGATCCTCCATTATATTCAACAAGATGATCAAACTTCTCTACATCACCGGTCATATGATGTGTACAACCACTGTCTATGATCCATGTATCATTTCTGCTTACTTTAGAGATTAGTGGTGTCTCTTCATGTTTCTCTTCCTCCTCTGAGTCATCTTTCATAGCAACAAATGAAAATTCTATATCATCTTCAGAATCAAATTCAGTTTCAATATCTTTGGCTATGTAACATACCTTTTTGCCTTTTTTGTCTCGGTTGTCTCTGTTGTTGTGTCGGTAGCCTCTATTGACTCTTCTCCCATAGCTTCCTTTAGATCAGTCTTTGGATCTATCATCATCTTTCTTCTGAGGACATCTAGCAATGATGTGACCAACTTCTTTACAATTAAAGCATGCCAAAGGTAGCTTACCTCTATACCTTCCTTTTCCTTTGGGCAATCTTCTAGCCATAAGTGCTTCAAGCTCATCAAGTTCATCTTCGGTATTGTCATCACTATCACAATTCTTACTATTCTTGCTAGACTTTCCAATCTTCAAAGAAGACATGAAAGTGGATTCAACAAAAGGAACAACATTGTTATCAAAGTTGTTTAATTCAAAAGTTGTAAGTTTACCAATCAGAGTGTCAAGAGTAAGGTTGGATGTAGCTCTTGTTTCATGAATTGCAGAAATCCTGATTGCATAAACTGGTAGCAAAGTTCTGAGAATCTTGCTTATCACTATTTCATCATCAATCACTCCATCAGATTCTCTAATAGCATGTACCACCTCTTTGAGTCTATTTGAATATTGTACAATGTTCTCATCTTATTTCATTCTCATATCATCAAATCTACCTCTTAGGCTTTCAGCTTGGGCTCTTTTGACATTCAGATCTCCACTGTATATTAGTGTTAACTTATCCCACATTGCTTTGGCAGTCGTGCATGTCTTAATATCTTCAAATTCAGCATCCGTACAGGTAGCAACAAGTTCCATCATAGTAACATTGTGTTCATGCTTGTCCTTCAGTTGATCAAGAGTTAAGGGACCAGTGGGTGGTTGTATGTAGCCATTCTCCATCAGATCTAGTACAGAATTCCCAATTCCAGATATGTGCAGCTTCATCCGGCTTTGCCATACTACAAAGTTCTCTTTGTTCAGTTTTGGTACTTCCCTCTTATACATCTTGAGACCTTTGTGATTAAGTCCTTAAAACTTCATTCTAAGCAACCACAACTTTGATACCAATTGTTAGAATAACTGAGAGGGGGGGGTGAATCAGTTATCCAGTGTCCCAAAACAATATGTATAATTCAAAATTATTTCTTCAATTTTTGCTCATCAGTAAACAATAATAAATTTCACTATATGTGCTTTTACCGATTACCAGTCTAATACCATAACAGTTACCGATCAAATCTAACATGTAAAATGTAAAGAATGATAACAAACAAATATCACAATCAACACATAACATAAGAGATTTAACGTGGAAACCTTGTAAAGGGAAAAACCACTTGGGACCAGCAACCCAAAATTGTTCACTCTTCTGAAGTGAGGTTGGTTAAGACCCAAACTTGTTAAAGGTTTACAAACACACTGTCAGATGTGACCTTGTTAGAGGATTTTAGACTAGAAGTTATCGTCCAACCAGCATTCACTATGGGGTTGACAGGATAATAATGTTCATTCTATGAATGATACAACATAAGACTTTCAGAGTCCACTCGGTAAAGAGATTTTGATTGTATACAATGGTTAAATATGTAACAGTAAATGATCTGCCTTAATACAACTTCAATTGCATATTACAAATCAATATTCAGTCCATACAAATCCTTCTAACCAATATTTCACTTCAGATTCAATACTATATCAACTTACTATCCATCGGTAATTGCTCTCTGTAGCTTGGTAATTATTTTGCAGCTCGGTTCTTACTTAACCAGTATGATCAGAATGCATGAAAACCTTGTTCACGTGATATTCCTATAGTTTCTACTTCTTCCGGCATCCTTCTATTAAGAAATTATGTTCTCTTAAATAGACGAGTAAATTATTTTCTTCTCCACCATCAAATTTTTTTGCTTAACCACATTCATAGATTTTTCCACTTCAAACTTTCTCGGTACTTGTGTCAATAACACGTTTGATTCTTATCCTTTAGATCTTTCCTAAATTTTGTTAACCGTCGATCTGTGTAACAAACATTATCTGTTACCTCGATGTTATACTCTTGCCAGCTCATCAATCTTATCTGCTAAACTAATCATTTAATTCATTCTATTATGCTTGGTTAACAAATAAATGCGTCGGTGAACACTGCTCGGTTAATACTGCGATCGGTATACACTACACTCCGTCGGTGTATACTAGAAATGCTTCATTTACCGACAACACTACTTTGTGTCTTTCAGCTGTATACTTCATCATAGATGAATGCAACATAATAAAGTCAATATCATCAAGTCATAGACTCATCAACAAGTTACTCAATGTGTTCCTTATCCTCATCTGTCATGTACATCTTTCTTCATGTAGATTTCTTTGTTCTTTATCTCTTTCACCTTTCTTCAGATGTCTCGGTATAGTAACTTACAAGATAAGTGTTGTCAAACTAGTTGACATCAATGACAACATAATAATAATTTAATCATATTACATATCTAATTAGAAACTCCTTAGTGATCTTTTAATCACAGTTTCTTCAATTAGATTCCAAATCAGTTGTAGTTCAACAACCACAAACTCTCCGACAAGAAAACAAGCAAACGAGATATGCAACATATATTCAACTTATGAAAACCCTAGGGTTAGATCTGAAAATAAATTATTAGGAGAAATAATAACCAGCAACTAATCCAAATGACAACTCATATCATTCATTGAACCATGTGAAAAATAAGTGCATACCCATCACAAAATTTTATTTTTTGTTGCATTTGACCTAGTCAACAAGATCTAATTTTTTTGATATGATTTTGGCCACAAAAATAGAAATGAAAAATAGAGACCCCTACTAAAAAATAGAGAGCTTTCCAAAAATGTAAAAATTTTAGAAAAATCTCTTCATTTGTGCTCTAGAGACCCATTTTACCAAAATAGACCAATTTTTATAAATTGACTATTTGAGCTATTATGTTGCATCCAAATTTAAAACACAAAGAATGGACCCCCTGTAGAATTTAAAGATCTTTCCAAAAATGTAAAAATTTCTAAAAAATATGCTGATTTGCATCAGAAATTAATTTTTTCTTAAAAATCAAGAAAAAATTATTAAAAATTCAAAACATCTCAGAAAATTCTGAATTTTTCATTCAAGCTTCCCTGATATTTCTCCAACTTGCAAAAAAAAATTTAGAGCAAAAATGCAAGCTTTTTGGGATATAAAATTAAATCTTTGAAAATTTAGGGTTTTAGCTCCAAAAAAATGAAAAAAATCAAAACCAGCATGTAAAGGTGGGTTGCCCCACGGTGGGTGCCAAAAATTTGTGTGTGAATTTTGTACCTATCTATAGACACAACACTTCAGTAAAACATTAGAGGTTAGCAAAAATTAAAATATGAAAATAAGAACAATATAGCTAACCAGGCGATTTACTGCCATCTAGTAGGTGCGAGTATGATATTCTCAGATTAGACCGAGATCAGTGACAATGCAACACCTAAATGAAAGATTTAAATGATGAAATCAATAAAATATGAATGCAAATTAATCTATTTTTTAATTTTTGATGCAATAAGATGAGAAAAACTAATACTAAATTAATCTAAATGGATTGAAATGATATGCAAATTAAGCTAACAATGATATGAAATATGAAACTAGAATGAATTGAAAATAAGATTGATCTCACAAAACGTTGATTCGCAAGAAGCTTGATGATTCCTCTGATGTTGATTCACCAGAGTAAGTATGCAAATTCTGTAGATGATTTGTAAAGAGCTGAGCCTTCATTTTATAGAAATCCAGGGATTGAGGGTGCATGGAAAAAGTCATAAATCACTCTTGATGAACTTAGGTTGATTTTTGAGTTAACAAGAAATTAGAAATAGATAACTCATAAAATCATGCAAAATCATGCAAGAATAACTTTTTAATTCAAATCAAAAGTTTAGATCAACTTTGAACTCAAAATAGAAGTTGAGTTTCGAAAAGATAACAACTTGAATTGATTTTCTGATTTAAAGTTTAACTGCTCTTTGAATGTGCACAAATAATCATGAATTAATTAAATAAATAAAGTGATTTATCTTCAACTTAACTGATTTTAAATTTAAAGATAACTGATTTGTGGGTTAATCAATTAATTTAATCAAACTTTTATTCAAAACTATATTATTAAATATTGACAACTTGGATTTAATCAATTATTCGTAGGAGATTTGATTTATTGTCAAAATTAAATTATATTTTGTTGATGTCCACCTCCACAAATAGCTTATATCAAAATTGGAATCATGTGTGCTCTTGAATGTTAAGTGTGTATAAGATTTATATGAGCTAAAATGCATAACCACGACCTAGAGATATCTACTCAAATGTGTTAGAGTAAAGCTCAAAATGATATTTAAATATAATTGCATAAATGAAATTCAAACTAAAGCTTATGTATATACACATACACATACACATATATATACATATACACACATATATATACATATACATATATGTGTGTGTGTGTGTATATATATATATGTATATGTATGTGTATGTGTATGTGTATGTGTATGTGTATGTGTATATGTATACATGTATATCTATATGCATATATATATGTATATGCATATGTATATCCATATACATATACATATGGATATACATATGTATATACATATATACATATACATATATACATATACATATATACATATACATATACATATATACATACACATACACATACATATACATGTGTGTGTAGTCTTGCTTTTGATATTAATTTGAGTTATAAGTTAACAATCATCATTTATTCATTATCATACTTACCTATTTTATATCCTTCTACAATTTTCAAGTCTGATATAAGATTTCATAAACTCTGACTTATTATTTTCCATCCTTCTTCTTTAATTTTGTCTCCATTAGGTTAATGTTCATGTTCAAGTATCACTATACTTATTTATCTCTTGTTTGATCATAATTGTCATCTTACACAAAATCAAGTGTTATTTCTTATGGAAATGGTTAAGATTTATTTTCTAAAGTAAATACTAAAAGTATGTTTTTTTTTTCATCGCTAAGAGTTTTACCTCTAGTTATTATCTATAGAAAACAAAGGGAGATCAAATGCCAACATGTACTACAAATAAAGAGAAACAAAAAGGTTGCTTCCTAATAATAGTAGAGTTATACCCCCCAAAAAATTGATCCTTGAGTTTAAGTGGATAGCAATTTATAGTATGTAGCATCAATATTGGAGGTTAGTACACCTTAAATACCACCAAAAGGAACAATGAAATATAATTTGTGGTTGTGAAATGACATGAAAGGGGCACTAAAAGATGTAGAAGATAATGACACATCAATAAGGGCCACATCAAAAAAATCAAACATCTCAACAACCACACTCTCAAATGACTAGGTAGACTTAGAATCACCTCTAAAAAAGGTTCTTTGACTACTTTCAACAAGGATGAAGAAGATCTAATAGTTGAATGGCACAAAGTGATGGTTGAAACTGGACATTTCTTTTATATTATCAATTAGAAGGTAAAGGTCACTTAGATTTATAAAACTAGACCTAACCCTTTCAAGGATGGGTTGCATAAGAAGTCCTAGTGGACATATTTTAATAAGGGACATACATAAATTATGTTGAAAAATTTCAAAGCCTTGAAAAAGATAGGATAGTCAGCCTCAGACCTCCTTTTGTATCCAATTTTATAATTATTTTTTTTCTACAAAACATGATGTAAATCCATATGATCCTCTCATATGGAATTGTGATGAACCATGTATCCAAGCAAGAAAAAATGAGGTGATGAGGGTGTTAGCTAGAAGAGGAAGAAATAATGTTTCATATGTCATTCCCAAAAGTTGTGAATGGATTACCATTATACATTGTGGTAATCATTCTAGATAGAGTATCTTGGATTCTACTTGTTTAAGGGTGAGGAGCAGTTAAAAAATTACATTATAGGTTGCAAATTAGGTGCTTGCAAGGGAGCTCAATCACATTCATGGATTATTTTTTTAATGATTTTTTACACCACTTTCCATGATTAATTCTAGGTAGTATGTCATTTACCAATATATAGCTACATATTTTTTATGGAAATGATAGTTGTGTCGTAGTCACAACCATCAAAGGAGCAAGGATCTTAGGTATTAATTTACTTACTTTTTTGGCATAAATTTCACATAAACTACAACCCCTACATATGAGTGTGTTTTCTCCTTTAAAATCATACTTCAAATATGAACAAACATTATAGCTGGCAAGGTATCCCAATATCAAAATTAGGAGGGTATAACTTACACAAATAGGTAGAAAATGGTTGATTAAATAATAAAAAATGTATAAATTCATAACATAATATATATAAGAATCAAACAAGCAATAAGCTATTATATCAATGACCAAACAAAGAAGGACACATCTCTTAGCTCCTCATTGTCTTAAGGTTAGCAGTCAACCAATCGATGGGCAAGGATGCAAAGTTAACTCCATCAAGTAGTTTCCTATATTTTCCCAATTACATTGCATCCTAAGCCATTGATCTCATTCAAACTATCTATTGAATATTCTATCTTTGACATGTTGACCAAGATCAAGTGTTATTAGGAATTAGATCACCTTTAGCTTAATTGCATAGTTATGTAAGAAATGTAGGCCATTGATCATCATTAATCTAACCATCCCTTAATCACAATGTATTCAAGAGGTCATTGAGGGGTCCACTTGCACACTGCTTGAATTTGGACACATGCATTCCATGTTTGACCTAATGTCACGATTTAATAAGTTAATTCCCTAATTCTAGTTTGAGGTCTAGAAATCAACATGGTGGTCAAATTCTTGATAAAACAATGACAGACAAAAAAAAACTTTGTAGATCTATGCAATTATTCTTGTATGATCCTAAAAAGTTATTACCCATAATTGGATGCTTAATTAGACCCATTTTGGTGATTTCAATAATTCATGTCTGTTATGCTTGATCTAGCTACCTATATCTCCCTGATTTGGCATCTATCATATCTTCCCAACTTCCCATTTGGATTTTGGTGCTTTTTCCTAGGTGCATAATGTCCAAGGATTTATGTTCCTAGGAGCATAACACCCAAGGAATTTGTTCCCCTATGTTTGGGCCTAAATTTGAATCGGGGCCATGTTGTAGTGTTTCAGAGGGAAATTAGATCCCGTGGTTAGCCTGGCTTATTTTTTAATCCTAAAATTTGTAACGAGGCATATGAACACCCCATCTCTCCTCATTTTGGTATCCATCCATCTATTATTGAGAATTAAAAAGCAATAAAGTGATCAAGTGAATTTAAAATTTAAAGGAAAGCATCCAAGATCTAGCATCTCTCCAAGCATCCAAGGCATTTTAAATGAAATATTCTCCACTGTAGCAAGCTTCTCTCCCATAATGGCCAAGTAGACTAGTTCTCAAGAAATCAATAAGATCCTTTGACCATCCACACATATTCATCTTGCATAGAAAGAGTTTAATTGAGCATAACAACATTGAAGATCTAGGAGTGACATTCATATATCCATGCATTTTTTAAGGTATCCTTGATTCCTTTCTACATTACAAGGTCAACAAATACAATTCAAGAAACATTTAAGCATCTTCATGAATATGGATGATCTTAATATCCATTCATGAAGGCATTTACAAGGTAGATCTAATATTTACCTTCATATTTACTTTCCTTTATACAATTTCATTTCAGCCTCAAGGTTGATTCCTAAACATGGGTTTGACCAAGGCAAACCCCTTTCTATAACTTTTACCCACTTTTCTATGTGTAGGAATAGACTTGGTGCAACTTTGAGAACTATTCCAAGAAATTTGAGATATGTGGGACTGACTGTCAAAGTTTTGGACAAAACCCATGGGTACAAAATGCCCCATGCTTTATGTTCCTAGGAACAAAACACCCAAGACATTTCATAACTTGGAAATCCACTTTAGATTTAGATCACAAGTCAATACAATTTCCAAATTCTTGTTTCAAATTGTTACAACTTCCTATCTATTTTTCATCAATCTATCTTTTCTAAAATTGCTTATATTTTCTTATTCCTATTTGGTATCATTAGATCATTTCCCTAAAATCCATTTTATAATCAATAAAAAATCCATTCTCCCACTTAGTGCTTGAGGCTAACTTTGAGCCTAGTGGGGCATCTTCCTTTCGATTCATACATTAAGAAAAGGTAGGCAATCCCTTACACCCTCTTAGCCATCTTTTCTTTATGTATAGTTTTGATCGATAGTTATGACCTCTTCAAGTACAACTTCAAAAAATATCAAATTCATGCCTTATATCCCTTGGAACTATGGATTGGCAAGATTGGTTGTTCCAAATGCATTTATTGATATCAACCTTTATGCACCTAATAAGAAAGGATTCTTTGGTAAAGAAGGCAAGGTAATTATTCCTTTGACTAGGGATTACATTTTTAATGTTTTTGGGGCAAGTGAGAAAAATAGTGTACCCCTTAGACTCCATAGCCTCAAACAAGAGTATGATAATTTCAAAAATGACTATAAAAGGAAATGAATCACATTGCATAGGATAAAAATTATAGTGGACACACCAAAAGGGATGCATAAAAAAATAGATAGATTTTTAGATTCAAATAAGTCACCATTTTCTTTGACATTGTTTGAAAAGTATTTCAAGAAAAAATATCATGCAATTTTTCAAGTCACGAGTCAAGATATAAGTCTGTGTATCTCTACCAATATGGTAGTCTTGGTTGTGAACATGAAAATTTATAGCAGCAAAAAATCCTTTGACTATGTAGGGTTCTTGGGTCAAGAGATAAATAGGAACTTGTCTATTTCCAAGAGGAGTGAGAAGATAGATTTTAAATGGTACTCATAGATCATGCATATGCTTCTATATAAGAACCTTAACTTAAATGTGTGGAATCCATCCATGAGGATAGGAGGAAAAGATAATGTAGGGAACATACGATATGTCTATGAATGGACATGCATATGTCACAGTGAATAGTAGGAAAGGTGTGAATATATAGTTCTTAAGGAATATTTCTATCAAGAGATTTATTGTACCTTGGTAACCTTGCCACCCATAATTTTTGAATAGACTAGAAGTTTTATTAGACCCGTAGATTTTGAGTTAAGGAAAAACCTTAACCATAATTGGGGTAATTGGTACTTGTATGATAAATACACAATGATAACAGTGTTTGGGTTTGTGGGCCATCCTCATATCCTACCTATTTGTGATCCTAAGAGACTAGTCATTTTGGAGGATCTTAGGAAACTTAGTGATTCTGATATTTTTATTTCATAAGCAAGAGTAAAACATCACTTATACTAGGTGTCCTAGATATAGGGGACTTCAATTCTACTTCAAATAATTCACATGTTGACATTTCATGGAAACTTAAACCTTACAAATTGGAAATAAATGCAATTATGCCATTTTCTCCTGAGGTTCATTAACAATATAATAAGAGCATAAGGCTTTAGCAGGTATAAGAATATTTTTTCATTACCTAAGGATCTGATAAGGAATTTCCCATTAATGAACGATGTGATGAGAAGAATCTAAATTCATGAGAAAATTATGAGGGATGAGGATTACAGGAAAATATTGAATCCTCATTATAAATGTGCCTATATTGAGGAGGAGAATCAAATTAAGAGAATATATTTGATGATTTAAAATGATTCTGGCATTTTGGCTAAAATTCTAAGACAAGAATTTGGCCCCCCTCCTATGAAATCATATTTAGGGAAGACTGCAAGGCTCCATAGCCCCCTACAAGTTCCCTTCATAGGAATTCTCCTAAACGTACCCTTGAACTGATTTTTTCAATGGATCCTAATGATGGGTGAGATACATCTAGTAAAGTGGAAATTATGTAGGAAGCTATTATCCAAGTGTCACTTCAATCTCCTTAGGGGAAAGAGATCACTTTTCATGTCATGATAGACGTAATGGATGATATTAGTGATATTTCTTGTAGATAATTAATAGCTAACAATAAGTTTATTCAAACTTAAGAATTCAATAATTTCATGTATAAACTCAAAGGGAAATTGGTTGAAGAAAGAATGAGTAAACATGTTGATAGAAATAAAGATGAGGCTATTAGAATGTTTTGGAAATATTTCCATGATGATTTCAAATACTTAACTTATGAAAAGGCTAGAAATGCAATATAAAGGGTAGGGTGTCTACTCCTACTAGGTCAAGATATTTCATTTTGTAATTGCCTTTGACAATATAAGAAGAATGGAGGATATGGATATAAGGTTGAATGAAGATGGGGCATATAGGATATATTCAAGATCAATATTTAATCTTGATATGAATATCATGGAAATCTATTCAATTTATCCACTTGATAAAAGTCCTTTGACCATCATAGATCCAAACAAGATTATGGGACACCTAGTTACTTTTAAATTATAAGATACTAACCTTGTGGAGGTAGATGGGATGGTTACTAATGTGGCCATGTTTAGTGAAGCATCCACTAAGAAACTACATGATGACTATCAAAAGATGTAGCTATATGTCCTCATGCTATAAGAATAAATATGTATCCTAGAAAGGAGATTCCCAATATCTCTAGTTAAAGTTGTTGAAGATGAATTGACATTACAGTTAAAGGAAGATATTGACAAGAGAAGACAATAGCAACATGAGGTTGTAAGAGAAAAATAAAATTAAAGGAAGAATATTCAAGAATCACTAGTACATTTGAGGCCAAATTTTGATGGCCATTTGTCAGATTTTCAACAGCCATTTGTCAAAACTGCGACACATCTGTCCGTCGGCATTTTTGTGTTGGAAATGGTGACAAAAGCGATAACTATCGGTATTTAGACATCCCTACCCATTGGAATTGGCCACATAAATAGAAATTTTACTATGTGACTGATCTGTCGAAAAATTGTTCTTATGACATTTTGTCAGTTGGAAAGGCGACAGATATTTAGTAGATCTCCGACAGGAGTACCTGTCAGAGATATAGCCATCCTGTCGCACCCATCTATCAAAATGGGGTCCCACCAATGGTTACCTATGGAATGTCCAATGATAAGTAATCAAGTTCTGACACAAGTAGTCATCGAAGGAATAGCTCTTCTGTCGGAAAAGGATTACTACATGTCAAAAAACTGACGGATTAGCATAGTAAAAATAATAAAGCTCAAGAGACCATCATAATTGGTCTTTGTCTTTGGTCCATATACTGGAAAAACATTTTACATTTTGTTAGCTCATCAAATGAGGGGATTTGAAAGAATTTAATAGAATATTTTCATGATAATGTATATTATTTAAGTTGACATTGCACGAATTTATTGACTCCACACACTTGTATACTATGAGCACAACCATAAAGAAGCATGTCCTCCCATGGCCTACATTACTCAAGCCATGGGAGGGGATGCTTCTTTATGTCTATGCTTGATGTATACAAGTGTGCGAAGTAGATCAATTATCACCATCAAACTAAAATAATATATGTTATACATGAAAATATCATCCATTAAATTCTTTCAAATCACTGCATTTGATGAGCTAATGAAATGTAAAATGTTTTGTCAATATATGGACCAAGGATGGAGACCAGTTCTATGATGGTCTCTTGAGCTCTGCTATCTTTAGTCCTAGCTACTGGGTAAGGGTTGGAAGACTTATACCTGTCAATTGTTGAGAATAATCACTGCCTTGCCTTTATGTACACTACACAGTATCCAATATAAGAGAAGGTAGAAAATATGAATGGATAAAAGAAATGAAAGATACAATAAAATTATCTTATTGTTTACCTTCTCATAATTGATCCCAGTCTCGCAAAAGTAATTTTATACGATCACTAACACATTTCGTGCATGGATGAGAAACAATATCCAAAGTTTCTAGATTCTGAGGAGAGGTATGAGTGGAGGCCAAAAAAGGGATATTTGTGAAGGTTTTATAGACATAGTACTGAATCATCATCTCTGCACTGGTACTCAATCTAGAAACCCTCTCTAGAAAATCTCCACATCTAGCAAATCTCCACAAAAATCCCTTCTAGTCTCCACTGCATATACATCTTCTCAGTATCTAAAAACTCTCCAACATTGATTCCCATCATTTTTCACCATCTCCGTGGACTGAGACCTTAAATTATTGAGCTTCTCTTTATTTTGAGAATAGTTTAACATTCTCTACTTAACAAGGCCAACCACGTGAAGGTGGAAGCTCATCTGGCCCCTCCTAGGAGCTTCTTATGACCCTTTATGACATTTTAAGACCTCTAAGATGTGTATTCTTAGGGGTGGTAAAGGGTTGTAAAGGGTCATAAGGGGTCCTGGGACACAATAGCTGAGAAACATAAATGTAGGCACCATGGTCACAAGTTTTTGGAGACAACATAATTGAGTGGTATACCCAAATGATGCAAAGCAACGACTACTCCTCTGGAATCAGAGGAGTAGTAGTTTCTTTGGGTCATTTGGGTATACAACTCAATTATGTTGTATACTCAGACGATGGAGAGAAACTCTTGCACCTTTGATTCCAAGTTGACTACATCTGTTGCTCATGAATACAAGGTCCTCCAACACAAATGTATTCAATTTGGAATTGGAGGTGCAGAAGTTGCTCTCCATCGCTTGGGTATACAACTCAATTATGTTGTCTCCAAAAAATTGTGACCATGATGCCTACAATTATGTTTCTCAACTATTGTGAAATCTACATTTGTGTTTCTCATTTGTCATGTTTATGTGCATGTTTTTATGTGTTTGGGAAGACATCTTTCTAGCCTGGGCCTGGATCCTTTGGAAATTAGCTTCATAATAATGTAGATGACAGATGAGCAATTAGCTTCCCAAGAAAAATCCCATAAATGAACTATGTGTACCCCAATTCCTGTGCCCTCTGTGCATACCCAAATGATATATTTGAAACAACAAGGGTAAGGCTTAAATAAGTTAATTTTGCATCACTAGACATATTTATATATTTTATCCACAATGACCAAAATCCAAAAGATCCAAGCCCAGGCTAGAAAGATGTCTTCCCATTCTATTTAAGCCATATTCCTTGTTCTTGTCAAACTTCCTTGGTACGGTAGGCATGCTCTTTGCAGTACTCTTCTTCAACTTGTGTTCGACGATAAGCATCTTCTTCTTCTTCCTAATTGCAGCTAGAGCTTCCTTTTCATCAGGATTCAACTCCACTTCCCCCATCTCATCATCCTCATCACCCTCAGCTACCATCCTAAGCCCTTCTTCCCTCTCCAATTCTTCAAGCCTCTGCAAGATATCTAGATCAATAAAGTTTGCAACATTGTGTCCATCCATGATCTCAGGAATACCATCTTCTTTCCACTCTTCATTTGCCAAAATATACCACAATCTCAAGACTCATGACTCTTCAAATTCTCTTATTTCCTTCAGACCTCCAAACATGTGTACTATGATATTTCCTCCAAAAAATGGACTTGTGATGATTTTCACAATAGTACATGTGTTGGAAGGAAAGCTCATAGTACTACTTAGGCCAATCTGAATGTTCATCACCTATGCATATAAGAGTTGATCATAGAAGGTATATGCATAGGTGAAAAACATGCATATTTGACCAAGCAATACTGGGAGCTAGACCCAACAACAAATAGATTTGTGGTGATTTTCACAATAGTAAATGTGTTGTTGGGTAAGCTCCTAGTAGTGCTCAGGCAAATATGCATGTTCATCACCTATGCATATGAAGTGGCTCTAATGGCAGATACAATCACAAAATTATGCATACTCCTTATTTTGTTCTAGGTTGATATTGTCAGACATGGTCTTTTTTGAATGGAATGACTCGTTACTTGTGCATTGACTAGAATGTTGGTGGAAGAAGGATGATTTGTTTAAAACCTGTAGATACACAGACACTAAACAACTAGTTTTTCAACTCTAATTTTCTCAACACAAAGGGACATTTATCATAGCCATAAAAACATGATTGTTTTAAAATGGAATACACCAAGGAGTACCATTAGAAATATTGACCATTTACAATCATGAATAGTTAACCTAAACACATAGCTCATTTTTTTATCAGCATGTGTAGTCTTCGTGTATATAAAAAATGAATGAAATATATATCAAGCTGAAATAAAATAGTGAACAAAAATTCAAATTCAAGGCCTAATTTATCAAGAGAAACAAACATTAGGATGAAAGAAAAATCATTAAGATTATAGAAAAATCATTAAGACTAGAAAATCAAGTTCTAGAAAAATCATTACGACTATAGAAAAATCATTTAGACTAGAAAATCAAGTTCTACAAATGGACGGTTCTGGTGCTTTGCCATTTCAACAATTGAGCATTCATCATTTGGTACTTCTTGGTGTATTCCATTTAAGTTTTTCAGCTATCGTGTTTATGTGCACGTTCTTTATGTGTTTGGCTTCTCTCCCTCACAAGGGATACGTCGATAGGTAATTGATTTGAAAGCATAATGATTTGATAGTCTTTTTTCAGGATAGGCATAATCATCCCGCCAACCTTAATTAGCAACATTTGTGATATATGTCAAGTACTTATAATCAGTATGCCCAACAAATAGAGACTTAGTAGTAAAAGAATAAGGTTGCATTCCACATCTGTCCAAGTGCAGCAACCTTCAAAGATTTGTAGTGGTAAAGAGAATCCCCATATTTTATCAGCCTAACATAGTCTTTGGCCACTTTGGCAATGAGAACCTCAAAATAGAGAAAATAAACTTAGTAAAACCAGTCTATGCCACTGTTTGTGAGGGTACAGTCATGATAAGTGCCTCTCAAACCTCTCCAAACATGTAAGATTGTCTTTAAATACTTTATTGATCTCTTCTAAACATTAACCAAATCAAACCTACATTTGAATCCACACAAAATAACCCAAAATGAAGGGTTTTGTATCCTTTAATGAATCTCAGTCACTGGTAACACATGGACAGTCAAACCACTAGTCTCCAAAGCATTCAATAAGTGAATATGAATGTTTGAAAACTACTCCCAACAATTCTTAAACATAATTTATTGTTTAAGAATTGTTGGGACTGGTCCTTTGGTGTGTATTAAATAGAATATGAATTTTTAGCATATTATTATCATTCTATTTCTTTGTTGTAAACATGCCATTGGTTTAGTTTTAATCTACTGGTGCCGTGCTCTAGCCCATGCTTTATCTCCATTATTTGATGTTATTCACTATTTTGAAATGTTGACTGTGGTTATCAAATGGAAAAAATAGAAAAAAAAAAAATTAACACGAAAAGAAATTTACAAAACCGAACCAATGCAATGTTTACAACAAAGAAATAGAATGATAATAATATGCTAAACTAATGGAATATTTACAACAAAGAAATAGAATGATAATAATATGCTGAAAATTCTATTCTATTTAATACATGCCAAAGGACCAGTTGTATAAAATTGTCAATCACATAGCATTTCACTGTTGTATGAGTGGATTGTGCAGGAACAGTTAACATTAAAAAAGGAGAAAACTCCTCAACACATCTTGGAAACCATTGAATTCAATAATAAATTAAACCTAACACCAACACTATTCCTTCCATTCACTTCTACCAAGAATAAAGCATTTAATCCATTCAACATTACATATAATCATTAGACAGTTACATTTGCTGACTATGTAGAGGAACAATCACAACCAAAATGATCAAAAGTACTTTCACCCTTGCACAAGCTATTCCAAACTTCAAGTAAAATAAGAAATATGCTATATCAAATCATTCATATTCATAGTAACCATTCAAAGGATAATGATTTGACAGTCAAGTACTTATAATCAGTATGCCCAACAAATAGAGACTTAGTAGTAAAAGCATGTCCTTTGGTTTACTAGTTTACTTATAATCAATATGTCCTTTGGTTTACTAGTTTAATCTGGTTTAAGAATGGTTTGTTTCATGTTTGAATGTACCATTGAATGAAGCTTGGCTATATTAAGTACAATCTTAAGACTCGTGACTCTTCAAATTCTCTTGTTTCCTTCAGACCTCCAAACATGTGTACTATGAGTAGCCCTCCAACAAAAGGACTTGTAATGATTTTCACAATATTACATGTGTTGGAGGACTACTCAAAGTATTGTTTAGGCAAATCTTAGTGTTCATCACCTATGCATATAAGAGTTGATCATAGAAGGTATATGCACAAGTGAAAAACATGCATATTTGACCAAGCAATACTGGGAGCTAGACCTACAAATAGATTTGTGGTGATTTTTACAATAGTATATGTGTTGCTAAGTAAGCTCCCAATAGCGCTCAGGAAAATATGCATGTTCATCACCTATGCATATGAAGTGGCTCTAATGGAAGATACAATCACTAAATTCTACATACTCCTTATTTTGTTCTGGGTTGATATTGTCAGACATGGTCTTTCTTGAATGGAATGACTCGTTACTTGTACATTGACTATAATGTTTGCAACCATTTTTTCAACTCTAATTTTCTCAACACAAAGGGACATTTATCATAGCCATAGAAACATGATTATTTTAAAATGGAATACACCAAGGAGTACCATCAGAAATATTGACTATTTAAAATCATGAATAGTTAACCTTAATCAAATAGCTCATTTTTTTTATCAGCATGTGTAGTCTCTGTGTATATGAAAAATGAATGAAATATCAAGTTGAAATAAAACAGTGAACAAAAATTCAAATTCAAGGCCTAATTTATCAAGAGAAACAAACATTAGGATGAAAGAAAAATCATTAAGACTAGAAAAATAATTAGGACTATAAAAAAATCATTAAGAATAGAAAATTAAGTTCTAGAAAAATCATTACAACTATAGAAAAATCATTTAGACTAGAAAATCAAGTTCTACAAATGGATGGTTCTAATGCTTTGCCATTACAACAATTGAACAATCATCATTTGGTACTTCTTGGTGTATTCCATTTAAGTTTTTTAGCTGTCATGTTTATGTGCATGTTCTTTATGTGTTTGGCTTCTCTCTCTCGCAAGGGATATGTCAATAGGTAATTGATTTGAAAGCATAATGATTTGACAACTTTTTTTAGGATAGGCGTAATCATCCTGCCAACCTTAATTAGCAACATTTGTGATATATGTCAAGTACTTATAATCAGTATGCCCAACAATCAGAGACTTAGTAGTAAAAGCATAAGGTTGCACATCCACATCTGCCCTAGTAAGTATTAGAGCCTTTCAAATTTGTAAAGAACACAAACTTTGCAAATCAAATTGATATTTCATTAAAACCTATGTTCTTGATCAAGTTCTTAAAGATTAAAGCATGAAACCATCAAGTTCTTCACCTATTTTCTTCATGGTTGGGGAAGTTGTGATGGAGTTATATGTAACCTTTGGAAGTCATTGTACGATAGACTTAAGCCTTGTCCTTTGAAGTTTCACATGATCCTGATGTAAGTTGATTGGATTAAGCAATTTGGGGATCTAATAGAACTTTATGGGAGTTCAATAAATGTTTTGGAAGACTTAGAGGAACTATTAGCATGACTATTCCTTCATCTACAGCGAGTTAGACTGAATTTGCTAAGTTTTTCCTTTGTTTTGAAGAGTATTTTGTAATCTATTTTGTAAAAAAATTTAACACTTTTTTTTTTACAAAACTGAACCAATGGCATGTTTACAACAAAGAAATAGAATGACAATAATATGCTAAAAATTTGATTCTATTTAATACATGCCAAAGGACCAGTTGTATGAAATTATCAATCACATAGCATTTTAGTGTTGTATGAGTGGATTGTGTAGGAACAGTTAACATTAAACAAGGAGAAAACTCCTCAACACATCTTGGAAACCATTGAATTCAATAATAAATAAAACCTAACACCAACACTATTCCTTCCGTTCACTTCTACCAAGAATAAAGCATTTAATCCATTCAACATTACATATAATCATTAGACAGTTACATTTCCTGACTGTGTAGAGGAACAATCACGATCAAAATGATGAAAAGTACTTTCACCCTTGCACAAGCTATTCCAAACTTCAAGTAAAATGAGAAATATGCTATATCAAATCATTCATATTTATAGTAACCATTCAAAGGATCATTTTGTCAATGAACCCTCTGACTACACCCCTGTGACAGAGCAAGGAAACTTCAAAATAAAGAAAGGAAACTTAGTAAAACTAGTCTATGCCGCTGTTTGTGAGGGTACAATCATGATAAGTGCCTCTCAAACCTCTCCAAACATGTAAGAATGTCTTTAAATACTTTATTGATCTCTTTTAAACATTAACACATGGACAGTCAAACCAGTAGTCTCCAAAGCATTCAATAAGTGAATATGAATGTTTGAAAACTTTCCTCTCAACTTCCCCAACCACCCCTAATCGGTTAGAAGGATTAGTTGAGTGTTTAGACGCTAAAAATTCTTAAACATACTTTATCTAATATGATGAATTGTAATATCAACAAACATGAATCCAAACATTTCAAAATAGTGAATCGATATCCTTGAGCACGAGCACTAATAAGATCAAATATTGGAGATAAAGCACAGGCTAGGGCACGACACTAGTAGAATGCGGTCATTTCAATGAGTATTCATGATCAAATAAAATGCAATGCATTTTAAATTTGTGATCGAATATGATGCCAAAGGCTCGAAAGACGTTGCCCCTCAAAGATACCAATCAAAGATGAAGAAATCACATACCTTCTCTTGCGCTCAGCTTACACGAAGGAAGATTTGATAGCCAAATCTTCCTTGTACCACACAAAGAACATGCCATTGGTTCAATTTAGCATGTTATTATCATATCAGATAAAGTATGTTTAAGTATTGTTGGTAAGGATAGGAATAGTAGAGATTCTAGAAATATCCCTCTAACTGATTAGGAGTGGTTGGGGAAGTTGAGAGGAAAGTTTTCAAACATTCATATTCACTTATTGAATGCTTTGGAGACTACTGGTTTGACTGTCCATGCGTTACCAGTGATTGAGATTCATTAAAGGATTTCCATGCATTATCATTGTATTGTGTATTTCCAATATGTTTGGATGTAGGGCAGACTGGGAGAATGAAGGATCACTCACTAATTACATGATAACCTGGTTTTGAAGGGTCACTGGTTGAGGGGACAGTCAAGGTCCAGATGTTGATAGTGTTCATTGAGGGAAGGGGATTGTAAAAGACTTTTTATCATTGTATTGTGTATTTCCAATATGTTTGGATGCAGGGTAGAATAGGAGAATGAAGGATCACTCACTGATTGCATGATAACCCGGTTTTGAAGGGTCACTAATTAAGGGGACAGTCAAGGTTTGAATGTTGATAGTGTTCCTTGAGGGAAGGGGGATTGTGAAAGACTTGTTATCATTGTATTGTGTATTTCCAATATGTTTGGATGTAGGGCAGACCAGGAGAATGAAGGATCACTCACTGATTGATCAAGCTAAAAGATGGAAGAATGAGAAGCCCAAGATTACATCATGGTATAGTATGATGGAGAAGATGAAGGCAAATTTTTTTCCCAATGACTATATGGTGTGATGAACTACAACTGATTTAGAACCAGAATGAAGAATCTATAATTTGAGATTACTAAGGAGTTGATGATTAGATATGCAAGATGATCAAATTAGTATTATGTTGTCATTGATGTCAACTAGCTTGACAATACTTATCTTGTAAGTTACTATACCGACACATCTCAAAGAAGGTGAAAGAGATGAAGAACAAAAATATCTACATGAGGAAGATGTATATGACAGATGAGGATAAGGAATACACTGAGTAACTTGTTGATGAGTCTATGACTTGATGAAATTGACTTTATTATGTTGCATTCATCTATGATGAAGAATAGAGCTGAAAGACACAAAGCAATGATATTGGTAAATAAAGCATTTCAGTACACACCGATGGAGTGTAATGTATACCGAGCACAGTATTAATCGAGCTTGTGTTCACCGATGCATTTTTTTTTTAACCGAGCAAAATAGAAAGGAATTAAATGATCAGTTTAGCTGATAAAGTAATGAGCTGTAAAGTGTATGAAATCAAGGTAACAGATAATGTTTGTTATGAAGATCGACGGCTAACATAAATAAAAAAGGATCTAATGGAGCAGATTGAAACATGTTACTAACACATTAGCTGAGGGAGCTTAAAGCGACAAAATCTACGAATTTGATTAAGTGGAAAAATCTAATGGAGGAAAAGAAAATGATTTACTCATCTATATAAGAGACATTGTTTTCATTATGAAAGCATGCCAGAAGAAGAAGATACTACAGAATTATCGCGGGGAGAAGTTTTTCTGATCATACTAGTTAATGAGAACTGAGCTGTAGAATAGTTACTGAGCTACAAAGAATTATTACCGACGGATAGTAAGTTGATACAGTATTGAATCTGAAGTGTTATATTGGTCAGAAATATTTGAATGAGCTAAACATTGATTTGTAAATTGCAAACTGAAGTTGTATTTAGGCAGATCATCTACTGTTACATATTTAACCATTGTACACAGTCAAATATCTTAATCGAGTGGACTATGAAAGTCTTTTGATGTTTCATTCATAGAGTGAACATTGTTATCTTGTCAACCCTAGAGTGATTGTTGGTTGGATGATAACTTCTGGTCTAAAATCCTCTAACAAGGTCACACTTAACAGTGTGTTTGTAAACCTTTAATAGGGTTGGGTCTTCACCGACCTCACTTCAGAAGAGTGAACAATTTTTGGGTTGCCAATCCCAAGTGGTTTTTCCCTTTATAGGGTTTCCACATTAAATCTCTTGTGTTATGTGTTGATTTTGATTATCATACTTTGCATATTACATGTTAGATTTAATCGGTAATTATTAGAAAGTTAAGACTGACAATCGGTAAATACACAGACAGTGAAAGTATTATATGGTTATCGACTAGCAGAAATAGTAGAATTGTTTTGGATTATACATTTTGATTTGGGACACTGGATAACTGATTCACCCCCCTCTCAATTATTCTAACAATTAGTATTAGAGCGTTGGTTGCTTAGAACAGAGTTTTAAGGACTTCAGCAAAAAGGTCTCAAGATGTATAAGAGGGAAGTGCCAAAGTTGAACAAAGATAACTTCATAGTATGGCAAAGTTGGATGAAGTTGCACATATATGTAATTGGGAATTCTGCACTAGAACTGATGGAGAATGGCTACATTGAACCGACACTAGGTCCCCTGACTCTTGATCAACTTAAGGATAGGCATGAACACAATATTACTATGATGGAACTTACTGCTGCTTGTACCGATGTCAAATTTGAAGACATTAAGGGATGCACTAATGCCAAAGCCATGTGGGATAAACTGACTAATATACAATGGAGATGTGAATGTCAGGAGAGCTAGAGCAAAAAGCCTAAGAGGTCAATTTGATGATATGAAGATGAAAGAAGGTGAGAACATTGTGCAATATACAAACAGACTAAAAGAGGTAGTACATGCTATTAGAGCATCTGGTGGAGCTATTGATGATGAAACAGTGATAAACAAGATTCTCAAAACTTTGCTACCAGTTTATGCGATCAGGATCTTTGCAATTCATGAAACAAGGGCTACATCCAACCTCACCCTTGACACTCTGATCGGTAAGCTTACAACCTTTGAACTGAATAACTTTGACAATAGTGTTGTACCTTCTGTTGAATCCGCTTTCATGTCCTCTTTGAAGATTGGTAAGTCTAGTAGAAAAGGTGATAAGAATAATGATAGTGATAGCAATATCGATGATGAACTTGATAAGCTTGAAGCTCTTATGGCCAGAAGATTGCCCAAAGGTAAGGGAAGATTTAGAGGCAAGTTACCTCTAGCATGTTTTAATTGTAAAGAAGTTGGCCACATCACTGCTAGATGTTCGAATAAGAAAGATGATGATAGATCCAAAGACCGATCTGAAGGAAGCTATGGGAGAAGAGTAAACATAGGCTACTAACACAACAATAGAGACAACCAAGATAGCTATGATAAAGGAAAAAAGGTATGTTACATAGCCAAAGAATTTGAATCTGAATCTAACATTGATGATGATGTAGAAGTAGTATTTGTTGCTATGAAGGATGATTCAAAGGAAGAAGAGAAACATGAAGAGACAACACATATCTCTAAAATAAGTAGAAATGATACATGGATCATAGACAGTGGCTGCACACATCATATGACTGGTGATATAGAGAAATTTGATCTAATTGATGAATATGATGGTGGATCTGTTAGAATGGAAAATGATGCACCTTGTATGGTGAGAGGTAAAGGTTCACTGATGATTAATGATAGAATAAAATGTGAGAATGCATACTGGGTAGATGGACTGAACTAAAATTTGATAAGTGTAGCACAGCTAAACAACTCAGGTCACCGACTTGCTTTTGAGAGCAGAAAGATAAGAATCTATGATGATGGAGGAAGACTTGTTGGAACTGGTACACAATCTAGATGTAATCTATTTTATCTTGATATTGATCAGTCTTCTTATTTATTAATGAAAGATGAAGATGCATGGTTGTGGCATAAGAGGTTATGTCATGTGAATTTTGATAACATGGTCAAGATTAGTAAAAAGAAAAGAGTTAGAGGATTGCCTAACTTGTCAAAACCGGATCATGCTATGTGTCATGAATGTCAAAAAGGTAAGATGACTAAGTTCAGTTTTAAAAGAAAAGACTACTCAATAAAGAAGATACTTGAATTGGTTCATACCGACCTATGTGGTCCTATGAGAACTCAGAGCTATTATGGTGATAGATACTTTATTCTTTTTGTTGATGAATATACTAGACTGATGACTGTTATGTTTCTGAAAGAGAAATATGAAGCTTTTAAGTTGTTTAAATGGTATAAGGCTAAGGTAGAAAAAGAGACTGGAAAAGAAATCAAATGCTTAAGATTTGATAAAGGAGGTCAATTTATCTCTGATGAATTTACTAATTTCTATAATGAGAATGGTATTAAGAGACAGGTCTCTGCACAGAGAACACCTCAGTAGAATGGGATTGCTGAAAGAAGGAATAGGTCAATCATTGACTATGCTAGAACACTAATGCTACAAAAGAATGTTGCTCAGACATATTGGAGGGAAGCTGTCAGCACAGCTGTATACGTGCTTAACCGAGTACAACTGAAGAAGGACACCAACCGGACACCTTATGAGCTATGGTTTGGACACAAACCTACTGTAAGTTATTTTAGAATTTTTGGAAGCAAATGTTTTATTCTGAAAGATGAGAGAAATGGGAAATTTGATTCTAAAGGTGATGAAGGAATATTCTTAGGATATTCTACTAAGAGTAAAGCATACAAATGTCTGAATAAGGTTACAAATAAGATGATTGACAGTACAAATTTTCGTGTTGATGAGTATGATGACATAAACAAAGAAGAAAGAAAGGAACCATAAGACTATGGTAGATTCACTTACATTGAACTTCCTGACTATCTACCGAAGTCACAACCTGTGATAACTGGTCAACACAAAAATAACCCCGAGGAATAGGAAAGGGAAACCGATGAACAAGATGTTGCTACCGAGAAAGCAAATGAACCTGAACAGGATGAACAAGAAAGAATAAACCGAGTATTGGCTAGTTTTGTCAGAAGACATCATCCCGAGACATAAATTATTGGAAACAGACAAGCTGGAATGCAGACAAGAAGCAAAACAAGACAAGGTACATGTCTAGTTTGTGAATTTGAACCAAAGAATGTGAAAGTTGCATTAGAAAATGAAGAATGGGTTAATGCAATGAAGGAGGAAATAGAACAAATAGAGAAAAACAAAACTTGGTCCTTAGTACCCCGACCTAAAGATAAAAATGTTATTAGTACTAAATGGATATTCAGAAACAAAATGAATGAAAATGGTGAAGTGACAAGAAATAAAACGAGATTAGTATGCAAGGGATATGCACAGGAAGAAGGCATTAATTATGGTGAAACATTTGCACCTGTTACTAGATTGGAAGGAGTTAGAATGTTACTTGCATATGCTGCACACAATAAATTTAAGGTTTATCAAATGGATGTGAAATCAACATTTCTGAATGGTATACTTGAAGAAGAGGTCTACATAGAACAACTTGAAGGATTCGTTGATCCAGACAACATAAAAATGGTATGTAGATTACACAAAGCTTTATATGGTTTGAAGCAAGCACCGAGAGCATGGTATTAAAGATTGCAAACTTACTTGTTAAGTATTGGATTTGTAAGGACTAGTGAGAACAACAACTTGTACATGAAAGGTGATACTGATGACACTATTATTATTGCTAAAATTTTTGTTGATGATATTATTTTTGGAGGTCAAGATCATGTATGCAAATCCTTTGCTGATGACATGAGGAATGAGTTTGAAACGTCTATGTTTGGAGAGATTAAGTTCTTTCTCAGATTACAAGTGATACAACAGAGTGATGGGATATTCATCACATAGTCCAAGTACATAAAGGAAGTCTTGAAGACATTTGGATTGGAAGATGCTAAACCTATGGGAACACGGATGGCTACTGGAAGTAAATTGACAAAGGAAGATGAAACTATAGAGGTAAACTAGACACTTTATCAATCCATGATTGGTAAGCTCATGTATGTAGTTCATAATAGACCAGATATAGCACATGCTGTGGGAATTGTTGCTAGATATTCTGCTAATCCTAGAGAATCACACATGATTGCTACTAAAAGAATCTTAAGATATCTGAAAAAGATAGAGGATTATGGATTATGATATCCTAAGGAAGGTAAGTTTGAGCTGAAAGTTTACACCGATGCTGATTGGGCTGGAAATGTGGATGATAGAAAAAGTACCACCAGAGGAGCATTTTTCTTTGGTGAAAGACTTGTAACCTAGACAAGTAAAAAGTAGGTTTGTATTTCTTAGTCTATAGCTGAAGAAAAGTATGTTGCCACTACTATTAATTGCTCAAATATTGCATATATCAAGCAAGTGTTGGGAGGAATGAATGAGGTAATCACTGACTCGGTGATCATATACTGTGACAACACAAGTGCAATTAATATTTCAAAGAATCCTATGATGCAATCAAAGAAAAAGCATATATCAATTAAGTATCACTACTTAAGAGAACAAGTGCAAGAGAAGTAAGTAAAGTTAGAATTTGTTACATCTAAAGAACAACTTGCAGACATTTTTACAAAGCCTCTACCGAAGGACACTTTTGAATATTTGAGGACTAGACTTGGGGTTTGTCCCCTGTCTATTAGTCACTAATGTGATTTGGATGTTGCATCAGCCTAATCTTATCAGAAGATCATTCATGTTGATGCAGCATAGTTCACACTTTGGATTTTGTTCAAGGTTGTGATTAAGTTTGAAGAACTGAAACAGATTGGGATATCAGTATACTAAGATACAGAGGAAGTAATGGACACTAGAGAGTTACTTAGCTACTATAGAGCTGATTATTTATTTGTTTCTTTGGCATCGTTGTCAATGGGAGAGATAAATAATATGAAAAGAAAAGAAGATTTGCACTGATGAGAACTATCTAAGGGAGAGATAATCTAAAAGGAACTTGAGAACTGAAAAGGTTATATCTATAGAATGACAAAGCTATATTTTATAATGCTATTTTAGTAATGTATTAATTAAACATATTAAGCTAGGGAGAGCTTACACTACACAACATTTGATCACAAAGTTGTAGAATACATGTTTGGTATGTGTATGGCACATTTCATATTACTTGAGTTGCCATCAATGCCAAAGGGAGAGATTGATGAACTACAACTGATTTAGAACTAGAATGAAGAATTTGTAATTTGAGATTACTAAGGAGTTGATGATTAGATATGGAAGATGATTAAATCAGTATTATGTTGTCATTGATGTCAACTAGCTTGACAATACTTATCTTGTAAGTTACTATACCGACACATCTGAAGGAAGGTGAAAGAGATGAAGAACAAAAATATCTACATGAGGAAGATGTATATGATAGATGAGGATAAGGAATACACTGAGTAACTTGTTGATGAGTCTATGAATTGATGAAATTGACTTTATTATGTTGCATTCATCTATGATGAAGAATAGAGCTGAAAGACACAAAGCAGTGTTGTCAGTAAATAAACTATTTCAGTATACACCGACGAAGTGTAGTTGTTGGAAATTTGGCTAATGTGGATGCATAGATGTTGTCATTATGGAAACATATGATCTCTATTGAGAGCGTAGAATCTGGAATGCAAGTATAGCAAGTTGAAGGAAGAAATTGTCTAAGTTTGGATACAGTGATCCTGACAGAGCACCCGATGAAGATTTAGTTGGCGACATCCACTGGAGCAATATTTTTGTTTGTGTAGTTAACTAAAGCTTCTATAGAGTATGAGGATACCCCATCTTAGTGTGCATAAAGTTTGGAGCAGTACGAACAAAGTTATTCAAAGTTTACCGAAGATAGTTTTTGCAGACAGAGCAGTTTTGGAGACAGTTTTAGCAAAAGAGTTAAGGGATTATTTTTGCTTGTCAAAATAATGACTTAACATTATGAAGGGATGACATCCTAGATGTTTTCTCTTGGATAAAGATTTTGGAAGCCGACCATGTAAAGTTATTAGCTTTAATAACTCATATATTAGGCATACTTGAAATGTAATGAAATATAGAAGTGATATGTAAAAAGAAAGAAAAGATAACTTGCGATAGTTGTTTATTGTGATAGCAGCAAAGGCTATTGATGTGAAGTTGTAAGCAGTACCATATTACAGTCAGAAACATTTTGTATTACCTATTTGGGCAGTGAGCTCAGCTGGTGATCAAGTTTTGTAATCTAACTCCTAACAGGGTTAAGGCTTCTAACAAGGCCTAAAGTCCTTTAACTAGGACAGATCTACTATACATTGTAAATTGACTCCTAACAGGGTCCAATATCCCTAACATGATACTTTTGATTAGTGATCTTTGTGGGTACCATCCCCACCGGGGTTTTCCCTTGGCCAGGGTTTCCTTGAGAACATATGATGTGTTATGAGTTCTTTCTATTTACTACTATGTTTGTTAATCAACTTGATAATCTTTGTATGCACTAAAGTAATCTGTTATATCCATAAGTGGGCAAAAGAAAAAGTTTGTGAAATACCGATTCACCCCCCCCTCTCAGTATTTCCTATTTCTAACAATTGGTATCAGAGCACAGTTACTCAGAGAAGGAACATTCAAGGAAAGCTTAGCAGCTTGAGTAAGATCTCTATGGATATGGATCAACTTCAGAAGAATCTTGAAGAAGCTCTTGAATAGATTGATATGCTTATTGATGAAAGAAACTCCTTAAGAAGAAAATATGAAGATGCAAAGAATGCTATTGACAAATTAAAAGGTAAGATTGAAGATCTGAAATCTGAAAAGAAATCTGATATGCTTGTTGAAGATTGTGATGAATTAGAAAAAGAAAATGAGATCCTTAAGCATGAGTTGAAGATAGTAAATCTGAAGCTTAGTATGAAAGATGGAAATTTGAGATCTGATAATGAAAAATTGAAAATTGAGAATGAAGATTTGAGGTCAAGACTTGAAAAGGAAACATTTGAATTTGAAAAAGTAAAAATGCAGTATGTGGAACTTGAGAACTATAATAAAATTGTGAAAGGTGAATTAACTCAATATAAACAACAGCTTGAAAGGATATATTCAAAAAGTGATAAGATTGAAAAACAAATTTCTTTTGAAGAACCATTCTTTGATAGGACTAGATTTGGATATAGTATGTTTAGAACAAACCATGAAAGTAAGAAGCCAGATTTGAAGACATCTGAAAGTGTGGAGGAAATAAAGCTAGATGAGAACACATTGGAAGATCCACCTAAAGAAGAACCACCTAGAGAGAAAGAAGAATCAAAGCAAGAAGAATCAAAATAGGAAGAATCATTTAAAGGTATGCAAAGAGAATTCAAAGGTAGATGTTTTGCTTGTAATACTATTGGGCACATGAAGAGAGATTAAACAGGTAAACAATTTAAACCCTTTAATGGACATTGTTATAATTGTCATAGTTTTGGACATAGAGCTAACGAATGTAGAAGACCTAAAGTAATTTTGAATAATTATGATAGAATGATTGGGAATACTAACAATGCAAATAAGAAATCTATTGAAGAAATGAATCAAAGAAAAGTGGTAGTATGTTTTAGATGCAACAAAGTAGGACACATTGCTAGAAATTGTAGGTTACAGATTAACCAGCAAGGACAAAGATTTGGAAACAATGGAATCATTTGTCAGATATGCAACAAGTTTGGACACTCAGCAAGATTTTGAAGGATGAACAATGGAGGTTATCATCATAACCCTAACCCTAGGAACAATGCAAGAAGGAATGAAAATGCAGGAAACAAAGAGAAAGGTTGTTGTAGCAATAAAGATGAAGTTAAATTTGATAGAGGCACAAATCAAGGAGGTATAGTTAGCACTGAAAGTAGTCAGGAAGGTAATGTAACCGATGGTAAGGATGAATCTTTACCTGACCCTTCTTTAAGTACTTAAATTATGTAAGTTTTTGTAGTTTAGGACTTAGAATTAGTGTAGATTAGGAATTTGAATGAGCTAAGTTTTTCACAATTAGATATAGGTTTATTATGTTATATAGGTTTATTATGTTGAATGAGTTAAGTTTTGCACAATTAGAATCAGCTTTTTGAGCTTTTAGTGGTAAAATGAATGAATGTGATGTCAGATCGAGTTAATGTGAAGTGTTATAAGGTCGAAATTGAAGATATTATGGTTACAAAGTGATTGAAAAGAGATTTGAAAGAAGAAAAGTGAGTTGAGGATGATTTGAAGAAGTTTGGAAGCAGTTTGCAGCGACGATCATACCAAAACCCTAGATTTGCAAAGTTGAGGTATTTTTTGATCTTTAATCAGTTGATAAGATGGATATTTCTATGGTTCATAATGTTAAGGATAAGAATAGACCAAAGATTAAGAAAGAACTAGTAGAACCAACTGAAATTGATGATAGTCTAGCATTATCATCCGTACCAGATGGAGTATTGCACATTGAGAATGTTAAAGGATATTTAGGTTGTAAGTTTGAAACTTTGGGAGATGCAGATTTTAGTGATGATTACAGGAAATTGTACAATCAAGACATGTCAGTTAAACCAGCTTATGGGCACCTAGAGAACAATGAAATTATCAAATATTCCATGAAGTATGAATTCAATGATGAGGAATCTACCAAGATCATTTTAAGTAGAATCCACAATGGGAAATTCTGGATGGAGGATAGAGTTATTGATATAACTGCCGACCTAATTCATGAAGTTACTGGATTATCAAAAGTTGGAGAGATTCCACTAAATGAAAAGAACATGAGAAAGATTGTTTTAGATAACACTGGATCTAGTTATAATGGTAGAGGAATTGTGATAAGTAAGATTAAGCAAGATGATGTTAGGTACCTTTGCAAGATCCTAACAACTAAATTCTATGGTAGTTCAAGGGAAGATGACATGGCTATAGAAATGATTCATGTAGCTTATCTTATGTGTATTGAGAAGAAACCAGTAGACCTATGTGAAATTTTGAAAATTTAGTTATTTGAGAACTTAGAAAAGATTAAGAAGGCTAAGTACACATAGTTTAGGTTTTCATCTCTGATAACCTATATGTTTTTCCATATTTTGAGAAGATTTCCTTACACAGTTGATTGGAGTGACAATGTGAACACAATGGAAAGAATAAAAACAGTATACATGAAGCACCTTTTTGATAAAGTTAATGATAGTGTGAAGCTTGTATTGAAGACTTTTCAGAATATTGTTAAGAACAAATCAAGGATTCCTCAATCCTTAGTTGAAAAGCATAGAGATGACATTTTTTTTACGGTTGACACTGATTTCACCTACATTGAAGCAGTTGAGCCTAGAATGGAATTCATAGACCCTCTTGGCTATGAAATATCTGAAGCAGAAATAGTAGGATATGTGAATAGATTGTTAAAGTTTGAGTTGGATGGTCATGCAAATAGGTTTGGAACCTATGAAGAGAATTTCAACTCTGCAATAAGTTTGAGAGAAAAGAAGCAATCTAGTAAGAGAGTTGAATCTACTATGAAGAAAATATTGAAAGAATCTAGTATGTCAAGTCATGAGTTTGACATAGCTAAGAAGACTGCAGAAGCCCTGAGGCAAAGTGAAAATCTTGTAATTTCACTTGAGACATCAAGTGCAGATCCTGTTGATCCTATTGTAGTAAAGGTAAAAGTTGAAGTACCTAAAAAAGATGAAGGAGATAAATCTTTTTCTCCTATTCCTAGCAAAAGAGTAAAAGTGAGTGCAACAAGACCCGACAAGAGACAGAAAGTGGTTGTACCACCTATACCTAGAAATGTAGTAGTAATTAAAGATGATGATGTAGTTTCAATCAAGAAGAAAACTTGGAAACCAAGAATTGAAAGAGTTAATGAAGATATATTGAAGCATGGAGACTTCACTAAGTTGAATAAATTCTATGATCTATATGGATCATTTGACAGATTGAACTTTTAAAATGCAATGGTTACACACATGATTGTGGTAGATAAGAAACTTAGCACTGTTCATGGTAAGATCCCAGAAGATTTGTATAACAGACTTGTGAATAGAAAATAGAGGGCACAAGAAGAGGACATAAAGATGAGAGAACATGTAATTAGACAGTTCTGTGAAGTTAAGGATGAAGATCATTTGAAGAGATTCTTGAAGTCTCTTGGAACTCTATTGAGAACTAAGAGAAGAACAATCCTTATAATGGGAGGCAAAAAGGAGGAAGTACAGAAAGAGACAGAGCAAGCAGTAATGCAAGTTCTTGCAGATATAGTTGTAGAAAAGCATGTTGAATCAGACCCTCAACAAAAGCAATCAGAGGAACCACATGCAGAGGAAGTTGGTATTGAAGAAGTTCCATCTTCTTCACATATCAATATTGGCAAAGAATCAATGGATATTGAAGGCACCAAAGTGACTCTAGAATCAGATGATGCAGTATTTCATGATCTAGGAAACATTGTTGAAAATTTGGCTTTGGGAGAGCAAGAAAAGGTCACAGAATCAGAGAAGAATATAGAGGTAGAGGAAGCACCTGCAGTATTAGAATCAGTTCCAGCAGAGCAGTCAGTTAAAGGCAAACAAATTTTGACAGAGGCCACTACCTCTAGTGCACCTTCTATACCAGTTGAAGACATTAGTGCACCTGACAGTAAGAAGAGGCATATTGGCTGAATGTTTGAAGACCTTGCAAAAGAAGTTGAAGATGATGATTAGCTTGAGTTCATCACATCTCTGAATAAAATTATTGGAAAGAATAAGAAGGTGAAAGACCTTGAAGGAAAAGTTAGAGTTTTGACAGAGAAACTTGAGAGTGTGATCAACACTAAGGTATATGAATCAGATCCACTTGAGAAAGCTCAATTAGTAATGAGTTCTTTTGACTCTGAATTTTCTAACTTGAAGGATATTGCTAAAATAAAAGTTCAGGAAGACTTTGAAGCAGAAATGCAACAAAATTTAAGTGTAAATATTCAAAATGATATTGGTAGTTTAGATGTATGCATAAAGAATTTGAGGAGACATTTTGAGACAGGAAAGAATTTGTACATACAATGCACTAAATCAGAAATCCTAACAGTTGAAGAGGATAAGAAGATCAGAGAGAAGTTAGATGTTATTACAGCTGAGACAAACACCTTGACAAGCCCTAATGTCAAGATAAGTTCTGTAGAGAAGAACATAAGGAAATTGAAAGATGAAATCAGAATGTTAGCAGAGGAGAAGAACAAAAAGATGATCAGGATTAACATCTTGAGAGAGCATGTCTCAATCAAGATATCAATTGTTGAAGATCAAATTGAGCAGTGTCTTTCAGCAAAGACATCATTTCAGAAGTTTAGCTTCAATTCCCTGCAAGCTTGCAAGACAGTAGCATACGGATTGAGTACTCTACTCAATGTTGTTGAATCCATTAGGAAGGTATGGGAGAAAGATTTTGAATCTTGGAAGTTATAATTTGGTGATTGTGTTGCAAGCCTACCGGCTTTGCAATAACTGATAATAAGGTATAAAGTTTTTGTAATTTTTGTACACCCTATCTTTGTCATTGTTGTCAAAGGGGGAGAGATAGCAGAAAATTGAATATATGTTGAGGAAGGATACTCATAGGGGGAGCTATTCTATGGAGTATGATATTGTATACATATTGTATAAACTTTTGGCTACAATTTTGTATAAGTGTTTTTGAAGTTTTGTTTGCACACTTAGCCAATTTTTCCATATGTTGCCACCAATGACAAAGGGGGAGATTGTTGGCAATTTGGCTAATGTGGATGCATAGATTTTGTCATTATGGAAACATATGATCTCTATTGAGAGTGTAGAATTTGGAATGCAAGTATAGCAAGTTGAAGGAAGAAATTGTCTAAGTTTGGATACAGTGATCCTGACAGAGCACCCGATGAAGATTTAGTTGGCGACGTCCACTGGAGCAATATTTTTGTTTGTGTAGTTAACTAAAGATTCTATAGAGTATGAGGATACCCCATCTCAGTGTGCATAAAGTTTGGAGTAGTACAGACAAAGTTATTCAAAGTTTACCGAAGATAGTTTTTGCAGACAGAGCAGTTTTGGAGACAGTTTTAGCAAAAGAGTTAAGGGATTATTTTTGCTTGTCAAAATAATGACTTAACATTATGAAGGGATGAAATACTAGATGTTTACTCTTGGATAAAGATTTTGGAAGCTGACCATGTAAATTTATTAGCTTTAATAACTCATATATTAGGCATACTTGAAATGTAATGAAATATAGAAGTGATATGTAAAAAGAAAGAAAAGATAACTTGTGATAGTTGTTTATTGTGATAGCAGAAAAGGATATTGATGCAAAGTTGTAAGCAGTACCATATTATAGTCAGAAACATTTTTTATTACCTGTTTGGGCAGTGAGCTCAGCTGGTGATCAGGTTTTGTAATCTAACTCCTAACAGGGTTAAGGCTTCTAACAAGGCCTAAAGTCCTTTAACCAAGACAGATCTACTATACATTGTAAATTGACTCCTAATAGGGTCCAATATCCCTAATAGGATACTTTTGATTAGTGATCTTTGTGGGTACCATCCCCACCGGGGTTTTCCCTTGGCCAGGGTTTCCTCGAGAACATATGATGTGTTATGAGTTCTTTCTATTTACTGCTATGTTTGTTAATCAGCTTGATAATCTTTGTATGCACTAAAGTAATCTGTTATATCCATAAGTGGGAAAAAGAAAAAGTTTTTGAAATACTAATTCACCCCCCCCTCTCAGTATTTCCTATTTCTAACAGTAGTGTATACCAAGCGTAGTATTAACTGAGCTTGTGTTCACCGACACATTTCTTTGTTAACTGAGCAAAATAGAAAGGAATTAAATGATTAGTTTAGCCGATAAAGTGATGAGCTATAAAGTGTATGAAATCAAGGTAACATATAATGTTTGTTATGAAGATCAATGGCTAACATAAATAAAAAAGGATCTAATGGAGCAGATTGAAACATGTTACTGACACATCAGCCGAGGGAGCTTAAAGTGACAAAATCTATGAATATGATTAAGCGGCAAAATTTGATGGAGGAAAAGAAAATGATTTACTTGTCTATATAAGAGACATTGGTTTCATTATGAAGCATACTAGAAGAAGAAGATACTACAGAATTATTGTGTGGAGAAGTTTTTTTGATCATACTGGTTAATGAGAACCAAGCTGTAGAATAATTATTGAGCTACAGAGAATTATTACCGACGGACAGTAAGTTGATACAATATTGAATCTAAAGTGTTATATTGGTCAGAAATATCTGAATGAGCTGAACATTGATCTGTAAACTACAAACTGAAGTTGTATTTAGGTAGATCATCTACTATTACATATTTAACCATTGAACATAGTCAAATCTCTTAACCGAGTGGACTATGAAAGTATTTTGATGTTTCATTCATAGAGTGAACATTGTTATCTTGTCAACCCCATAGTGACTGTTGGTTGGACTATAACTTCTAGTCTAAAATCCTCTAACAAGGTCACACCTAATAGTGTGTTTGTAAACCTTTAATAGGGTTGGGTCTTCACCGACCTCACTTTAGAAGAGTGAACAATTTTTGGGTTGCCAATCCTAGGTGGTTTTTCCCTTTACAGGGTTTCCACATTAAATCCCTTGTGTTATGTGTTGATTGTGATTATCATACTTTGCATATTACATGTTAGATTTAATCGGTAATTATTAGAAAGTTAAGACTGACAATCGGTAAATACACAGACAGTGAAAGTATTATATGGTTACCGACTAGCAGAAGTAGTAGAATTGTTTTGGATTATACATTTTGATTTGTGACACTGGATAACTTATTCACCCCCCTCTTAGTTATTCTAACAGGGTGTAGTTGTACAAGAAGATGCAAGGTCTTAAACAAAAAGACATGCATGTGAAGAAGTACATTGAGGAATTTTATAAGCTAAATATCAGAGTAGAACATGAGGAATATGTTGAGGAGAAACTTTCAAGATACATTGGGGGACTGAGGTTTAATATACAAGATGAACTTAGTCTTTCTACCCCTAGATCTATGGAATAATGTTACAAAATAGCCAAGAAGGCTGAGAAAAATATAAGAAGAATACAAGAGAGATAAGAGAATGGTGGAGGAAGTTCAAACTGAGGTAGAGGTGTTAGATTTAATGAGGCATAAGGTCAAAAAAATGCTGACAAAGGTAAGGAACAAATTGTGGATGCAAGGCAAGGACAAAGAGGATGAGGTAGATTTGGTTCAGGAGAAGGTAGTGGTATCTTCACAGGGAAGTGGTTTACTTGTGGAGAAGTGGGACATCAATCATACAAGTGTCTTGAGAAGGAGGCAAACATGAGGAACGTAGATAGAAGAGTGAACTTGGCACAAGGGGAAGAGGAAAACTACAAGAGGAAGGATAGGGATCTAATATGGCAAACCTAGAAGAAGGAGAGTACCTAATGGTAAGGAAGACACTTGTGTAGCAACAAGAGAGGCAAAAGGCATCAATCTTTAGAACCAATTTCAAAAATTATGGTAAGATTTGTAGAATGATCATAGATTTTGGTTCTTTTGATAATTTTGTATCTTATGAAATGGTAAACAAACTGAATTTGAAAATTTTTCCACTTGATTGACCATATAAGGAATCTTGGGTGAATAATTAACAAAACATTGTAATAAGGGAACAAGCTTATGTTTATTTTTCCATTGGAGGGTATGTTGATAGATTTTTGTGTGATATAGTCCCTATGACATGTTGTCATATCATTTTGGGAAGGCCATGGCAAGCATCTAGAAGGACAATTCATTATGGTTTTGAAAATGTGTATATTGTGCATAAGAATGGTGAAAATTTCACTTTTACACAACTTCCTAGTAATGTTGATGAAAGGAACAACACTATTTCTTTTGGTAAAAATGATTATGTGGATTTGTAGAAGAAAAAAGTGTAGGAGTCTATGGTATCATTGATGAATGGTGCTCCCCTTAATACCACAAACACATAACAGAAATAGAGAAACAACAACAATATGCAAGAATAGAAAATGGGCTTCTTATTATCTCCACAAATGTGGAATTACAAACTTTTAGAATTACAATATGCAAAGCCACATGGGCATTCCCTTACAATATTTTGTAGGACAAAGCCTCAAATAAATACCCAGATCTACTACCCAGAACTGCCCTGAACTGCCTAAGACAACACTACAACCTTCCTTACATAGGCAATTTTCCACCGCTTGGGAAGAAGGTTCCATAAATTTAGCCCTTTAGGCTGACCAAACTTAGAATTATTTTATTTTACAATTTACTACATCAAAGTCATCTCAAAATAACTTTTGAAATCCAAACAAATTTTTTGAAGGAAAATCATTTTTCGCTATTTCAGGTGACCCAACTTCCGAAGACCATAAGTCATCGCCAATTGACCCGATTGACTACTATAACCCCATTTTGAAAAGGCCATGAAGCACTCTACAGCCTTGACTCATGCAAGCACCTATCACCCAAACTTTTGACCTCATCTAGGGCCTCTAAAGCCTTCAAAATTGAGTTCAAAGTTTCTGTACCCTTTTGCCACTACTGAAAATCTTCAATATCTACAAAGCTAGACTTGATCTGTCAATAAAACTTTACTGGTAGGCTGATATGACCAAAATGAACTTCCAAGGAAGAAATTAGAACATTCTGAGATCGGATGACCAACTTACTAAAAATAGAAAGTTTCCATAAATAGCAGCTCTGCATAAGATGGCCCTTAGTGAAAAGTGAACATAAATGTTTTTGGGTGATGCAAGATCGCTCTTACACCCAGGATGCTCCTGCATCAGACACCTGGGGTAATTTGAGAAGTGACCCTGTCATGACTCAGATGTGCAGAGGAAAACCAAGATAGTTAACCTCCTCCTTTGTTAGCCATGATGAATGTTCAACAGGTTGTCCTTTCCACTTGACCAGATATTCTTCATATGTCCTATTCCTTGTGC
This sequence comes from Chamaecyparis obtusa, assembly GCA_027943335.1. Classification (NCBI taxonomy): domain Eukaryota; kingdom Viridiplantae; phylum Streptophyta; class Pinopsida; order Cupressales; family Cupressaceae; genus Chamaecyparis; species Chamaecyparis obtusa. The sequence goes on from BSBK01002345.1 coordinate 1,030,032, forward strand.
TTCTTCCAACATGACTGTCTAGTACGTCTTCAATGTCCTTGATATCTGAGCCGGTTGCTGGAATACTCCAATGTGCTGTTGTAACCTCATATTCAACACCTCCTTCATGATACTCTGTCAGATCTGAAACATTAAATACTAGTGAAATATTTAGCTCAGTAGGCAACTCGACCTCATATGCATTTCCTGAATCATGCTTCTTCAGTATCTTACATGGCCCAAACTTCTTCATTTTCAACTTGTTATATGTACCAACTGGAAATCGCTCCTTCCGCAAATGAACCATGACTTCATCTCCAACCTAAAATTCCTTATGCCTCCTTTTCTCATCTTCCTTAGCCTTATACTACACATTCATTTTGGAAATGTGCTTCCTCACCTCCTCATGGATGTTCTTCAAATGTTCTGCAAAATCCTTAGCTTTAGCACTACTTATTTCTCCTTTATCTATCTTTGTCAACTCAAATGCATTTCTTGGATTACTTCCATATACAATTTGTGGATGATGTGATGAACTAAAATTCAAATCTATCTTCAACTCTTCACTTTCTGCTAATGTCATTCTATGTGTTGCCTTATTTGGCAAATTGTCTCCTGGAATCAAGTCCATCTAATGACTGATCTTTCTTATTGGTGGTAATCCATTAGGCACATTATTGGATATAATATCCTAAAACTCATTCAATAATTCTACAGCTTCTACAGGTACATCTTCTACTTCCCCTTTCCCAGCCTTTGGAATTAAGGTAAAACACATATGCTCTTGCCGCATACCATCTAAAAAATTTCCTCTATCAACAAAAGTTATTCTCGCATTACCACATACCTTTTCTTCTATTTCCTTCAATGGTTTTAGCTTATGTCACACTCCATCCTTTATCAGGGAATAGCTATTCACACGACCATCATGTACAACACATCTATCAAATTGCCACAGTCTACCCAACAACATATGACATGCATCCATAGATATGATATCACATAGTACCTCATCATGGTACCCACTGATCTTGAAATTCACTAGGCACTATTCACTGACCATGACCTTGTGGTCATCCTACACCCAGGAAACCTGATATGGATGTGGATGTTTCTGTCTCTTGAGCTTTAACTTTGTCACCATCTCTTCTAACACCAAATTGTCAGTACTACCACTATCAATAATCACATCACAACACTTACCCTCACACTTGCACCTGGTGTGAAACAAGCTCCTTCTTTGCTCAGGTTCATTCTCACCACTCAACAAGACTCTTCTGTTAATCAACTTTTCTCCTCTTTCAGCATCTTCAGAATTTGAGGATCTGACATCTTCATCTACATGTGCAACTCTAGCCTAGCCTTCATTCCTCCTATCCATCCTTCCTTGGCATTAAGGACATTCAAATGCCCTATGACCTTCTTCTCCATAGTGAAAACATGTTCCATGGAAGCCTCCTCTTCTTGAACCTTGTCCTCTTCCTCTTCCTCTCTGATCTCTATTATTCTGATCTTGGAAATGATTGAAATGATCTCCTCTCTGATTCTGATTGTTACTGGCCTCATCCTGCTTTTTCAAATTTTTATTTTGATCTTCATATGACCGTCCACCAGATCTTCCATCATGACCTCTTTCGCTTTGTCTGCTCTCAAACTTCTTACTCAACTTTTCCTCTACTTTTAGGGAAAACTAGTATGCCTCTTCAATATTGTTCATTTGAACTAGATTCAGCTCCTCTTGAATGCTCAGCCTCAACCCATTAAGGTAACGAAAAACTTTCTCCTTATCATCTTCCACATGTCTTGTTCTGATGAGGATTCGATAGAAATCCTCTGTATACTCTTGAACAGATCTTCTTACTTTCTTCAAACTTTGCATTTCCTTAGTAGGTCAAGCTCATAATCAACATGAATGAACTATCACTTCAATTTTTCCACCATTCGATCCCATCTTGTGATTTTATCCTTTCCTCTTCTATTTCTCTCTAACTAAATCTCTTGCCACCAGATCTTCGCATGACCTTTCAATCTGGCTTTCACGAATTTGACCCTATCAGGATCCTCAATATCTTCATACTCAAAATATTCTTCACATTCATTGATCTGGTCGATCAACTCCTCTGGGTTAAGATTTCTAGAAAATGTTAGGACCTCAATCTTAGGTCTCTTCCCGATCTTTGAAATGGCTCGAAAAAGTCTTTCTTCCTCCTGGTTCACAACTTCGACTTCTCCTTCTTGATCTTCTTCTTTGACTTCATCCTCACTTTCATCTCTAACATTAAGATTCATTCCTCTGCGAATCTCCTCTTGCAATACTCACACTTGTCTCTGTAGTGCCCTAACCTCAGGTGTTACAACACCAGCTCTTCTACCACATTTCCTTCATGGAGGAATTTTCATGATGCACATTGAAACCCTAACCACGGTCCTGGTGCAAACTGCCTAACAATTGACATTCTATTTACACAGAAACCCTAACCCATGGTCCTGGTGCAAACTGCCTCACAATCGGTGATCTATTTACACACTCAGGAACTCCTGCTCTGATACCACTTGATGAAGGGTGCTCCCCTTAATACCACAAACACATAACAGAAATAGAGAAACAATAACAATATGCAAGAACATAACATGGGCTTCTTATTATCTCCACAAATGTGGAATTACAAACTTTTAGAATTACAATATGCAAAGCCACATGGGCATTCCCTTACAATATTCTGTAGGACAAAGCCTCAAATCAATACCCAGATCTACTACCTAGAACTACCCCGAACTACCTAAGACAACACTATAGCCTTCCTTGTATAGGCAATTTTCCACCACCTGGGAAGGTTCCAAAAATTTAGCCCTTTAGGCCGACCAAACTTAGAATTATTTTATTTTACAATTTATTACATCAAAGTTGGCTCGAAATAACTTTTGAAACCCAAACAAATTTTTTGAAGGAAAATCATTTTTCGCTATTTCAGGTGACCCAACTTTCAAAGACCATAAGTCATCGCCAATTGACATGATTGACTATTATAACCCCATTCCGGAAAGGCCACAAAGTGTTCTACAACCTTGACTCACACAAGCACCTGTCACCCAAATTTTTGACCTCATTCGGGGCCTCTAAAGCCTTCAAAACTGAGTTCAAAGTTTCTGTACCCTTTTGCCAATATTGAAAATCTTCAATATCTACAAAGCTAGACTTGGTTTGTCAATGAAACTTTACTGGTAGGCTGATATGATGAAAATGAACCTCTAGGGAAGAAATCAAAACATTCCAAGATCGGATGACCAACTTACTGAAAATAGCAAGTTTCCATAAATAGCAGCTCTGCATAAGATAGCCCTTATTGAAAAGCAAACAGAAATATTTTTGGGTGATGCAAGATTGCTCTTACACCTAGGATGCTCTTGCATCAATCATGCCTAAGACAAAAGACATCTTTATTGGTCATGAAATCTGGAGTTTATGAGATTCATACATGATAACCCAGTTTTGAAGGGTCACTGGTTGAGGGGACAGTCAAGGTCTGGATGTTGATAGTGTTCATTGAGGGAAGGGGGATTGTAAAAGACTTGTTATCATTGTATTTCATATTTCCAATATGTTTTGATGCAAGGCAGAATAGGAGAATGAAGGATCACTCAGTGATTGCATGATAACCCAGTTTTGAAGGGTCACTGGTTGAGGGGACAGTCAAGGTCTGAATGTTGATAGTGTTCCTTGAGGGAAGGGGGATTGTGAAAGAATTTTTATCATTGTATTATGTATGTCCAATATGTTTGGATGCAAGGTAGACCAGGAGAAGGAAGGATCACTCACTGATTACATGATAACCCAATTTTGAAGGGTCACTAGTTGAGGGGAAAGTCAAGGTCTAGATGTTGATAGTGTTCCTTGAGGGAAGGGGGATTGTGAAAGGCTTGTTATCATTATATTATGTATTTACAATATGTTTGGATGTAGGGCAGACCAGGAGAATGAAGGATCACTCACTGATTGCATGATAACCCAGTTTTGAAGGGTCACTGGTTGAGGGGATAGTCAAGGTCTAGATGACTAGGCCATTCAAGGACCCTATTTCTTTGTATTAATTTCTGTTAAAATTGGATGCATGGATTTCTTGTGAATTATCGGTTGCTATGTATCTTGCAACTGCATCTGTAAATTTGCATATACTTCTCTAGGGTTGTAAGCCACTTAGGGATCAAAATAGAGAAACTAACTCAAAATCATTCTTTGTCCTATTTCCTTTTAACAAAGTCTCAACTATAAATGATATAACAATACATTTGATGCCCTAAGCTATCAATACAAATGGCGCTTAGCTAGAAGCTCACGGGCTGTCCATTTGATAACCATAGTCAACATTTCAAAAAAATGGTTATCCTTGAGCACAAGCACTAATAACATCAAATAATGGAGTTAAAGCACTAAATAAAAATTGTTCTTTGTCCTATTTCCTTTTAACAAAGTCTCAACTATCAATGATATAACAATACATTTGATGCCCTAAGCTATCAATACAAATGGTGCCTAGCTAGAAGCTCACGGGCTGTCCATTTGATAACCACAGTCAACATTTCAAAAAAATGGACATCCTTGAGCACACACACCAATAACATCAAATAATGGAGTTAAAGCATGGGCTAGGGCATGGCACCAGTAACATCAAATAATAGAGATAAAGCACCGGCTAGGGCATGACACTAGTAGAATGCGGTCATTTCAGAGAGTATTCATGATAAAATAAAATGCTATGTATATGAAATTTGTAGTCGAATATGATGCCAGATGCTTGAAAGATGAAGAAATCACATAGCTTCTCTCACACGTGCCTAGGTCATTTTCTCCCACTCCTTTCCTATGCTAATCGAAATAAAAATGTTTTGGCACTTCACTTATTTTTTATGTATACCGGAAACTGTCAGAATTTCGATGGTCAATTTAAAACCCGTCGGAATACCAACATCATCGGGGCCTATTTAAAAAAAAAATAACAAATTCATTAAAAAAATTTACCCATCAGAAGTGTCTGTCAAAATTTGGCCCCAAATGTAGTAGTGAATATAGAAGACTTAAATTTGATATTTCATTTGAATCGATCAATGAAAGGTTTATACAAGTTGCAACCCTAGTTAATGTCATTTGGTAAATATATCATGGCATAACAATTCCTTTTAAACTTAAAAAGGGGGAGAGGTCTTACTAAAATGCATTGTAATAATAGAACCATAGGGTTGATACTTTTTCAAACTCTCATTTACTTTAAGACATATTATAGTGATGATTATTGTAAAAAAATGATCAAATTCAAGAGGATATTAGACAAGAAGTGAATGAAGCTAAGACTCTTTTGAAGAAGCACCATACATTTCATTCATACTTTGTGAAATATATGAAATTTTTTTATAAGCTCTAGGATTCTCCATTGCCATCTTTCTTTGATTAGGAAGGAACTAAGAGGTAACGTGATGACTAGAAAGAAAAGTTGATTAAGTTTCCAAAATATATCATCGAAGAAATCAACAAAGATGAGGAGAAGCTCGTTGAGAACTTAGGATTTCAATTGCACATGGTTTCTTTTATGAAATTCAATATGTCACATTTTAATAGTTTTGCAACCACTTTTAATATATATTATAACAAAATCACATGAACTAGGTAAATCAATGTGCATTCTCTAAGAATTTACCCCTAAGCACTTGATTGAGGTCTTCTTGTTAAAAAAATTTCCTTCCTCTCCTAATTCAATTTCATAAAAAAAAATATGGGTTGTTAATTATAGGTGTCCCCTTTAATTATTTCATCAACTTGGTCACTACTTTCTTATGTAAGGATTTTTTTTTTTATAGTAAGAGTTAAAGGTTGGAGAAGCAACATAGTTTTCAATGCCTTGGTTGTTTCACTCTCAACCAATTTACTAAAGATTGTTTAGTTTTGCAAGCATTGGAATTCAATTGTAATTATTACTGTAGGATAATGATATAAGGATTTAAAGCCCTCTTTAATTGTATAAAAGGAATTCAAAAGACCATTATCCATCCTCCTAAAATCTTTGTACGAATAGAATAGAATAGAATAGTTCCAAGTTTACGATATGATGTCCATAGTCTATATGTTTCCTTCATGAAAAAACAAATTCGTTTATGAAATATATGATCTAAATTGTACTAGATCTTTAATCATGCCTACTATTTTCTAATGATTACATATATGCTCTAAATTTTACTCATTAATTTGCATATCCTATTGCTAGTTGTTGGTCTTCCAATTTGTGACTAAAGTCCTTGATGTCATTGAGTTGGCTAGCCACATCCCCTAACATTCATTATAAATTACCAATGAACTTAATATTTAAAACTTAATAGTATGCATTAACTTATTCCTACTAAGTCCAAGACTATGGTCCTTGCATTTGTCTTAGTTGGCAAACCCATAATATGGTTACATATATTTAGAAGGTTGGCCCACTTGTCTCAAATAAACATCTTTAATTAACACTGGGAATGAAAAATTATAATCAAAATACATTTAACTCACTTTTATACTAAATAAAAGGGATTTGTAATTGTAAGTATTTCTTATATGGTGAAAAAAAGCTGAAACAAAGGTAGGCAGTTGGGAGTAGGGACAGGTTCATACTCACTAATCAGGAAGACTATGCTCAGGAAGATTGCAAAGAAACATACCTAACAAACCTATTTTTCCTCTTCATCTATTCAAATTCTAGGTAAGGTTTGTTGAACAACCAAAATACTAGAGGGGAGTGAATTAGTATTCCCTTAAACCTTTAGAATTAGTTCACTTAATATTTTGTTGAATCACTTTAATATTCATGTAATAGAAAGAAGTATGTAATCAAAAAAATAGTTGAAGTTTTAAGCAACATACACAAGAGCACACTAGAATTTTATTGTGGTGACCTGGTTGAAAAAAAAACCATAGAGAGGGTTAACTCTTAATATAATATAAGTAATTATAATATAATACAAAATACTCACTGTCGGAGAGCTCACTGCCCAAAAAATGAAGGTTTTCTACCAAAGGTAACACTATTCAAATAGAATAAGTTGACAAAATTTGAATTGTTGTAATTGCATCTAACATATGCATAAATTTATTTCCTTTGAGGCTTAGTAGACTGACTTAGCACACTTCATTAATACTACTATGACTCACATATGTTTCTTGACCACGATCAAATATCACTACATCATATTATACTTCATAATTCACATCTTCTCAAAGGAAAAACACTTCAATTATTAAGTTAGCATAAAAAAATACTTTACATGCTTCCATAAAAATGCTTCATAAATTTCACTTACATAGGTCAACCAAGATGTAACAAAATTAAGTGCTAATTAAAATTCACACAATACTTAGTCTTATCCCAAAACCATAGGACCAAAAATACCTAACTGACAAATACTAATTACTTTGATAAAACAATATTTAGAAGGAAGAAAGAAACTTGTTATCACACAAGTTTTCACCCTTTGCTAAGATATTAAGTTAGAAACCTTGTGATTCATGAGGACATTCTCAGGTTGTGTGTAACTTAAAATGAGAATGAACCTATGGAGTTAGTTGGTTATTCTTTATACTTCACCTAAACCTAACTTAAACTAATGACTTTTTGGAGAAAATGATAAGAAGGAAACAAAGAAATGAAAACTAATCCTAAAGGTGATGCACCAAATTGATTCTCAAGATTGATACTACTTTTTATAGCATACATGTACTCAATGCAACATAACACAACTAAAAATTTACTCATACCTCTACATAAGAGTTTCATAAAGAAGGTGAAAATGTTCACAATCCAAGAAAAAAAACATGCTTTTCACAACTAGTTGTTGTTTGCATCACTTACACAATTATATGACTTGTAAAAATTTGATATATTATATCTAAAGGTCCTAAAAGTGGTAAATGAAAAAGGAAATACATAAAATATCATAGAGACATTTATCCATCTATGCTCCACACAAAGTAAAATAGGCCTTGAAAAGGTAAAATCACTTAAATCTATTAATAAAAGATGCTTTTACACAATAGGATATACGTCTAAAAATGGGATACAAGAATAATTTTCTTCTAAAAGAACTTACCAAGAGTTACAATGTAAGATGAAAAATGCCAAGAAATCCCTTTTTAATTGAAGTTTGAATAATACTTATGCTTTTCCAAAATAGTTGCATAAGAATAGGAACTACAACCTCTTTGGTCGTATGCATTCAAAAAGCCTATTTTTAAACCTTCTTAAATAATCCAAAATAACTCCAAAATGAAGAAATAGTCAATCTTACCCAATTCCATCACAATGCCCCCTCAAAAATGCATTTGACGCTCTTAAACTAACTCATAATACTCCCTATATCCTCTCCAAATGTCTAGAAACTCCTAAAACCACCCCTAGATATTTGGAAAACTCATAAATTTTCCAGTCATACCCCCCTTTGGCTCATTCATTAATGACACATGTTTATTAAGTTTGCATCATAAATCATTTTTATTAAGTGATTTATAGAATACACTTAATAAATATTAAACACTTGAAGGTAAATGCAAAAAATAAAAGAAAGGTGATGTTGGATTAAGTATGGAAAGGTAAGTACTGAGAGGGGAGGGGGAATCAGTACTTCAAAATACTTTTATCTTACTTTCTTAACCATTCACCAAAATCATAATTTTGCATGTAATAACATAAAACATATAAAACAATATCACAACACATAACTCATAACACCATTATTTTGGTATTGTATAAATCCTTGTTAGAGGATAAAAATTGTGGTGGGGATGACACCCACAAAATTCACTACTGTAATAAAAAGTCTGCTCGATTAGAGCTACAATGTTAGCTATTTTTGATAGCTTACCTTGTTAAGAATATTAACCCTGTTATGAGTCTAAAGACTGAGTAAGTCTACCTTGCTAAATGATTTTACAACTCTAATCTAAGAGTCATACCCTGTTAAAGGATTTACAATATAATATCTATTAGGATCTACTCAGTTAAGAGCTTTTACAATTTCTAATTACACACTTAATTAGTAACATAAACTTGTTCATAATAATTGCATCAATCTTATGCTTATCAGACTCAATATGCTCAATAATTATTTACCTCATAATGTGCTTCACTCATAATATCAATTATGTACTTGGTAGATTTAACTCTGAATCACATTCACAATCTTCTCTTTACTGCTTTATTACTCGGTGCCTTATCTTCTCATCACGTTCTTTCTATAATTTCTCATTCACACATATATTCTCTCATGCTCTATGATTTTCACACATTGATCCAATTTATACTTAATTATAGAAGCGGTGGAAACAATCTAGAATCTTCTCATTAAATGGTGCTAGCATTGGTTACTTCTCCAATACATATATCACATTTAATTCTTATTGGTGAATATCACCTTGTAATCACGCAAAATCATTATGTTTAAATCTCCAATGCTTTTTCAAAAAAAACTCCTAGCTGGATTTGTAAACCATTTTCTGCTCGGTGTCTAGATTCAATATATATGTAGATTCTCCTTGTGTTGGCCTGTGATGCTCGGTAATACATTTTTCTTTTACTTAGTATAATGTATTTTCTCTTAGTTTGGTAGATGTTATAACTCGATACTACTCGGTGCTTGGTTTGCCTTACTTGGTGTTTGCTCCTTATTGCCTTTACTGCAATTACCTTTTCCTTTACTTCTCTTTACCAACTAGCTTAATAGCTTTATCGAATTGAGTTTCTTTCTTTACTAAATGACTTTGACAATCAATATGAATTAATCATAACTAATGACAACAAAAGAACTCTATATGAGTATCAATCTCCCCCTTTGGCATTAGTTTGGTATCTTTGTTAAAAACCTTCAAAGTCATCAAAATGTTGTTTTCTTAGAAAAAATCAAAATTTGACCATGTATATATATCTTGGTAAAGTCAATTTCTCCCCTTGTGGCAGTACTTGTTATATGTAAAACTATCCCTCTTTTGTACATATCATCCTCTTTATACTATACAATGTATCCATTTGTTCTGTACTACCCCCCTTTTATCAAACACACACACACATAGATATATATCACCTTTATCTAATGTCTAAACAATAGTATATTATCCCCTTTTTCTTATATACATATTTCCCCCCTTTTTAACAAAAATGACAAAACAATAACTTACTGTTTATCCGATGGAGGGATCTTGTCAAAAATAGTTGTATACCTCTCATGTGCATATTTCAGTGATGCCTTCCATGAATCCTTTATTGTTTGCAACACTATAATTTGTTCACTAATATCAGTTGTTAGACTTACCATGCTATCCATAACACTTACATCTGGTGTACTCACTAAGTCTTTAGCCTTATGCACATGTTTATGCAATGACTCAATTTGTGGTATAAAAAATGTTTGTAGCTCCATTACATCCATTCTAATTTCACTCTCCTCTTTCCTCATCTCATGTTGCAATCCCATTATGTGATTTAGCCTTCGATGGTATTGTTGGATTATAGAGGGGGGGGGGGGGGGGGAGAGGGGCGGGTGAATCAATAATCCTCTATTCCAAATACCTAAAAATATTTTCTTTGATTAACTCTGTGACAGCTTGGAAAAACACACTTCACTATTTACTAACAATAGTTGTCAGGCCTCATCTCAAGCCTGTCATAGCCTTTCAGTTCTGCATTTGAGATAGACTTCTTTGATGTTATATTTTGATGCATTATAGTTTTCAACACTTTATATTATGGATTTGATCACCATAGAGGTTAGATGCACATTATGTTATGTTTATTTTGATGATTATTGTGATATCATTATGAATTCTATTTGTGTGATTAATTCAGTTGTATGAATGTTATGATGTCACGATGATGATTAATTTTGCAAATAAATTATTTATGCAATGAATATGTTACGAGCTTAGTTAAGTGATGGAATTGTATATTATATAATGGGTTGTATGTATGTTATAGATGAATTATGCCATGTGAATTATGATTTAATTAAGGATATTGCAGATGAACTATTTTGATCATGAATGTTATGAATTTACATATATATTTCCTTGGACTACTGATGTTGGACTTTAGTGTGCAGAGAATTAGACCATGGTAAATTTGGGGAACCAAAGCATAGACCTATGTGAAATCAGTTCGAGCCAAGGTTGCTTCTAATGAGAGGCAAAAACCTCATTGTAATTATATTTTATTTTGTAAATGTATTGAGCTTGTATGTCTCAATTTATTTTAAAAACTTGATATTTCATTTTATGTATGTGAATGCTCAAGTGGAAATGCCATGTGGCCTGTGATGTGTGATTTGTGTGTTGTGTCACTTGACACTTGTAAAGTGTACATGTGGCCATGACATGTTCCTCTTGAGGATTGGTTGTCCACCAACCTAGGATAGCACCCCTTTTAGGATCCCCATGTGAATCCCTTGGTTAGGGAGCTTGAGGTAGTGTCTTATCATAGAATTTAAAATTTGATCTTGCCATGAGTTTTTGGAGGGCTTAAAAGGTGCCTAGGGGTATGTTTAGGCCATTTTTGATTAGCCCACTTGGTATACCTATGGGTAAGGGTCATTTTTCACCATAGGACAACTCCTTGTTGACCAAAAGACCCTTCCAAAAGTTGGATTTTCAAAATGGCCGAAAATCAAATTTTGGAAGCAAGGTCTTGGTTAGCACACCCATCCATTGGGATGCAAAGTCTTTGCCCACTTTTTGGCCAACCTTTTTAGAGACCCATTTTTGGAAAGCTTGTAAGGGCTTGGGGAAGACCACCCAATGGGAAGGGAAATCTTATCCCTAGGAGTTTGTGGGAAGAAGTGTAGAGGTCTTTTTAGTGGGGACTCTTCATTTTGGAGAGTTTGAACACCCACTCTCTAACTTAGAGATTAGATGAATTTGGAGAAGCTTGGAAAAAAAGAGAACTCATCTTCAACATCCACCATATTTTCTTTGGATCTAGGTTGGTGGCTCCAACTTGTTTTATTGTTCTTGTTGCATGAGTAAAATTTGTATTGTGTGATGAGAGAGTTTTAGTTCTATCTTCATGTTTATGTTAGTTTATTATTTATGTTGAGAAGTTGAGCAATGTAGATCCTATTCTCCTTTAGATATTGTGGAGATCATGTTTTGTGGTAGTGTAGTAATGTGTTTTTTTCTTGTTCTTGTAAAGAGTATATTTATTTGGGAGTTCTCAAGGCCACACTCACCCTTGGGAGGGAAGAGTAGTCTTGGGGGTGAAGGATTTTAGGATAGCTCATGGGTGTAGAGTCTCTCCTCAAGGAGGAGAGGGAGAAATCATGGAGTATGGGCTCCTTGATGCCATTTCCATGGGGGTCATAAGGGTATTTTTCTTTGGCTAAATTTCCTTGGGGGTCATAAGGGATGTGGTTGAGTTGTGTATGGGAGTAGAAGCTATGTGCTACTTCATGCCTTGCAAAGACTTGTATTAATTTTATTTATGGTTTTGGATATCTCCCCATTGGAGTATTTGGTCCACATTCACCCCAAAAATGGGTCTTGTGTGACCCTTGTGAAATCCTTGGGAAGGGGTTTTTATTTCTTCACATTGATGGTAGATTTGTTTTGTGAAGTTTTGTAGCTTGTGTGTGTGTAACCCGTTTATGCTTTGGTTCCACTAGCTCAGGGGTGGCTTCCTAGAAGCCTAGGTTGGAAGGTGAGCTTCCCCATGACCTATTCTACTTTTATTTGTAGGTATTGAAGAGATTACACTTGAAGTGAAGCTTGGAAATAGCTCTATTTTTGCTTACTTGTTTAACTATGTTGTAAGGTTAGTAGTATCCTAATGTAGAAGGGAGTCCAAATGGGAGCCCTTTTGTGTTTTGAATGAAGAGTTCACAAAAAAAAAGAGGGTTGTTGTATTTAGAAATGCACTCTATGATTTATTCAAAAGTATGATGTTACTTCATAGTTTTCTCAATAGTTGACTGTAATATGTAAATAGTGCAATAAAAGAGTTGCATTGTATATGATAGAATAATCTTATTTTAATCCTTGGAAGTTTAAGATTTAAAGTGCATCATTATTGTTTGTTTATATTTCAGATTCTGTCATTTTATTATGTTGTTGAAATATTAAGTTGTTTCATTTTAAAAATAACCCTTCTTTTAGGTAGAAAACTTTTTAAGTTAGTATATTTCTACTTTGTATAGTTCACTCATTTAGAAAAAAAATTTTTCCATTCCATTTCAAGGAATGTATTCATTTGTAAAATCTATTTTTTTTCAAGAAAAATATATACATAAGCACCTATTTAAAAAAAAGGTATAAAGTCTAGATTGGATAAACTAATGCTTTATTGATTAGTAGGATAGATTATTTCAAGTGCAAATAGAAAACTATTCTATTTTAGAACAACTATACATTTGGTACATTCTGTTACTTTAATCTTTTAAAAAAATAAATAAATATACGTATATGTTCCCTTTGATAGCATTTAGACATAGTTTAAATTATTTAGATTTTCCTTATAAACTATTTTAAAATGCTATTTTTAAACCTGCAAATTAAAACAGAAAGTTAGTATTCTGTTTAAAAAAAAGATCTCATGTTATGAACATATGTTTAGAATAAAATTTGCTTTGTAAATGTTCTTTTAAAAGGGTAGTTGTTGTTTACCTTTAAAAATATTTAGATTTAAAGGAAAATGAATAATATGTATATTTACATTATTAAATCTGTTCATAACAATGTTATAAAAAAAAATATATATATATATACATTATATAAAATATAATATATATATATATATATATATATATTACAAAATATATATTATATAAAATATATTATATAATATATATTACAAAATATATATATTATATAATATATATATTTAAAAAAATTAAAAAAAAAAAACATTTAACAAAAAAAATTTTAAATAAAAAAAAATTTAAATTTTTTTTTTTGGGGGGGCCGACTGTTGCCGCACTCCCCTCCCTCCATTTTCTTGCGCGCAGGGCGTGTGGGCTAGACCCACGGCCTGTGGCACCACAACCGAGGTTGTGGAAGGTCGCAGGTTGCGTGGCCTTCCCACAGCCTGCATGGCTGTGACCACGTATGTGGAAGCGACAATGGGGCTGGGGTTGAGCCCAGCTCCCCCCCCTTTTCTTGCGATTTTTAAAAAATTATTTTAACATTATAAAAAAAAAATAGAACACAAGAACTATAAAAAAAAAATGACAGTAATATTATTTAAAACAAAAATAAAAGAGGGCAGTGCCATTCAACAATATGTGTTGATATTTTCAAAACAAAAAAAGGGGGGGTTTTCTTACCATGAGAGTTCACATAGTTTTTTTTTTAATGCTCATAATCCGGTTGTTCTTGATGAGGGTTTGGCACAAAAATGAATATATGCATATACATCCATAATGGATGTAAATGCACAAATGCATTTGTGGGCTCACCCAAAATCTTCCTCCATTGCATGCCTTCCAAATCCTCCATACCTGCAACAAAAATGATCAAAACCCATGAAGAAAAGTTCCTTAGGGTTTGGGAGTGAGAGAGGGAGAGTTTTTTGACAAAATGAAGAAGAAGAAGTTTTGGGGTTTTCTCAAAATCACCCTAACCCTAAATTCAAATTAGGGTTAGGGTAGATGGGTCAACCCACTTGACCAAGTTTATTTTAAAATAGCTTTTCCCCCCATTTACTTTTTACTAATTTATAGTTTAAGTGAATTTATTTAGCCTTTAGATGTGGGTACTTTTCCCTTATTCTTATTGTGGCTTAAATATGTTGGTGGGAATTATTATATTCATATTTCCACATGTAAATATTTTATTGGGAAATTTAAAATTTATTGTGGGAAGGTAATTTCTCATGTATATTTATAATTATCCCTTTTGTAAAATCACTTAATTAAAAGATTTATTGGGGCATAAATTTATTTAATCAGATAAAATTTTATTCCTTCTTGCTAGTCATTATTCTCTTTTTAAATAATCAATCCTTCGGATAAAGTGGGAAATTAACGTGAGGTATTAATTAATCTGAATAATATAAATTTGTTTAAGCCTAAACCTATGTTAAGGAAACCTTGGGTAAAATTATCAGTAATGAAATAAATATGGACAATTAAATTAATTAATTTCTTATGAAGGAAACATCTCGTGGAGAATTATATTTAATAGAGACTAATTTTTGATTGGTGGTTATTTAATATTTTAAATAACACAATTTTAATTATAGTTTAATTTACTATGTTAATCACTTGTTTTAATCTTAGATAGTCCTAATGTTTAGAGGAAAGATTTTTAACCCACTGATTATATTAAGGTACTTGTGATTAGAGTATGAATATTGAAATGGATTGAGTCTAAGATTAAGCTAGTTAACCCTAGGATTTGATGGGCAGTTTATCATGCAAGGGGGTGAGTGTAAACGATAACCCCTCACCATGTTTTCCCTTCAATCTAAAGTAAACCATCTCTCTCTCAGTTTTAACCGTTCAACTTAAGTCAACTGTTAACCTTAAACTTTAACTTATAACTTTAAAAAAATAAATCGGTGTGTTTTTTCTCGTAGAAATATGGGCATGACATTTTGGTATCAGAGCCAGGTTTGCAAAAAACTTGGAACCTTTATGCTCACCATGATAACATATTAACTTTGACCCTTTTGAATTTGCTAGGATGCCTCCCCTTATGCATCAAGCTCGAAGATGTAATAGAGGATGATGATCTAGGTGAGCCCCCTTGGTTCACATGAAAGATGAACAAAGGGCTAAGATATCAGTAGTAAATCAGCAACCTCCTCCTGAACCACCACCAAATCCTAATCAGGAGGTCTTGCTAGCTTTACAGAACCTCATCAGGGTTATCCAGGATAGGTTGCCTCCAGTTATTCCTCAGTCAGAGCATTAGTTGTCAGGAGGGCATAGATTAGAGGCCAAAGAGAGGACTAGGAGCCCTCGATGTGATCGTGCGGAGGGACAGGGAGCACATGAGGTGGAATCAATTCGCATGCCAGAACCGCTACCTAGATTAGTTCAGAGGGCACCTCGTAATGTCAGAGACATGATTAGGGATCTCCTTCATCTACAACCACCTTTGTATTATGGGTCTAAAAATGGCACAAAGGCCGAGGCATGGCTTTTGAGTTTAGATAGGTGCTTTGGGTTGCATCATTATGAGAGCAACCTTAAGGCTCGATTTGCAGTATACCTTTTGAGAGGAGGTGCTTCCACATGGTTGAAGTGGGAAGAATTTAAGAACAACACTGCCATGGAAACCATTACTTGGGAGATCTTCCTAGAGAGGTTTAGAGATAGGTATCTATCAGAGCACTACAGGCAGTGGCGCATAGATGAGTTCCATGAGCTCCAGTAGAGGGGACTCACAGTACGTCAGTTGAGAGTCATTTCCTTGAGCTGTTACCATATGTTGACTACATGAAGGATGAAAAATTACGAGTCAACCATTTTGTCAAGGGACTCAATGATTGGATATTAGGATAGGTTCGCATGACCACTCGAGGGACCCTTCATGAGGCTATAGAGATGGCTTTGGTTGCAGAGGAGATTCGGGGTAAGTCTCAAGATGCTCGTGATAGGTCTCAAAACTATAACTTTGCATCTCAGTCTCAGGGTCACCAGAAGAGTCACTAGAAGGGTAACAATAGGCATTCTTCGGGGTCTTTTAATAAGAACCCACAATAGTAGACCCAATAAAATCAGAAATAGAAACCACCACAGGGTCAGCAGGGCTCTAAGCCCAAATAGTGGCAGGCATAGGGACCGAAGAAGGTTCAACATTAGCAGTATTCAGATGCACCTCCAACACAGACTCAATAGTCCTCTTAGGGGGGTTTCAGTAGGTCTAGTAGGACCAATGGACAATAGTAATCTAGACCACAGGGAGTTTAGACTCATACATGTGGCCCTTTTTATGCATGTGGTGCCATGGGGCACTTAGCTCATGATTTTCCTCAAGGTCAGATGATAGGTAGTCAGTGTATGGCAGCATCAGAGCCTATAGTTGGAGACTTTGGAAATTCTCACAGGGTATTTGTAGTGGTTGATAACCACCAGGTCGAGCACTAGGCCATAGTGATAGAGGCTGTAGGTATGATCAACGGTATTAGTGTTACCATTTTGTTTGATTTTGGTGCTATTGATTCTTTCATATCTCCATTTTTTGTGGAACGTTGCAGGCTTGTGGCAGCTAGGCAGGAAGTTAGTTGGGAAGTAGAGTTAGTATCAGGGTCTAGAGTGTTAGTCAACTCTTTAATGAAGGATAGTCAGGTGTAGATTGGTGATTTGAACACTACTATTGATCTCCATATCACACCACTTGGTTCTTATGACATAGTACGTGGCATAGATTGGCTTTATGCCCACAAAGCTAAGTTAGATTGTTGACATCAAAGGATTGAGTGCCTTAATGATCATGGTTCACCTATTGTGATTTGTGGGATTCGAAGAGGCATTTCCCTTCGTATGATCTCAACCATGCAGCTTAAGTGGAGCATGTAGAAGGGATGTCAGCTATTTTCTATTACTATCAGTGATAGAGAGGATGAGGAGGAAAGGGAACCATCTCTTGATGATTATCCTATACTTCAAGAGTTTTCAGATGTGTTTCCTACTGAGCTTCCAGACATGCCTCCTCGTAGGGTAGTAGATTTCCATATAGATCTTTTACCAAGAGTTGCTCCAGTTTTGAGGGCACCTTACAGGATGACCACTAATGAGCTTAATGATCTCAAGATCCAGTTAGAGGAACTTTTGGAGAAGGGCCACATATGCCCTAGTATTTCACCTTGGGGTGCACCCATCATCTTCATTAAGAAGAAGGATGGATCCTTGTGGTTATGTATGGATTACCGATAACTTAATAAGCTTACCATCAAGAATCAGTATCCTCTTCCTAGGATTGATGATTTATTTGATCAGCTTAAGGGTGCTAAAGTGTTTTCCAAGATTGATCTTAAGGTAGGTTACCACTAGTTATGGATTGTTGATAGCGATATCCCTAAGAATGCATTTCATACTAGATATGGGCATTATGAGTTCACAGTTGCACCTTTTGGACTCATCAATGCTCCAATAGTTTTCATGAGCCTTATGAATGGGGTTTTTTGTACCTTGCTTGATAAGTTTTTAGTAGTGTTCCTTAATGATATATTGATATATTCTTAGGATGAAGAGGAGCATGAAGAGCACTTGAGATAGGTATTGCAGTGTCTTAGAGACAATTAGTTGTATGACATTTTGTCCAAATGTGCTTTTTATAGGTCTGAGATTCATTACCTTGGGCATGTTATTTAAGGAGATGGAATCTCAGTTGATCCATCTAAGATTAGAGCCATCATGGATTGGCTTGCACCTACTTCTGTGACCAAGGTTAGGAGTTTTATGGGATTGGCAGGTTATAACAGGCATTTTGTAAAGGATTTTTCTAGAGTGGCACATCCCATCACTTCTCTTCATCGTAAGGGAAAGAAGTTTGAGTGGACTGAGAAGTACGAGAGGGCCTTTCAAGAAATCAAGAAGGCACTTACTAGGGCACCTATCCTAGTAGTGCCTGATCCATCAACGGATTTTGTTGTATGCACATATGCTTCCTTGGATGGTTTGGGAGTAGTTCTTATGCAAAATGGGTGAGCCATTGCATATGAGTCTAGGAAACTTAAGACTCACGAGCTTAATTACCCCACTAATGACCTTGAGTTAGCTGCAGTGGTTCATGCCTTAGTGAGATGGTGAAATTTCCTTTTGGGTCATCAATTTGAGCTCCATTCAAATCATCAGATCTTACAGTATATTTTCACTCAGCCAAACCTAAATGCACGTCAACGTAGCTGGATGGAATTCCTATGTGAGTATGATTTTGATGTCCACTACATCAAGGGAAAGGAGAATGTGGTTTTTGATGCTTTGAGTAGGAGGTGTCATGGGGCCTACTCTATGAATGTAGGTACAGAGTTGAGAGATCAAATATTGCACCATTTGCATGAGGATTTTTGGTATGTAGAGGTCAGTTAGATCATTCAGTCTTAGAGTACCCTTGAGGATAAGTATTTAGGATATTCCCTAGATTCCAATGGGATTTTACGCCATAAAGGATGCATCTATGTACCCTCCTCTGGAGATTTGCATGTATTCATCATGTTAGAGGCTCATAGAGAACCTTATGCAATGCATCCCATAGTCAAGAAGATGCATGCCTATTTGAGATAGTTATATCATTGGCCAGGGATGAGATAGAACATAGTTGAGATAGTGACACGATGTCTTGAGTGTTAGAGGGTTAAGACAGAGCGTCGTCACCCTGGTGGTTTGCTTCAGCCTCATGAGATACAAGAGTGGAAGTGGGATGTTATTTCCATGGACTTCATCATTGGTCTCCCTATGTCATCTCGATGCCATGATGCCATCATGGTGAAAGTTGACAAGATGACCAAGGTAGCCCACTTCTCACCTATTCGAACCACTTTTACAGCCCTAACAGTAGCACAAGTTTTCTTGTGGGATATTATCAGACTACATCCCATACCTCATAAGATTATTTCTAATCAAGATTCTCTCTTCACATCATCCTTCTAGAGAGGATTACAAACAACTTTGGGCACTAAGCTTAATTTTAGCATTGCATATCACCTAGAGATAGATGGTCAGACCAAGAGGGTAAATTAGGTATTGGAGGATATGCTCTGCATGTATGTCATGGATCATCAAACTAGGTGGGAGGAGTACCTTCATTTGGTTGAGTTTTTCTACAATAATGGGCATCACACTTCTCTAGGTATGCCCTATTAGGCATTATAAGGAAGACCATGTAGGACACCTTTGAGTTGGTACTGCATGGAGGATAGAGTTGCTTTAGGTCCTGAGTTAGTGTGAGAGTTGGAAAAACATGTGACTTTGATTAGGCAACATCTGAAGGAAGTGCATGACATACAGAAGAAGTATGTAGACACTAAGAGGGAAGATCATAGTTAGGAGGTTGGGGATAGAGTCTTTCTGAGAGTGCAACCACATAAGAGTCCAATCCATTTTGGAAAGGGCTCTAATATTGCACCCATATTTGTTGGTCCTTTTGAGATTCTTGAGCGGATAGGTCATGTTGCCTATCATCTTGCTTTGCCATCGAGCCTATCATGCATCCACAATGTCTTTCATGTGTCAGTATTGAGGACGTATATTTTTGATGAGTCTCATATAATAGATTGGGATACCTTGGAGGTGGAGTCAGATGACTAGTTAGCTTTGGAGCCCATCCAAATTTTGGCATGCCAGATGCTAGCTCTTCAAGACTGAGAGCTAGACCAGGTTAGGGTCCAGTGGAATTGCTATGATGAGGTTATGACATCATGGGAGGACACAGCGTAGATGAGGGCACAATACCCCCATCTTTTTGATAAACTCTAGGAGGAATTTCATGCCTAGGGGGGGAGGATGTGAGGCCTCACCCTGAGCTTGTCATAGCCTTTCAGTTCTACATTTGAGATAGACTTATTTGATGTTATTGAATAAGGTGAAATTGGGGTTCACCTTATTGGATAGATTTTGGATATGTAGTGTGATGGAAAATATTGTGAATATGTAAAGGAAGTAAAATAGAAATGCAAATACTAACCTCAAAAATAGGGCAAATCTAGAAAATGTTAATTTTTGATGTCTGTGTGTAGTTTTGGGCAATTTTGAAACCTATTATGGGTTGGAAATGCCGAGATGAAGGAAACCCAGAAAACTTTTATCTTTCTGGCAGCAGGTAGTCTTTGATCCTGATAAAAAGTCAAAGACTACTTCGGAATTCTGAAGGTTATCTTTGATTTTGTTCATGGATCTCAAAAGTTTGTCGAAAAGGGTATCTAGATCCAAGCTCCAATCTGCAATCTTGCACTTGTACCTACAAGAAAAAGAGGGTTTTGTTATTTGGATGAGGGGTTTGCCTTGGTCAAACCCTGGTTTGGAATCAACCTTGATAATGAAATTGAAATTGAGAATGCTAGCAAGTAGTAGAAGTAGATCTAACAATGAAGCTATGAAATTCAATAGATATGCAATTGTATTTCAAATGTAAACAAGTATGTTGATATGAAAGCTTGAATAAAATCAAAACCATGAATGTAAATCCAAAACCTCCATGATTGTATGCTTGGAATCCACCTTGATAGAAGAATGAATGGATCTAGAAGATGAAAAAAGGATCTTGAAGGAAGATCACACCATCATGATGGCTAGATCTAGGGTTTGAATGATGAATCTTGCACGCTTGAACCAAATCCCTTCAATGGATTGAATGCTTGAATCCTTGATCTTCAATGGAGAACTTGAATGGAGAAGAAGACTTGAATGCTTCCTTGAAAATACTTGATGAAATACTTGCTTGATCTTGCTTGAGAATGCTTGAGAGATTGTCAAGTGATGAGATGCAAAACTTGATTTTGAGATCTTCTCACAAACCTTGATGGAAAATGGATGGAGAAAATGAGAGAGGAAGGCTTCCTTTTATAGTGATCTAGGGCACAAATCTCTAGAGAAGTCTGACATTAGATAATTAAATCCCAATTAACCTTAACCCCTAGAAATGGACCCAAATTAAATGCAATTTAAGGATTTACCGTTTCGAAGACCAAAACAGCTGACCTGAAAGTGGGAAAACAATTCTTTTCAAAACTTGACATTCAAAAATCATGGGACCTTGAAATTTGAACCCTGGGTCAAGTTTGAGGTCATCCATGACCTAGGTTAGGGTCTAGGTCATCTTTGAACCTCAAGGTCATCTTTGACCTTGAGGTCAAAAACCTCAGGACCTCAATCCATAGTGCTAGGAAATGAAGAAAGATAGTGAAAATAGGTAGAGAGAAGTAGAATAGGGGGATAAAGCCAGATCCATGCAAAGAATGGATCAAGGTGCTTGACATGACCCTAGACCACTCACTCGGAGGGCTAAAAACTCTTAACATGGAAGTGCTCCCATTTTAAGATGATACAGTTATATTTTGATGCAATATAGTTTCTAACACTTTATATTATGGATTTTATCACCATAGAGGTTAGATGCACATTATGTTATGTTTATTTTGATGATTAATGTGATATCATTATGGATTCTATTTGTGTGATTAATTCAGTTGTATGAATGTTATGATGTCATGATGATGACTAATTTTGCAAATGAATTATTTATGCAATGAATATGTTACGAGCTTAGTTAAGTGATGAAATTGTATATTACATAATGAGTTGTATGTATGTTATAGATGAATTATGCCATGTGAATTATGATTTAATTAAGGATATTGTAGATGAATTATTTTGATTATGAATGTTATGAATTTACATGTATATTTCCTTGGACTAATGATGTTGGACTTTAGTGTGCAGGGAATTAGACCATGGTAAATTTGGGGAACCAAAGCATAGACCTATGTGAAATCAATTGGAGCCAAGGTTGCTTCTAATGAGAGGCAAAAACCTCATTGTAATTATATTTTATTTTGTAAATGTATTGAGCTTGTATGTCTCAATTTATTTTAAAAACTTGATATTTCATTTTATGTATGTGAATGCTCAAGTGGAAATGCCATGTGGCCTGTGATGTGTGATTTGTGTGTTGTGTCACTTGACACTTGTAAAGTGTACATGTGGCCATGACATGTTCCTCTTGAGGATTGGTTGTCCACCAACCTAGGATAGCACCCCTTTTAGGATCCCCATGTGAATCCCTTGGTTAGGGAGCTTGAGGTAGTGTCTTATCATAGAATTTAGAATTTGATCTTGCCATGAGTTTTTGGGGGGCTTAAAAGGTGCCTAGGGGTATGTTTAGGCCATTTTTAGTTATCCCACTTGGTATACCTATGGGTAAGGGTCATTTTTCACAAAGTGGCTATGATTTGGTAAGTAAAAGTAAAATTTGGAGCACGTGATGTTTTTCTTCAATTCAAGTTTCTTGCTTGACAAGCGATTTATGTTTCTCAAAGTATCACGTGCCTCGTGTTCTCCATGTTGAATATGTCATTCCTCTATGTATCTTTTGAGCATGCCATATCGAGGTCTCCTACCATATAAAGAGTAAAGAGGATGAATATGCTGGCATGTATTCTTAATGACTGGCATGACTTCTAATGAGTTGTGTGTGCATCTGTTTGCTAAGTGCGCGCAAAAATAAAAGGCTGGTTAAGAAAGTATGGTGCCCACATTGAAAAGTAATGCCTACAATAAATTACATTGTGGATGCCAAAGTGAAAAGAAAGAACCAATATGTGATGCACACCAACAAACCAAGGTAAAGGTGAGTAAATACATGCAGAGTTCACACCGTGTGTTTTGAAGGCTACACATTTTAACATCTTAGTGTGCGCACAAGGTAAGAAAAAGGAATGCACACACTTGATACAAAAAGTACTATGCACTTGGCAAGTAAGAAATGAGGCACCATTAATGTGAATTGAAGCCATCATTTTAAACAAGGCCAGAGCAAGGTGGAAGGGGTGCACAAAATATGAAAACCAACACACAAATGAAGCAAAGGAGGATAATGTCTACATAAAAAAATGTGCGTGCCACATACCAAATAAGAGGAAGTGTGTGTATTGGCTAGAGGGGCATGTGCCAACATTTATAAACAAAGATTGCTGGTGCATAAGGTAGCATATTAAAAATTGAAAAAGGAAGTCTGACAGGGTGCGGTGATGTGTGTTTGGTAATGTATGCATTACGTGAGTCTTGGCTAATGCATTAAGCATGAAATGTTTAAGAGGACATGCACATATGTAAGGGAAACCAAACCAAGTGGCTGGTGCATGAGACAAATAAGGGATGCATGCTAGTGCAAGGTGCATATGATTAATGGAGGTGCATGAACATGAACAAGGGGCACACACTAGATGGAGGTTGTCAGTCAACAAAAAAGGGTACGTAAGACATGGAGGAGCATAAGAAAAGGAAAATAAGAGGAAAAAGAATGTGCACAGGTAAGAGAGATGGAAAAAATGTGTAGGGGTTGCATGTGGGTTTATCCCACATGCACCTAGATTTGGTTTTAAGAGATATTTAAAAGCAAGAGATTTGGATTATCCCACATGCACTCAATTTAGAGGTAAGTTAAATAGGAAAGGAGGCAAGGATACCTCTTGAGCTTGTGGGAACATGCCATATGCATGCTAGCTAGGTGCACAATGCAATATTTTAATGGAACATTTAAAAACTCTCAGGGATTTAGTCCCACATTGGATGAAATTGGGAGGTTTGGAAAGTTTATAAGAAACAACTCTCACAATGTGATTTGAAGAAGGAGCTGGAGGCTATGCATGCACATTCTCTAGAGTTGCATCAAGATGCATGCCAATAGACCGATGATAAGATAACTTTGCAGATAGGTGGTGGCAACAGGACTAGTAAGTGGACACGTGGCGCTCAGTCGCATGTTCTCCATATGAGCTCACGGTCAAGACAAAAATCAGGCAACCTGGTGGGTGGTTAGTTGCTAGATCTTAGTGGTTAAGGCCTATACATCAAGTGATTTAGAGATTGTGTAGTCCCATATTCTCTAGATCCCTGGTGGTTAGGGACTAACATCTAGAGATTCAAATAATTTCTTGGTCACCCATTTTCTGAATTCCTAGAAGTTAAGGTAAAGTATTCAGAGAACTAGAGAATGAGTGTATTCACCTAATCTCTAAGTGTTGACCGTGGTGAAAAGTCTTATTCAAAGATTTAGAGATAAAGGGATTCACTCATTCTATGATTGTAACCGGGGTTAAAGATTATATTCAGAGACCTAGAGACTAAGCCATTCATCCAATCTCTAGATCAGGTGGTTAAGGTCTGGGTTAAACTTAGCACTGATCAACCTATGACACATGCCAAAATCTAGTGCATTCTGGGTAAAAAGAATAGGAAAAAGAGCATAAAGAGTAGATTTAAATAAGTCATATAGTCTCTCCATAGTTTGAAAGTGATTTCTATTTTAAATGGACTGAGACATTCACGGGAAATTTTCTTTGAAGGTAGAATGTGATCATTTCTGGGAGAGGAATGGAATCAAATCAGTTGGGAATGATTGTAGACATGGTGGGAAGTTGAAGAAGATCAATGGAAGATCAAATTTGGAGGAGAAGTTAGAGATATTTTGTGCAAAGAATTGACAGCTGTTAGTTGGTTGGAGCTGGTTTCATTTTTCCTATATCTCTGATTTTCTTCATTTTTGTAAAGGATGGTGGAATTAATACTATAGAGGTAGTAATTTGGCTTCTGAGTCTTGTTTTTTATGGTTTTCATGGTTTCTTAATTGTGTTGAACTAGAGGGTTTTTAATGAAAAATAGTGGAGTCCCAATCTTTTATTGGTGATGTCTTCATATGTATTGCTTTAAATTCTTGTGTGTTAGTTTGTAAGGCACTCTAATATACTAGTTATAAGGTGACTATGAATTTGTGTTCTTAGTTTCTTTCAAGGAGGGAGTAAATCTTTGGCACAATTTTGAGAATTTAACATTATATGTGAATTTGATGTCTAGGTAGAGGGGTGAGAGAGTGATTTGTAAGGCACTTCATTTGGGTTCTTTATGTTTAGATTTAGAAAGTTTCTAGGGATTCATTCTTATTTGACTCTGTGGCCCAATTGATAAGGCACTAGTCATTGCTTGTCATTGCATCTTTCATTATCAAATCTAAAAATCAATTGAAATTTTTCTTTCTATTGAAGAGCATGTAATGTTTATAGTTTGTATTTGTAGAATACAATGCAGTTTAGTGATTCTTTGAAGAATGAATCCTGGGTTAGCTTGCCCGAGTCTTGAACTTGAAGAGAAGAAGGATTTATCCTTGTCACATGTGCCATTTTCCTAGTCCTTAGAACACTTCAATAGGGATCTTTCATAAGATTGGTTGAGTGTTGACTCCCATTTCTTATGGTTTTAAGAACTATCCACCTTATTTGTCTGCATAGTAGAGGTTATGTCAAAGAGAAGTTATCATAAATACAGATTCATGTTTGAATTAGGTACACCCATTTGAGTAAGTGGAGCTTGAAGTGTAGAAGGTTTTTAGGCCTTGTTAATGCTAGTCTTTTCTTGTCCTTCGATTTGTAGGAAGACATAGATTCATGTCAATCAGATAAATATCCCATGTTTGGTTCTCATTTTCTCTTTTAGAATCAGAGGGTACAAGAAAAATCACTAACAAAATAGTGACTCTACTGGGGAAGAAATAAAGGACAACAAGTTTAAGATGCTATTTCCTTGCTTTGCTGAATCATCCCTGAGTCTGGTTGATAGTATAAAGTCAAGTGTTTTACAAAAAAATGTTATATCTTCTCACCAAGTGTGAGTGGCAAATCTGTGTCTTTGTTTGATTAGTGTTTTTCAAGAGTGAAAGTGTAATGTATTTTGTGATCCTGACAAATAGTTATACCCTGATGTGTTATGTTTGCTGGTTTTAAAAGAAGTTTTAGAATTGAGATAAAGTTTCTCAGCTGATTTAGATTTGTCCTCTACAAAGAGGTGGTGACTCTACAAATGTTTGAAAGGTGATTTGAAGGAGAATTCATATCAGTATTTTTCTACAATAACAACACTTCCAGGTAATCTTTTTTATCAAAGAAAAAATAGTCCCTAAATAGGTGAACGAGTCACTAGTGAAAAGGGAAAAATAATCTTGAAATTTAAGTTAATATTTCTGGATTGAAGTTTCGGTTGTTGTAAAGAGTATCAGAAATATGCTGTGGCTTAATGAAGTTAGTGGTTACATGAAATTGGATAAAGATATTGTCATGAGAACAAGCTACATTGTTTTTTCAACATTTTAAAATGGAGTTTCCAGTCTTAGTGGATCAAGATGTTGTTTCTAGATCCAAAATTTATTAGTCAGATTTTGAAAATTTTAATAATGAACTTCATTTGATAAATCAAAGAATCTAGCATAATTTCATTCTAATGTTAAGATGTGAAATAGGAGAAAGGAAAGAAGAATCTACACTTTCATACTACAAGATATTTCTTGTAGCTTGTGGTGAACTTCTTGTGGGTCTTGATTTTCAAGAATCCCAATATGCTGAAATTGTTTTAGAACTTGGTATAACTGAATCAGTCAGTTGGACTGCATCCCTTAGAGAGGAAACACTTGAAAATGTTACAGAATGAATAGATTCATTTGTAGATGCTGAGTCTAGTTGTGCTGAGGATGTTGAATCTTGCTATGCTGATAGTGTTGACTATGATGTTGATAACAAAATCTATGAATATCAAAGAATAGAAGATGAATCTACAACAAATAGTGCTCCCTTTGAGTTTATAGATTTTTATTTTTCTCAGTATGATGATAGTGGTTCCTTGTTTCACCTTGATAATGTTTTGTGTGAACATGAAGAATATGATTATGATGTAGATGATAGTTCCTACAGTGATTAGTTTACACAAGAAGATATGAGATAAGAGATTTTCGCTCCTATAACAGATGGGGAAGATATTTGTAGCATTAGCAATGAAACCAAAGAGATAGAATGTGAAGTCCAGTTCTTACTAAGTAGTGAGCAAATTTGAGAGCTCTTGGATGCAGAATTTCAGAGGTATACTCCTAAGTTTGTTTCTAAAATCCCATGCTCGGTAGATATAACTTTTGACAAAGATGATACAAGTGATGGCATGATTTATGAAACATTTATTGATCTTCCTTTTCCTGTACTTGAGGTAAATAATATGCAAGTGGATAATACATATCATTATAATGAGTTTAATAATGCTATATTTGACAAGTAAAATGATGTATGTACTAGTGTGGATTTAGATTTTCAAGAGGATAATTTTAGTGGTCCTTGTTTATATTTTGATGCTGGAAAGTGTGATAAATCTGAATATGTTTTCTTAGATTTACAAATGATTAATGATTCAATCACTGACAGTGCTTGTTCCTTTCTAGAAGCTGCTGATATGAGCAGTGATCAGCAAGTTGTTTCCAATTTTGTGCAATCAGATTTTTGTTTTGAGAGGTTCTACTTTAGTCTGCAAAGTGCTGATGCAGAAGTGGTTTATTCTTTTTTGCAAACTAATGGTTAGTATGCTGATGCTTCTAGCCATGAAGTTGAGTTGGAGTGTTTCTTTTTCAGCATGGCAGTGATAATGAAGAGTGTGATGTTTTGATGTCACAAAATGATCAGTATTCATGGAAACTTGATGGCCTAGTTTTGTCAAATGGTGGTGAGTATGATGAACATTTTTTACATGACATGCTGAAAATAGATCACATTATTTTTGGCAAGCTGGATGAAAGATGTAATTTCAATTTACCTCTGTTGTATGGAGATGAAAATCATATGTTCGATAGGGGTAAAAAATGATTAGATTTTTGGGGCTTTGAGCCTTTTCATAAATATTGTAAGTCCTTGTATAGTTTCTTTCCTTTCAATCGTGTGTGTCTTTTCTTTCAATAAGAGGGTTCCTTGTTTCGAGTGAGAAAGAATAAGTCAAGTCTGATCTTCTTTGGTTGGTCTTTTGTACCAAGAAATTTTGGGTTCTCTGCATGCCCGCAAGGGGAACGTGTCCCCAGTTAGAGAAACTATTGGAGCTCAAAATATCTTGAATATGTTTTGAGTCCAATTTCAAAAAAAAATTTCTCTAAGTGTAAGAGAAGTGCTCTGAAAATCTTTCTGAGAGGCCTAGTTTGAGTGCATGGATAAAAGGGTCCTATTTCTTTTCATGAAAAATCACTTGGGTAATGTTTTCATTACCTTTCATTTGAAATTTGTAATGGGTCTATGTTTTCAAATTTCAGTTCTGGCATGTTTAGGGAATAGCCTTTTTGAGGGGTTTCCAGAAATCTATATTTGTCTATCCAGAATTTCACTAAGTAGCCCACTTCGGAAGAGTGCATCTTATGACTAGTGAATGTTCATAGCATGAGGGTTATTGCATCATTTTATAGGCATGAGAGGGAGTATTCATGTCCATTTTTAGCCCCCCATGTGCCCATTTGACCTCTTTGCCAGTGCCATTTCATTTGCAGATTGTTAAGTTTCTCTGAGTGTGCATAGTCTAGATTTCTAAATGGCCTACTTTGGGGTCTTGTATTTTGCACCTGGTTCAAGGTCAAGTATAATTGAGTATTGTCCTACATTTTAGACCTAGGAGTGACCCTTTCTTAAGAATTTTAGATCTCTACCAATCTATCTGGTCACTTTCCTAGGCTACTTCCAAATTAGATTTCTGCATTCTTCACTGTTTCAAGTTTAGGAAATATCTATTGTGCTGACTTTGGCCTTTAGTTACGTTTAAACTTTTGATCTTCTAAGAAAAATAATGATGGATTTAGTTTCATTATGTGAGATTGAATCAGTATCCAAGATTTTAGGTCTTGAGGGTTTCAGTGGGTAAGTTTTCAAAGCCAGTTTCTAAGGTGATTTATGCAGTTTGACGATGCAGACAGAGTTAGTTTTTCAAGAGGCCTTGTTTGATCAGTGATATCTTTTGGCTCAAGTTTTTCTGTGTAATAATTTTTGGCACGTGTTTTCATATGTTGGAAGTGAACTTAAGTTATAGATGGTGCATTTCTTTGAGGTGTCTCATTCAGTTTTTGAGGCCGTCTCTAGAGGCAATTTGTTGTTTTTGGGAAATCTTGCAGAGATTTAATGAACTGATTTATATAGCTAAAATTTTAACATAGCATTATCCAACTTCACAAAGTGGCTATGATTTGGTAGGTAAAATTAAAATTTGGAGCACATGATGTTTTTATTCAATTCAATTTTCCAGCACAACAAGCAATTTATGTTTCTCAAAGTATCACGTGCCCTGTGTTCTCCATGTTGAATATGTCATTCCTCTATGTATCTTTTGAGCATGCCATATCAAGGTCTCCTTCCATATAAACAGTAAAGAGGATGAATATGCTAGCATGTTTCCTTATTGATTGGCATGATTTCTAATGAGTTGTGTGTGCATATGTTTGCTAAGTGCGTGCACAAATAAAAGGTTGGTTAAGAAAGTATGGTGTCCGCATTGAAAAGTAATGCCTGCAATAAATTACATTGTGCATGCCAAAGTGAAAAGAAAGAGCCAATATGGGGTGCGCACCAACAAACCAAGGAAAAGGTGAGTAAATACATGTAGAGTGTGCACTGTGTGTTTTGAAGGCTACACATTTTAACATCTTAGTGTGTGCACAAGGTAAGAAAAAGGAATGCACACACTTAATACCCAAAGTACTACACACTTGGCAAGTAGGAATTGAGGAAGCGTGAATGTGAATTGAAGCCAACATTTTAAACAAGGCCAAAGCAAGGTGGAAGGGGTGTGTGAAGTATGAAGACCAACACACAACTGAAGCAAAGGAGGATAATTATTGCATAACCAAATGTACGTTCCACATACCAAATAAGAGGGAGTGTATGTATTGGCTGGAGGGGCATGTGCCAATGTTTATAAATAGAGAATGTTGGTGTGTAAAGTAGCATATTAAAAATTGAAAGAGGAAGTTTGACAGGGTGTGGTGATGTGTGTTTAGTAAAGTGTGCATTACGTGAGTCTTGGCTAATGCATTAAGCATGAAATGTTTAAGAGGACACACACATATGAAAGGGAAACCAAACCAAGTGGCTAGTGCATGAGACAAATAAGGGATGCATGCCAGTGCAAGGGTGCATATGATTAATGGAGGTGTGTGAGCATGAACAAGGGGCACGCACCAGATGGAGGCTGTCAGTCAATAAAAAAGGGTGCGTAAGACATGGCAAAGCATAAGAGAAGGAAAATAAGAGGAAAAAGAATGTGCGCAGGTAAGAGAGAAAGAAAAAATGTGAAGGGGCTGCATGTGGGTTTATCCCACATGCACCCAGATTTGGTTTTAAGAGATATTTAAAAGCAAGGGCGCTTAGTTTAGGGGTAAGTTAAATAGGAAAGGAGGCAATGATACCTCTTGAGCTTGTGGGCACGTGTCATATGCATGCCAACTAGGTGCACAATGCAATATTTTAATGGAACATTTAAAAACTCTTAGGGATTTAGTCCCACATTGGCCAGAATTGAAAGGCTTGGAATGTTTATAAGAAAAAATGCTCGCAATGTGATTTGAAGGAGATGGAGGCTATGCACGCGCTTGCTCTAGAGCTACATTGGGATGCATGCCTTGAACCAATGACAAGATGATTTTGCAGACAGGTGGCGGTGACAGGACTAGTAAGTGGACACGTGGCACTTAGTCACGTGTTCTCCAAATGATCTCACATTCAAGACAAACATCAGGCAACTTGATGACGGTTAGTCGCTAGATTGCCAGATCCTGGCGGTTAAGGCCTATGCATCAAGCGATTTGGAGATAGTGTAGTCACATATTCTCTAGATCCTTGGTAGTTAGGGACTAACATCTAAAGATTCAGAGAATTTCTTGGTCACCCATTCTCTGAATTCTTGGCAGTTAAGGTAAAGTATTTAGAGAACTAGAGAATGAGTGTATTCACCCAATCTCCAAGTGTTGACTGTGGTTAAAAGGCTTATCTAGAGATTTAGAAATAAAGGGATTCGCTCATTCTTTGAATGTAACTGGGGTTAAAGATTGTATTCAGAGACCTAGAGAATAAGCCATTCTCCCAATCTCCAGATCAAGTGGTTAAGCCCTGGGTTAAACTTAGCACTAATCAGCCTGTGACACATGGAGAAATCTAGTGCATTCTGGGTAAAAAGAATAGGAAAAAGAGCATAAAGAGCAGATTTAAAAGTTAAAATGCAGATTTAAATAAGTCATATAGTCTCTCCATAGTTTGAAAGTGATTTTTATTTTAAATGGAATGAGACATTCACAGGAAGTTTTCTTTGAAGGAAGAATGTGATCAATCCTGGGAGAGGAATGGAATCAAATTAGTTGGCAATGATTGTAGACATGGTGGGAAGTTGAAGAAGATCAATGGAAGATCAAACTTGGAGGAGAAGTTAGAGATATTTTGTGCAAAGAATTGACAATTGTTAGTTGGTTGGAGCTGGTTTCATTTTTCCTATATCTCTAATTTTCTTTATTATTGTAAAGGATGGTAGAATTAACACTGTAGAGGTAGTAATTTGGCTTATGAGTCTTGTTTTTTGTGGTTGTCATGGTTTCTTAATTGTGTTGAGCCATAGGGTTTTTAATGAAAAATAGTGGAATACCAATCTTTTATTGGCATGATGTCTTCATATGTATTGCTTTAAATTCTTTTGTGTTAGTTTGTAAGGACTCTAATATACTGGTTACAAGGTGACTGTGAATTTGTGTTCTTTGTTTCTTTTAAGGAGGGAGTAAATCTCTGGCACAATTCTGAGAATTTAACATTATATGTGAATCTTATGTCTAGGTAGAGGGGTGAGAGAATGATTTGTAAGGCACTTTGTTTGGGTTCTTTGTGTTTATATTTAGAAAGTTTCTAGGGATTCATTCTTATTTGACTCTATGGACCAATTGATAAGGCATTGGTCATTGCTTGTCATTGCATCTTTCATCATCAAATCTAAAAATCAATTAAAAAATTTCTTTCTATTGAAGAGCATGTAATGTTTATAGTTTGTATTTGTATAAAACAATGCATTTTAGTGATTCTTTGAAGAATGAATCCTAGGTTATCCTGCCTAAGTCTTGAACTCAAAGAGAAGAAGGATTTATCCTTATCACCTGTGCCATTTTCCTAGTCCTTAGAACACTTATGCAATAGGGATCTTGCATAAGATTGGTTGAGTGTTGACTCCCATTTCTTACGGTTTTAAGAACTATCCACCTTCTTTGTCTGTATAGTAGAGGTTATGTCAAAGAGAAGTTATCATAAATGTAGATTGATGTTTGAATTAGGTACACACACCTGAGTATGTGGAGCTCAAAGTGTAGAAGGTTTCTAAGCCTTGTCAATGCTAGTCTTTTCTTTTCCTTCGATTTGTAGGAAGAAGTAGATTCATGTCAATTAGATAAATATCCCATGTTTGGTTCTCATTTTCTCTTTTAGAATCAGAGGGTACAAGAAAAATCACTAACACATCATATCAATGAGTTTCATGACCTTCAAAAAAGAGGTCTTTCTGTAGCACAGTATGAGAGTAAATTCATCAAGCTCCTTCCCTATGTGGACTATATGAAGGATGAGAAACTTCAGGTCAACCACTTTATTAGGGAGTTGAACCATGCTATATCTAATAGGGTGTGAATGGTACCTCTAGGTGATTTATGCAATACCATAGAGAGGGCCATGATTTCTAAGGAGATCCATAATAGGTATAAAAATGTATGGGATAGGTCACAAAACCATAATTCTACACCACAATTTTTTGCTTTAAGAAATCCCACTGAAAGGGAAATTAGAAGAACTCCTTAAGGTCTTCTAGAGCACCTCAGCAATAACAACAGTCTTAGTAGAGTTAAAGGAAGAGACCTCCATAGGGACAACATGGCTCTAATCCCAAGCAGTGGCATTTATCAGGTTCTCAACGTGATCAGAGAGCTCAGAAACAGTCATCTAGAGGTGGCTACAGTGGATCTAGTATGAGAGGTGGATAGCAGTAGTCTAGACCTCAGGGAATTCAAATTCAGGCTAGAGGTCCATGTTATACATGTGGTACTATGGGGCACATTGCTAGAGATTTTCCTTTGGGTCATCCAGCTAGCAGTCAGAGGGAGACAACTTCAAATCCTACCGTAGGTGACAGGGGAAGATCCCACATATTGTTTGTAGTGGTTGATAACTCTCAGGCTGAGCATCAGGCCAGGGTTATTGAGGCTGCTGTAGGATTAGAGGTAGTAGCATTTATATTCTTTTTGATTTAGGAGCTACTAACTCTTTTATTACTCCTTTTATAGTGGAGTGTTGCAGGCTAGTGGAAGCTAGGTAGGATGTGAGTTGGGAGGTTGAGTTACCCTCAGGTGCTAGGGTGTTAGTTAGTTCCTTGGTGAGGGGATGTTAGTTATAGATTGGGGACATGACCACCACTAGGATCCTATCATGTTGTTCTTGGCACACATTGGATTTATGCCCATAATTCCAAGAAGGATTTTAGGTAGAAGAAAGTTGAGTGTGTGGATGATGTGGGTGTTCCTTTAGTTATCTCAAGAGTTCAGAGACCTATATCTCTTTGTATGATTTCCTCTATGCAACTTAAGCGGTTCATGAAAAAGGGTTGTTAGTTGTTTTCCATCACCATCACTAACAAAGAGGAGGAAGTTGAGAAGGAAACTTCCCTCGATGACCATCCCATTTTGCAAGATTTTGTAGATGTTTTTCCTTTGGAGCCACCTGGTATGCCACCACCTAGAGTAGTGTATTTTCACATTGATCTTGTGCCAGGAGTAGAGCCCATATCTCAAGCACCGTATAGGATGACTACCCATGAGCTCAGCGAGCTCAAGATTTAGTTAGAGGAGCTCTTGGAGAAAGGTCATACTCATCCTAGTGTATCACCATTGGGTGCACCTATCATCTTCATTAAGAAGAAGGCCAGATCTCTTAGGTTGTGTATGGATTACCAATAGTTGAATAAGGTGACCATAAAGAATTGGTATCCACTTCCTAGGATAGATGATTTGTTCAATCAACTTCAGGGTGCCCATGTGTTCTCAAAGATAGACTTGAATTCAGGGTACCACCAGTTGAGGATTGTGGAGAGAAATATCCACAAGACTACATTTTGTACATGCTATAGCTATTATGAGTTCACTGTGGTTCCTTTTCAACTCATGAATGCTCCAATCGTATTCATGAGCCTCATGAATGGAGTATTCTGCTCATTCTTAGATAGATTTATGGTGGTGTTCTTGGATGATATTTTGATCTACTCATGAGATGAGCATGAGCATGAGGAGCATTTGAGATTGGTCTTGCAGTGCTTGAGGGATAATCTATTGTTCGGTAGTTTGTCGAAGTGTGCCTTTTTCAGATCAAATATTCATTACCTTGGCCATGTGATATCAGGAGAGGGGATCTTCATTGACCCATCTAAGATTAGAGTGATTATGGATTGGCCAAGACCTACTAGTGTGACCAAGGTCATGAGTTTCATGGGACTTGTAGGCTATTATAGACAGTTTGTTAAGGGATTCTCTAGAGTGGCTCATCCTATCATTTCTCTTTAGAGAAAGGGTGAGAGATATTTTCAGGAGCTCAAGAGAGCACTCACTAGTGCACCTATCCTTGTAGTACCTGATCCATCAATGAACTTTGTAGTATGCATAGATGCATCATTAGATGGGATTGGAGCAGTGCCTATGCAGGGTGGTCAAGCCATTGCTTATGAGTCTAGGAAACTAAAGACTCACAAACTTAACTACCCTACCCATGACCTCGAGGTAGAAGAAGTGGTGCATGCCTTGGTGAGATGGTGACATTTCCTATTGGGTCATAGATTTTAGAGCTTCACTCAGATCATCAGAGTTTACAGTACATATTCACACAGTCAAATCTTAATGCTAGGCAGAGGAGGTCGATGGAGTTCATTTGCAAGTATGACTTCGATGTTCATTACACTAAGGATAAGGAGAATGTGGTAGTAGATGCTTTGAGTAGGAGATGTCACAAGCTGACAACTATGACTACTAGTATAGATTTGAGAGGGCACATACTGCAACACACAAATGAGGATGGATTCTATTATGAGGTTTGTCAGTTGGTTCAAG
This sequence comes from Chamaecyparis obtusa, assembly GCA_027943335.1. Taxonomy (NCBI): domain Eukaryota; kingdom Viridiplantae; phylum Streptophyta; class Pinopsida; order Cupressales; family Cupressaceae; genus Chamaecyparis; species Chamaecyparis obtusa. The sequence goes on from BSBK01002345.1 coordinate 1,065,619, forward strand.
CTCAGAGGCCCCTTGAGGGGAAGTTCTTAGATTATACCCTAAAGTCTGATGGTCTTCTTCACCATAGAGGATGCATTTATGTACCTTCTTCTGGTGGGTTGCATGACTTCATTGTTCTTGAGGCTCATAGAGCACCATATGTAGTGCGCCCCAAAGTCAAGAAGTTACATGTAGATTTGAGACAACTCTATCATTGGTCGGGCACGAGGAAACACATTGTAGAGATTGTGGCTAGATGATTGGAGTGTCAGAGAGTTGAAGCGGAGCACCACTATCCAAGTAGGCTTCTTCAACCACATGAGATAGCTGATTGGAAGTGAGACGTAATATCCATGGACTTTATTATTGGTCTTCCTGTGTCATCTCGTCGCTACAATGGTATTATGGTGACAGTAGATAGGTTGACCAAGGTATCCCACTTCTCACCTCTTTGTACTACTTTCACAACACCTGCAGTGGCACAAGTTTCCTTGAGAGATATTTTTAGACTTCATGGCATTCCTCATACTATTACATCCAACAAAGATTCTCTCTTTACTTCATCTTTTTGGAGAGAGCTATAGACTGCTTTGGGCACCAGGCTTAACTTTAGCACAACTTATCATATAGAGACAGATGGTCAGACTGAGAGATTCAACTAGGTGTTAGAGGACATGCTACACATGTATGTGATGGATCATCAGGTTAGGTGGGAGTACCTACATCTAGTTAATTTTTACTACAATAATGGGCATCATACATCATTGGGTATGCCTCCTTACTAGGCCTTGTGTGGTATACCTTACAGGATACCTTTGAGTTGGGACAAGATTGAGGATAGAGTTTCTATTAATGGTCCAAAGTTAGTTAGGCAGATGGAGCAGTAGGTAGATCTGATCAGGCAGAATCTTAGAGAGGTCCAGGATAGACAGAAGAAGTATGCAGATGATGGGAGGATTGATAGAGAGTATTTGGTTGGGGACAAAGTTTTCTTGAGAGTGCGGCTACATAAGAGCCCAATCCATTTTGGAAAGGGTTCTAATTTGGCACCTTACTTTGTCAGACCTTTTGAGATTTTGGAGAGGATAGGCCCAATTGCATACAATTTAGCTTTTCCACCTAGCCTGTTGTGCATCCACGATGTGTTTCATGTTTGGGTATGTGCAAGAAGACGAGGGGCCAAAAAGTGGTGATGTGAAAAATATTCACTTTTCACTCGTCAGTAAGCACATGAAAGTGCTTGTTGACTTTTTAGTAGGCTTGGGTGTCAGTACACCTGGGCAAGCCTGCCACCAAAGCACATTCCTAATCAGGTACTCAAAAATATCGGGTACCCGATAATATCAGGTACCTGATATTTTTAGGTACCTGATAACTGTGGCATGTCTCCCACACCCGCGAGCCCTATTCTTCATTTCCTAGTGCGATTTTATCATTTTCTAGCCGCGGTTTTCTGATACCCAATATATTTTTGGATACCTGATATTTGAAACGTCAAATTTGACTTCAAGCATATTTGGTAAGTAGTTAATTGTATATTTTTATTAATTTATTTCATTTTCATTGTAAATGTAGTGTTTTTTTTAAAAATAGGGTTTTGTATTTATATTTGTAATAATATTTGAAACTTAGATTTGTTTTTTATTTAATCAGGCATCGCTGACAACAATGAAGAAAATAACCCTCCAAATAACAATCCCGAAAATAATCCCCCATATCTAAATCCTAAATCTTTACAAGATTTGATAGAAGAAAATTTGAACACAATACGAGGTTTCCAAAACATGTATCAAAATATACCTACATTAGCTCCCATGCTTACCACACTAAATACAATTGTTGGAAATATTGACACACTCACGCAGCAACATAATGCTGCTCTTCATTGGCGTGATGATATGCACGACCAATTTGATGACGGGCTTGACCATGATGGGATTGCAGCCCTTAATATAACTAAGGAAGATATAGCTGCCCTTTTTGTCGATCCTAAAACAAGAATACCAGTTGACCCCAAAAAGCCCAAATTATCAATAAAATGGTGCACAAATGAAGCAATGCGCACAAACTTTTGGGATCGCTGGTGGATGGTTTTTGATAAACCACCACATAGCAATTTGGAGGTCCCATTTTATTTCCTTAAAAAATTGTATGCTGAGTTTGTGCTTGGTCAACATGTTGATTATTGGAGTATGAGGCCCAACATGGGCGTAGGAAGAGGAGCTCCTCAGACTAGGCCATCTTCTCAGTGCTGAAAGGCCGCTACCTTTGTCCCCCCCACTGATGTTGCACCCCCTCCTTCAGTGCAGCATCCTGATATCATTAGAGAGGCCACTGAACAAACTATTAGGGCAATTCATTTACTGAGTGATCAATTGATTACACAGACTAGGTCAGTGTTGCCTCCTGTGGATGCTGTTGGCGCATCGACATCTTGTCAGAGTTCACACGTATGCAAGCCCCATACGTGCATTATGCCAGGCATATGTGCCTCGGATCACTTACTGATTCTGATATATATCAGTTTCATGATATTGATGAGGGAGATACAGGAGAGGCTACTGCAAAGGCTGCAACACCTCATGGAGCATCTACATCTCATGAGAGTGCTCAAGAGGTGCACGTAGAGCCATTGACTCCTGTTGATATGGTAAGAGTAAACATTATAAATAAATTTGTCACATGACTTATTTAATTTAAAAATAATTTATTTATTTAGATTAGTTTTAATGATTTCATGCACTTATGTATATATATTTTTTCCATTTATGTTCAGTCGATGACACAGGAGGAGGTGAGATAGGTGGATGAGTCCACACTTTCAGCCATTTCATTTGGCCTTGATGACTATACGGTATATTATAAATTATGAACCCATTAGTTTTTTTTTATATCATTTGGTGTACATGCTTAAATCTCTATCAATTAGAGCAATAAAATTCATACATTTACTAATATATATTGTCATCTTATTATGTTCTTGCAGGCTACAACCAACGTCAGTGGGGGGTGTGAGGGGGTTCCTTCATCAGGTGTCGACAAAGGAAAGGTAGTTAATTGTTTAAGATTAATTATGCATGCATATGTATGCCACTTATGTGTAGTAATAAATATTTTACTTGCACTTTATTGTATAGGGTGTTGCTATTGATGATGTCCCGACACCGGTTCGACGGCGTAGGGTTAGAGGTGTCTCGATTCAGAGTGATAGCCTGATTGTATGTAGACTTTTACATATTGTTATTTGTATTTTGTAACTAGGGTTGCTATGATGAAGTACATTGATATATAATTGACAATCTTTTTACTCTCATAGGTTACTCCGACTGTGAGGGAGGTCCCATGAGAATCTTTCATTTCTTTGTTGACCCAGCCCACTATTCTAGAGGAGGGATCACCAGATGTAAGTTTTAATTTTAGTTCAATCAATTTGTAATTTTATTATGCTATCATCCTATTTTGTAGATTTATTACTCTATGTTGCACCAGTATACTAATCTCATTATTGCAAATATATATTTATAGGTCAGAGTTGGTATTGTTGGCATGGTCCCTTCGCTACCCAGGACTTATGTTAGGACACCTAATCATGGTAGGCAATCGAGAGACCAGGTACAAATTTATTTGTATTTAGTTATAATTTTAATTAAATTAGTGTTTGAAAATTATGAATTTTATATATATATATATATATATATATATATATATATATATATATATATATATATATGTATATGTACAAATCATATAAAGTAAGCAATCTAACTTTGGTTTGAACTCATTTTTTATGCAGGATCAATTAGAGCCCAACACTTCTTCAAAGAGGCTACATTTTGATGATCCCCCTACAACATAGGATGCAGTTTTAGTTTTGTGGTCATTTAGAGATGACACTTGGCACATTTTGAGATGGCATATATGCCACATTGTACACCTTAAAACATTAATTTTGTAGACATTTTGAAATGGCATGTGCCATATTTGTATATGGACATACTTTTGATACATTTGATACATATATAGAACATATTTATTTATATGTTATATTTGCGTCATCTTTTGTATATACATATTTATTATTCATGTTTGTGGAATTGAATGGTGAAGTTATATCTTGACTATGATTATCATTATGATTTAAATTATATCTTGTTGAAGTTACATTTGTTTTTCTTTACTCTGGAATACCCTGTTCATGGAGCTTATTATGTTTGAGGTTTAACTTCTTGTTGGTGAACAGATTTGTCTTCGAAAGAAACGCTTACAAAATGACCTTTAAAGCCCAAACAAAAAGACTCAACCAACACCAACAGTTGGGTCACTTCGCTATTGAGAAGCATAAACGCCCTTTGAATTATCTGAGTACAACTCCCCGTGCAGGATTTACAATGAATCAACTAAACTATAAATGATAATGCTTTTAACTTGAAAGCAATAAAGGCTTACAAACATCTATTCATAAACATGAGATAGACGCGAAGGGACTAATTTACTGAATAGTGCCATCTGGATCTTATTGCAACACAAGTGTTAATGCATCTGTGTTTTGATTGGACACTTGGTGCTATAACTAGAGCATGTCATTTTTGGCTCTCCACAAACATACCGCTTCATGCAAGTGACACCAATAAATATTTTGTTGAAGCCATCATACATATGTATTTTGGGATTCAATTGCGAGCACGTCCTCCTTAATTTTCCCACCTTGTAAACCTGAAGCCAACATCTCTGAATCATGACTAATGTCAACATAAAGAACTGCATTATCATGTATCATGAAGGCATCATCAGCTTGGTATTGAAAATCGCTCTTGAGTTTTCCACTGATATAGTCCCAGTCCTCTAGGAATCCAACAACCAAAAAGATCGCTGCCCAATCGTGCTTAGTGCACCTTGGGGTCACTTGGGTCGAGCATGGTCGTGAGCATTTCCATGACTCTGTGGGTAGAATGGGGTTGTCACTAGCATTTACTCAGCCAACTGGAGCCAATGGAGTAGATGATTCGATGCCAGGTCGGATGGTTTGAAAGATACGATGCTGAGCCACTTTCAACTGACCCTCACTGCAAGTTTTGGCATCGACTGAGATCGCCTTGCCAAGTGCAAATGAAGTTGAATCACCCAAAATTGAGAGAGGTTATTGTACACCTCGAAAACATGATCTTGTAGCACCTAATAGTTTGTTGATAGCTCTCATGAGGTCTGAGATACGAGCCCCATAAGATCATTGCCCAATCATGCTTAGTGCACCTTGGGGTCACTTGGGTCGAGCGTGGTCGCGAGCATTTTCATGACTCTGTGGGTAGAATGGGGTTATCATTGGTGTTTACCCAGCCAATTGGAGCCAATGGAGCAGACGGTTCGATGCCAGGTTAGACGGTTTGAAAGATACGCTGCTGAGCCACTTTCAACTGACCCTCACTGCAAGTTTTGGCATCGACTGAGATCACCTTGCCAAATGCAAACGAAGTTGAATCACCCAAAATTGAGAGAGGTTATTGTAGACCTCAAAAAAATGATCCTATAACACCTAAAAATTTGTCAATAGCTCTCACGAGGTCTGAGATATGAGCCCCAGAAGATCGTTTCCCAATCGTGCTTAGTGCACCTTGGGGTCACTTGGGTCGAGCGTGTCGCGAGCATTTTCATGACTCTGTGGGTAGAATGGGGTTATCACTAGTGTTTACCCAGCCAACCGGAGCTGATGGAGTAGATGGTTTGATGCCAGGTCAGACGGTTTGAAAGATACGTTGCTGAGCCACTTTCAACTGACCCTCACTGCAAGTTTTGGCATCGATTGAGATTGCCTTGCCAAATGCAAACGAAGTTGAATCACCAAAAATTGAGAGAGGTTATTGTAGACCTCAAAAACATAATCTCGTAGCACCTAACATTTTGTCAATAGCTCTCATGAGGTCTGAGATACGAGCCCCAGAAGATCGCTGCCCAATCGTGCTTAGTGCACCTTGGGGTCACTTGGGTCGAGCGTGGTCGCAAGCATTTTCGTGACTCTGTGGGTAGAATGGGGTTGTCACTGGCATTTATCCAGCCAACCAGAGCTAATGGAGTAGATGGTTTGATGCCAGGTCAGACGGTTTGAAAGATACACTGCTGAGCCACTTTCAACTGACCCTCACTTCAAGTTTTGGCAACGACTGAGATCACCTTGCCAAATGCAAATGAAGTCGAATCACCCAAAATTGAGAGAGGTTATTGTAGACCTCAAAAAAATGATCTTGTAGCACTTGACAGTTTGTCAATAGCTCTCACGAGGTCTGAGATATGAGCCCCAGAAGATCGTTGCCCGATCGTGCTTAGTGCACCTTGGGGTCACTTGGGTCGAGCGTGGTCGCGAGCATTTTCGTGACTCTGTGGGTAGAATGGGGTTGTCACTAGTGTTTACCTAGCCAACCAGAGCTGATGGAGTAGATGGTTCGATGCCAGGTCAGACGGTTTGAAAGATACGCTGCTGAGCCACTTTCAATTAACCCTCACTGCAAGTTTTGGCATCGACTGAGATTGCCTTGCCAAATGCAAATGAAGTCGAATCGCCCAAAATTGAGAGAGGTTATTGTAGACCTCAAAAACAGAATCCCTTATCACCTAACAATTTGTTGATATCTCTCACGAGGTCTGAGATATGAGCCCCAGAAGATTGCTGCCCAATAGTGCTTTGTGCACCTTGGGGTCACTTGGGTCGAGCGTGGTCGCGAGCATTTTCGTGACTCTGTGGGTAGAATGGGGTTGTTACTAGAATTTGCCTAGCCAAATGGAGCTGATGGAGTAGATGGTTTGATGCCAGGTCAGACGGTTTGAAAGATACGCTGCTGAGCCACTTTCAACTAACCCTCATTGCAAGTTTTGGCATCGATTGAGATCGCCTTGCCAAATGCAAATGAAGTCAAATCACCCAAAACCGAGAGAGGTTATTGTAGACCTTGAAAACAAAATCTTGTAGCACCTAATAGTTTGTCAATAGCTCTCACGAGGTCTAAGATATGATCCCCATAAGATCGCTGCCCAATCGTGCTTAGTGCACCTTGGGGTCACTTGGGTCGAGCGTGGTCGCGAGCATTTTCATGACTCTGTGGGTAGAATGGGGTTTTCACTAGCGTTTACCTAGCCAACCAAAGCTGATGGAGTAGATGGTTTGATGCCAAGTCAGACGGTTTGAAAGATACGCTGCTGAGCCACTTTCAACTGATCCTCACTGCAAGTTTTGGCATCGACTGAGATCACCTTGCCAAATGCAAACAAAGTCAAATCACCCAAAACTGAGAGAGGTTATTGTAGACCTTAAAAACATGATCCTGTAGCACCTAAAATTTTGTTGATAGCTCTCACGAGGTCTGAGATACAACCCCAGAAGATCCCTATCCAATCGTGCTTAGTGCACCTTGGGGTCACTTGGGTCGGGCGTGGTCGCGAGTGTTTTCATGACTCTGTGGGTAGAATGGGGTTGTCACTGGTGTTTACTCGGCCAACCAGAGCTGATGGAGTAGACGGTTTGATGCTAGGTCAAACAGTTTGAAAGATACGCTGCTGAGCCACTTTCAACTGACCCTCACTGCAAGTTTTGGCATCGACTGAGATCGCCTTGCCAAATGCAAATGAAGTCAAATCGCCCAAAACTGAGAGAGGTTATTGTAGCCCTTGAAAACATGATCTTGTAGCACCTAATAGTTTTTTTATAGCTCTCACGAGGTCTGAGATATGAGCCCCAGAAGATCGCTGCCCAATCATGCTTAGTGCACCTTGGGGTCACTTGGGTCGAGCGTGGTCGCGAGCATTTTCGTGACTCTGTGGGTAGAATGGGGTTGTCACCAGCATTTACCCAGCCAACCAGAGCCGATGAAGTAGACAGTTCAATGCTAGGTCAGAAGGTTTGAAAGATACGCTGTTGAGCCACTTTCAACTGACCCTCACTGCAAGTTTTGGCATTGACTGAGATCGCCTTGCCAAATACAAATGAAGTCAAATTGCCCAAAATCGAGAGAGGTTATTGTAGATCTCAAAAACATGATCCCGTAGCACCTGACAATTTTTCAATACCTCTCATGAAGTCTGAGATACGAGCTGCTTTCAACTGACTGTTAGTGGTATGTTTGAAATTTGAACTGTGAAATTAATCATGATTAAGCTTGTTAAATTTGATAAAAAATAATATCCTTAAAGCATTACAAAAAACAATCAAACATGTAAGAATTCAAACCATGCAAATGACATAAGTATATGACATGTAAGATCTCTTCTTGGCACTATTGGCCACCCATACATGATTTTGGTCATAAGTCCTTATGAAGAGTTTTAGGACATTTAACTTTTAAATCAAATTGATTGTTACAAATTGCCATTATAGGCTTCAAAAGATCTCAATTAACCATTAAGGATCCTTTTGTCCTTCTATCCCTAATTGGATCCATGGTGACCATAGGTGTCTTCATAGGTGCTCCTGCACAAGTTACATTCCACATACAAAACCAAGTTTATTGACTCAAAATACAATCTAAGAAAGGTCAAATTAATGTATTGAAATTAAGCTTAACAAACTTAGAAAATAATGCACTAAGTTAACTTATTACCTAGTCAAGTGTTCCTAAAGGGTCATCTCTTTGCTTCAGGGTCTCCAATAGTGCTTCACGATTAGCAGTAGTAATAGTCCAAAGTTCTTTTGTCTTTGGTCTTCCTTGATGCTTTGACAACTTGACATTTGTTGCTATAACAAGGTGTGAATACATAAGAATAGTTTTGTGCTTCTCATAGTCTTCAAATGCGGGAAATCCATTCTTTCTAATCATGTATGTTCACAGCCATGTTCTCACAACAACAACTGAACCAGTAGGATATGTGAACCCATCACCATCTATCATCGATTGTACAAGCTTTTGTTTAGCTTGTACACAATGTGCTAACCAATAATCTGACCTCTCATCATTCCCCTACGGTGCAACCAATGCAAAAACATCTCCTGGCTTCAAAAGATCTAAAAGATGGTCATAGTCAACTGAAGTGTCCATGTCATCATTTCTTATAGAGAGTGTCAAAGATAAAGGAGTCAGATACTGTGGAACCCATGTACCCACCCACTCACTTGACTCACAATGATCCCAATCATACTGAAAACACATGGGGAAAAAACAAGCCAACTCTCATGTCCAAATGGTCCATGTACTACTATTGGAGCTTTGGAATGAATGCATTTTTGAAGAGTCTTTCACTGTTTGACAATCCAATCTATCTCCTCTAGTTTCGTCCTCAACCAACCAAAAGAATCTACGCACTATAGAATCAAGAGTCCCCCCTTGTGACAATGCTAAAGTACACCAATCAACAATAGAATGAGCATCAAGAAGTACAACACCTGAAATCCTCAATTGCTCCTTAACTAGAGCTCTCTTAACACACACACCTGCTCCGTCATGCTCCCCTTTCCCATGCCCTGACTCAAACAAACTCCAAATATGAGGTACACCTCTCTCCACATGCATTCTACACAACCAATAAAACATTCTGGCATTCTTAAATTAACCAGTGCAATTATCCGACAAAATGAGATGCCTATCCATAGCAATACCATTTTCCTGCAAGAAGTCAAAATAGTTCCAGAAACAATGTTGAACAAACTCATGAGAGTGAGACCTGTCGTCGCTCATATAAAAATGGTACTCTCTGATTATCTTTCGCTCATCTTTTGTGCTATCAGGGGAATGTCTATATGTGATGTGTACAAAAATAGCAACCTGAATCGAATTGTAATATTGAGCTTGAGTCTCATTTTGGGGCTGCAATGTATAGTTCTCCGCAAAGTCTACAACAGATATAATAGTTCCAATGGGGAAAGTGTCCTTACATGTCCTGAATTGTTGATCCAACCATTGAGACCCATGACTATGCCTTGCATACTTGTAAAATTTTTTTTCTTGAAATCTGAGATAAAATCAGCAACATTGTATTCTTTTGCAACTAACTCACATCTAGAGCCTTCACCTCCACTCTTCAATGTATATTTCACTATTTCATATACCTTTTTTTGGACGAGTGTCTTTCCAGAATTGTGTTCAAAACCCTCATGAAAACATGTTCTAAACTTGGACAAGCCACCACATTCTGAGCACTTGGCATTTAAGCAATTTTTTTTAATAAAATAAACAACCATCATCTCTATGACATAAAAATTGATCTAGCAAGTCTCTTGATGATTTGGGAAGACCACTTGCACCACAATCCTCTAGCATTTCATTAGTATGCAATTTAGAATGAATGGACCATAATAATTCATGATGCATTGAAAACTCAACATGATATTTGCAATGACATGTATTTCGAATCTTAAGGGGTACATAATAAAATGGCTTCATGGATTCAAAAGACCTTTGTGATATTTTCAATGTTGGATGTGTCTCACAAAATTTTTTATACAACATTGTTTGACTTACCTCCACATAATGTTTAGGATGTGGAGTGCGGTCTCGATTGCCAACTCTCAACTTCAAGACATCCTTCACATTTGGTGACACTCTTGAGTTAGCATCCCAAAATTGTTGAATTTCATCCTTGACAACGTCTGTTAGCTTCTTATCAAAACGTGGAAGTCTCCCACCATAAGCCCATGTATCAATTTGAAGCAGATCATCAAGTCTTTCTCTTCTTGTAAGTGCTCTACCCAAAGTTTTACGGTCTATATTGAAGTCAACACAAGTTTGTCTCATCAAATGAGCCTTTCTCAACTGATGACTTACTAAGGAGGTTGTAATAATCCTTTGAGCAACTCTCTTGTCTTTTTCTCTGCTAGTCTTTCCAATGTTATTGAGAGCATTGAAAAGATTTTTCACAACAATGGCATTTCTCTCCATTTTTTTGTTCACATGAATCTTCAATTTCACAAGCACAGGTCTCATCTTTTGCATATTTAACAACTGTACAAAAATTTGATATTTCTCAACCAATGTCTTGTTTTGAAAAAATTGATCATAAAGTCTTGAAGCCCACAACCTAACGGTTCTATGTGACCTCTTTCCTTCCCAATTATTCATAATGTTCTCCTCAATTTTAATTAACCATTTAGGTGTTTTTGAAAGCCCCGAATTTGAAGATTGATTATCTTTATTACAAGGGACTTCATTTCGCATATAATTTGGAGATGTATAACATTCATGTCGTTCTTGTGCAACATTTTCATTCCCAAAGTCTACATTTTCAATCTCCATCTGTGCATTTTCAAATTGAACATCCTCTTCACTTACAACTACATTTACGGGGTCACCTTGATTAATGGTTAACATACCTTCTCTCCTTCTTCGGTGATTTTCCTTATCTTTTTCCCTATATGCCTGAATTTCATCATCTGTCAGCTTCCTCTTACATTTATCCTTTCGACAACTAGTGCTTCCCATGGTGAAACCACAAGTCGACAAAAATCAAACAATGGGCCCCAAATCACATTTTTTGTTTTGCAACACGTGAAAAAAGTATAAAATCCTGTGATTGTCTGCTCTGTGGGGACAGGGAATATTTTTGTCAAATATTGCCTGGAAAAAATTGGGTACCCAAAAATATCGGGTACTCGATATTCCCCGACTGATGAAAAAATAGCGAGAGCAAATGAAAACAATTGAACTTTTACATATATTTATGTATATAATATATATAAAAAAGAGGCATATGATATATATAATGTATATTATATATGTACTAATGTGGTCAGCTAAATTTTTGTATTAAATGTGCCTTTTACAAGTGTCGTAAACCCTAGCTATGCAAAAATGGACGCTTTGAAGAATAGTTCACTGGAGGTAGAGAGAGACTCCCTAGGGGTCCTAACGTGTGATAAGGGGTCATGGGGACTCCCTAGGGGTCCTAGTACGCTTTATCACATGTTAGGACACCTAGGGAGTCCCCGTGACCCCTTTTAACACAATGGAACGCTCAAGTGTGTCATAAGGGGTCATTTTGACTCCCTAGGGTTTCTAACGCGTGATAAAGCGTACTAGGACCCCTAGGGAGTCATCGTCACCCCTTAAGACACACTTGAGCATTCTAATATGTCAAAAGGGGTCACAATGACTCCCTAGGGGTCCTAGTATTCCTCATCACATGTTAGGACCTCTAGGGAGTCCCTGTGACCCCTTTTGACACATTGAAATGCTCAAGTGTGTCTTAAAGGGTCCTACGACCCCTTATGACACACTAGAGCATTCCAATGTGTCAAAAGAGGTCATGATGATTCCCTAAGGGTCCTAGTATGCTTTATCACATGTTAGGACCCCTTAAGGAAGACTTGAGCATTCCAATATGTCAAAAGGGGTCACGGGGACTCCCTAGGTGTCCTAACACGTGATAAAGCATACTAGGACCCCTAAGGAGTCCTCATGACCCCTTTTCACACATTGGAATGCTCAAATGTGTCTTAAGGGGTCCTACAACCCCTTAAGGCACACTTGAGCATTCCAATGTGTCAAAAGGGGTCACGGGGACTCCCTAGCTATCCTAGGACCCCTAGGGAATCATCGTGACCCCTTTTGACACATTGGAATGCTCTAGTGTGTCATAAGGGGTCCTATGACCCCTTAAGACACACTAGAGAATTCCAATGTGTCAAAAGGGGTCACGGGAACTCCCTAGGTGTCCTAACATGTGATAAAGCATACTAGGACCCCTAGGGAATCATCGTGACCCCTTTTGACACATTGGAATGCTCTAGTGTGTCATAAGGGGTCGTAGGACCCCTTAAGACACACTTGAGCATTCCAATGTGTCAAAAGGGGTCACGATGACTTCCTAGGGGTCCTAGTATGCCTTATCATGTGTTAGGAACCGTAGGGAGTCAAAAGGACCCCTTAAGACACACTTGAACATTTTAATGTGTCAAAAGGGGTCAGGGGGACCCCCTAGGGGTCCTAGTACGCGTTAGGACCCCTAGGGAGTCCCCCTAACCCCTTTTGACCCCTAGGGAGTCCTAATGCATTCCAAAGGGTCACGGTTCCATAGAAGTTGCATTTCGAACCCTAATGACCCCTTAACATGCCTACTGACCCCATTTCGACATGTGGCCTCCCGAGAGCTCCCCATGGACCCCTTTTGCATTCTACTAGAAAAAAGTCATCCAAATTTGGTACGTAGATCTTCTGACATGTCTTAATGAATTTGAAAGGGTCACCATTTGATAGAAGTTGCATTTAGAACCCTAATGACCCCTTAACAGGCCTACACACCATGATTCGACATGTGGTCTCCCGAGACCACCCCATGGACCCCTTTTGAGTTCTACTAGAAAAAAGTCATCCAAATTTGGTACGTAGGTCCTCTGACATGTCTTAATGCATTCCAAAGGGCCACTGTTCCATCAAAGTCACATTTGGAACCCTAATGACCCCTTAACAAGCCTACCGACCTTGATTCGACATGTGGTCTCCTTAGAGAACCCCATGGACTCTTTTTGAGTTCTACTAGGAAAAAGTCATACAAATTTGGTACATAGGTCCTCTAACATGTCCTAATGTATTCCAAAGGGTCACCATTCCATCCAAGTTGCATTTGTAACCCTAATGACCCCTTAACAGGCCTACCGACCTCGATTCAACATGTGGTCTCCCGAGACCACCCCATGGACCCCTTTTAAGTTCTACTTGGAAAAAGATGTCCATATTTGGTACATAGGGTCATTGTTCCATCAAATTTTAATTTCTAACCCTAATGACGCTTTCACAGGCCTACCAACCCCAATACGACATGAGGTATCCCGAGAGCACCCCAAGGACCCCTTTCACATTCTACTAGGAAAAAGTCATCCAAATTTGGTACGTAGGTGCTCTGATATGTTCTAATGTGTTAGAATGGGTCACCATTCCATTGAAGTTGCATTTAAAACCCTAATGACCCCTCAACAGGCCTACGGACCCCGTTTCTACATGTGGTCTCCCGAGAGCAGCCCATGGACCCCTTTCAAGTTCTACTAGGCAAAAGTCATCCAAATTTGGTATGTAGGTCCTCTAACATGATCTAATGCATTCCAAAGGGTCACCATTCCATCAAAGTTGCATTTTGAACACTATTGACCCCTTAACAGGCCTACCGACCCCGAGTCCCCGTGACCCCTTTTCACACATTAGAATGCTCAAGTGTGTCTTAAGGGGTCCTATGACCCCTTAAGGAACACTTGAGCATTCCAATGTGTCAAAAGGGGTCACGAGGACTCCCTAGGGGTCCTAACGCGTGATAAAGCATACTAGGACCCCTAGGGAGTCCCCGTGACCCCTTTTCACACATTAGAACGCTCAAGTGTGTCTTAAGGGGTCCTACGACCCCTTAAGGCACACTTGAGCATTCCAATGTGTCAAACGGGGTCATAGGGACTCCCTAGGTGTCCTAACGCATGATAAAGCATACTAGGACCCCTAGGGAATCATCGTGACCCCTTTTGACACATTGGAATGCTCTAGTGTGTCATAAGGGGTCATAGGACCCCTTAAGACACACTTGAGCATTCCAATGTGTCAAAAGGGGTCAGGGGGACTCCCTAGGGGTCCTAACACGTGATAAAGCATACTAGGACCCCTAGGGAGTCATCGTGACCCCTTTTGACACATTGCAATGCTCAAGTGTGTCTAAAGGGGTTTTTTGACCCCTTAAGACACACTTGAGCATTGTAATGTGTCAAAAGGGGTCACGAGGACTCCTTAGGTGTCCTAGTATGCTTTATAACATGTTAGGACACCTAGGGAGTCCCCGTGACCCCTTTTGACACATTGGAATGCTCAAGTGTGCCTTAATAGATCGTAGGACCCCTTAAGGCACACTTGAGCATTGCAATGTGTCAAAAGGGGTCACGGGGACTCCCTAGGTGTCCTAACACATGATAAAGTGTAATAGGACCCCTAACGAGTCCCCATGATCCCTTTTCACACATTAGAACACTCAAGTGTGTCTTAAGGGGTCCTACGACCCCTTAAGGCACACTTGAGAATTCCAATGTGTCAAAAGGGGTCACGAGGACTCCCTAGGTGTCCTAACGTGTGATAAAGCATACTAGGACCCCTAGGGAATCATTGTGACCCCTTTTGACACATAGGAATGCTCGTGTGTCATAAGGGGTTGTAGGACCCCTTAAGACACACTTTAGCATTCCAATGTGTGAAAAAGGGTCATGGGGATTCCCTAGGGGTCGTAACTTGTGATAAAATGTACTAGGACCCCTAGGGACACTTCGTGACCCCTTTTGACACATTGCAATGCTCAAGTGTGTCCTAAGGGGTCCTTCAACCCCTTAAGACACACTTGAGCATCACAATGTTTCAAAAGAGGTCACGGGGAGTCCTTAGGGGTCATAGTATGCTTTATCATGCGTTAGGACCCCTAGGGAGTCCCCGTGACCCCTTTTGACACATTGGAATGCTCAAGTGTGCCTTAAGGGGTTGGAGGACCCCTTAAGGCACACTTGAGCATTCCAATGTGTCAAAAGGGGTCATGGGGACTCCCTAGGTGTCCTAACACATGATAAAGCATACTAGGACCCCTAAGGAGTCTGTGTGACACCTTTTCACACATTGGAACACTCAAGTGTGTCTTAAGGGGTTCTACGATCCCTTAAGGCAAACTTGAGCATTCCAATGTGTCAAAAGGGGTCACAGGGACTCCCTAGGTGTCCTAACGTGTGATAAAGCGTACTAGGACCCCTAAGGATTCCCCGTGACCCCTTTTCACACATTGGAACAGTCAAGTGTGTCTTCAGGGGTCCTACGACCCCTTAAGGCACACTTGAGCATTCCAATGTGTCAAAAAGGGTCACGGGGACTCCCTAGGTATCCTAACACATGATAAAGCATACTAGGACCCCTAAGGAGTCCTTGTGACCCCTTTTCACACATTGGAACACTCAAGTGTGTCTTAAGGGGTCCTATGACCCCTTAAGGAACACTTGAGTATTCCAATGTGCTCAAAAGGGGTCAGGTGGACTCCTTAGAGGTCCTAGTACACTTTATCATGGGTTAGGACACCTAGAGAGTCCTCGTGACACCTTTTGACACATTGGAACACTCAAGTGTGCCTTAAGGGGTCCTACGACTCCTTAAGGCACACTTGAGTGTTCCAATGTGTCAAAAAGGGTCAAGGGGACTCCCTAAGTGACCTAACGCATACTAGGACACCTAGGGAGTCCCCGTGACCTCTTTTGACACATTGGAATGCTCTAGTGTGTCTTAAGGGGTCCTACGACCCCTTAAGACACACTAGAGCATTGTAATGTGTCAAAAGGGGTCATGATGACTCCCTAGGGGTCCTAGTATGCCTTATCACATGTTAGGAACCCTAGGGAGTCAAAAGGACCCCTTAAGACACACTTGAGCATTCCAATGTGTCAAAAGGGGTCACGGGGACTCCCTAGGGGTCCAAGTACGTGTTAGGACCCCTAGGGAGTCCCCCTGACCCCTTTTGACACATTGGAATGCTCAAGCGTGCCTTAAGAGGTTGTAGGACCCCTTAAGGCACGCTTGAGCATTCCAATGTGTCAAGAGGGGTCAGGGGGACTCCCTAGGTGTCCTAAGATGTTATAAAGCATACTAGGACCCCTAAGGAGTCCTCGTGACCCCTTTTGAGCACACTGGAATGCTCAAGTGTTCCTTAAGGGGTCGTACGACCCCTTAAGACACACTTGAGCATTCCAATGTGTGAAAAGGGGTCACAGGGACTCCTTAGGGGTCCAAGTACGCTTTATCATGCGTTAGGACACCTAGGGAGTCCCCGTGACCCCTTTTGACACATTGCAACACTTAAGTGTGTCTTAAGGGGTCCTTCGACCCCTTAAGACACACTTGAGCATTGCAATGTGTCAAAAGGTGTCACGGGGACTCCTTAGGGGTCCTAGTATGCTTTATCACATGTTAGGACCCCTAGGGAGTCCCCATGACCCCTTTTGACACTTTGGAATGCTCAAGTGTGCCTTAAGGGATCATAGGACCCCTTAAGGCACACTTGAGCATTCCAATGTGTCAAAAGGGGTCACAGGGACTCCCTAGGTGTCCTAACGCGTGATAAAGCATACTAGGACCGCTAAGGAGTCCCCGTGACCCTTTTCACACATTGGAACACTCAAGTGTGTCTTAAGGGGTCCTATGACCCCTTAAGGAACACTTGAGTGTTCCAATGTGTCAAAAGGGGTCACGGGGACTCCCTAGGGGTCCTAACGTGTGATAAAGTGTACTAGGACCCCTAGGGAGTCATCGTGACCCCTTTTGACATATAGCAACGCTTAAGTGTGTCTTAAGGGGTCCTTCGACCCCTTTAGACACACTTGAGCATTGGAATGTGTCAAAAGGGGTCATGGGGACTCCTTAGGGGTCCTAGTATGCTTTATCATGCGTTAGGACACCTAGGGAGTCCTCGTGACCCCTTTTGACATATTGGAATGCTCAAGTGTGCCTTAAGGGATTGTAGGACCCCTTAAGGCACACTTGAGCATTCCAATGTGTCAAAAGGGGTGACGGGGACTCCCTAGGTGTCCTAACGCGTGATAAAGTGTACTAAGACCCCTAGGGAGTCCCCGTGACCCCTTTTCACACATTGGAACACTCAAGTGTGTCTTAAGGGGTCCTACAACCCCTTAAGGCACACTTGAGCATTCCAATGTGTCAAAAGGGGTCACGGGGACTCCCTAGGTGTCCTAACACATGATAAAGCCTACTAGGACCCCTAGGGAATCATTGTGATCCCTTTTGACACATTGGAATTCTCTAGTGTGTCATAAGGGGTTTTAGGACCTCTTAAGACACACTTCAGAATTCCAATGTGTCAAAAGGGGTCACGAGGACTCCCTAGGGGTCCTAACGCGTGGTAAAGCATACTAGGACCCCTAGGGAGTCATCGTGACCCCTTTTGATACATTGCAATGCTCAAGTGTGTCTTAAGGGGTCCTTCGACCCCTTAAGACACACTTGAGTGTTGAAATGTGTCAAAAGGGGTCAAAGGGACTCCTTAGGGGTCCTAGTATGCTTTATCATGCGTTAGGACACCTAGCGAGTCCCCGTGATGCCTTTTGACACATTGGAATGCTCAAGTGTGACTTAAGGGGTCCTATGACCCCTTAAGTCACACTTGAGCATTCCAATGTTTCAAAAGGGGTCACGGGGACTCCCTAGGTGTCCTAACATGTGATAAAGCATACTAGGACCCCTAAGGAGTCTCCGTGACCCCTTTTCACGCATTGGAACACTCAAGTGTGTCTTAAGGGGTCCTACAACCCCTTAAGGCACACTTGAGGATTCCAATGTGTCAAAAGGGGTCACGGGGACTCTCTAGGTGTCATAACATGTGATAAAGCATACTAGGACCCCTAAGGAGTCCCCGTGACCCCTTTTCACACATTGGAACACTCAAGTGTGTCTTAAGGGGTCCTATGAGCCCTTAAGGCACACTTGAGCATTCCAATGTGTCAAAAGGGGTCACGGGGACTCCCTAGGTGTCCTAACATGTGATAAAGTGTACTAGGACCTCTAAGGAGTCCTCGTGACCACTTTTTACACATTGGAACACTCAAGTGTGTCTTAAGGGGTCCTACAACCCCTTAAGGCACCCTTGAGCATTCCAATGTGTCAAAAGGGGTTAGGGGGACTCCTTAGGGGTCCTAACGCGTACTAGGACACCCAGGGAGTCCCAGTGACCCCTTTTTATACATTGGAACACTCAAGTGTGCCTTAAGGGGTCCTATGACCCCTTAAGGCACACTTGAGCATTCCAATGTATCAAAAGGGGTCACGGGGACTCCCTAGGTGTCCTAACGCGTACACTTTATCATGCGTTAGGACACCTAGGGAGTCCCCGTGACCCCTTTTGACACATTAGAATGCTCAAGTGTGCCCTAAGGGGTCCTACGACCCCTTAAGGCACACTTGAGCATTCCAATGTGTCAAAAGGGGTCAGGGGGACTCCCTAAGGGTCCTAACATGTACTAGGACACCTAGGGAGTCCCCATGACCCCTTTTGACACATTGGAATGCTCTAGTGTGTCTTAAGGGGTCCTTCGACCCCTTAAGACATACTTGAGCATTGCAATGTGTCAAAAGGGGTCACAAGGACTCCTTAGGTGTCCTAGTACACTTTATCATGCGTTTGCACACCTAGGGAGTCCCTGTGACCCCTTTTGACACATTGGAACACTCAAGTGTGCCTTAAGGACCCCTTAAGGCACACTTGAGCATTCCAATGTGTCAAAAGGGGTCACGGGGACTTCCTAGGTGTCCAAACGTGTGATAAAGTTTACTAGGACCCCTAAGGAGTCCCCGTGACCCCTTTTCACACATTGGAATGCTCAAGTGTGTCTTAAGGGGTCCTATGACCCCTTAAGGCACACTTGAGCATTTGAATGTGTCAAAAGGGGTCACGGGGACTCCCTAGGTGTCCTAACACGTGATAAAGTGTAGTAGGACCCCTAAGGAGTCCCCGTGACCCCTTTTCACACATTGGAATGCTCAAGTGTGTCTTAAGGGGTCCTACAACCCCTTAAGGCACCCTTGAGCATTCCAATGTGTCAAAAAGGGTTAGGGGGACTCCTTAGGGGTCCTAACGCGTACTAGGACACCCAGGGAGTCCCAGTGACCCCTTTTTATACATTGGAACACTCAAGTGTGCCTTAAGGGGTCCTACGACCCCTTAAGGCACACTTGAGCATTCCAATGTATCAAAAGGGGTCACGGGGACTCCTTAGGGGTCGTATTATGCTTTATCATGCGTTAGGACACCTAGGGAGTCCTCATGACCCCTTTTGACACATTGGAATGCTCAAGTGTGCCTTAAGGGGTCCTACAACCCCTTGAGGCACACTTGAGCATTCCAATGTGTCAAAAGGGGTCAGGGGGACTCCCTAAGGGTCCTAACACGTACTAGGACACCTAGGGAGTCCCCGTGACCCCTTTTGACACATTGGAATGCTCTAACATGTCTTAAGGGGTCCTACGACCCCTTAAGACACACTAGAGCATTGCAATGTGTCAAAAGGGGTCAGGATGACTCCCTAGGGGTCCTAGTATGCCTTATCACACGTTAGGAACTTTAGGGAGTCAAAAGGACCCCTTAAGACACACTTGAGCATTCCAATGTGTCAAAAGGGGTCACGGGGACTCCCTAGGGGTCCTAGTACATGTTAGGACCCCTAGGGAGTCCCCCTGACCCATTTTGACACATTGGAACACTCAAGTGTGCCTTAAGGGGTCGTAGGACCTCTTAAGGCACACTTGAGCATTCCAATGTGTCAAAAGGGGTAAGGGGGACTCCCTAGGTGTCCTAACGCGTGATAAATCATACTAGGACCCCTAAGGATTCCCCGTGACCCCTTTTGACACATTGGAAAGCTCAAGTGTGTCTTAAGGGGTCCTACAACCCCTTAAGGCATAGTTGAGCGTTCCAATGTGTCAAAAGGGGTTAGGGGGACTCCCTAAGGGTCCTAACACGTACTAGGACACCTAGGGTGTCCCCGTGATCTCTTTTGACACATTGGTATGCTCAAGTGTGTCTTAAGGGCTCCTAAAACCCCTTAAGACACACTAGAGCATTCCAATGTGTCAAAAGGGGTCACGGGGACTCCCTAGGTGTCCTATCACATGATAAAGCGTACTAGGACCCCTAGGGAATCATCGTGACCCCTTTTGACACGTTGGAATTCTCTAGTGTGTCATAAGGGGTTGTAGGACCCCTTAAGACACACTTGAGCATTCCAATGTGTCAAAAGGGGTTACGGGGACTCCCTAGGGGTCCTAACACGTGATAAAGCATACTAGGACCCCTAGGGATTCATCGTGACCCCTTTTGACACATTGGAAAGCTCAAGCGTGTCTTAAGGGGTTGTAGGACCCCTTAAGACACACTTGAGCATTCCAATGTTTCAAAAAGGGTCACGATGACTCCCTAGGGGTCCTAGTACACCTTATCATGTGTTAGGAACCCTAGGGAGTCAAAAGAACCCCTTAAGACACTCTTGAGCTTTTCAATGTGTCAAAAGTGGTCATGGGGACTCCCTAGGGGTCCTAGTACATGTTAGGACCCCTAGGGAGTCCCCCTAACCCCTTTTGACCCCTAGGGAGTCCTAATTCATTCCAAAGGGTCATGGTTCCATAGAAGTTGCATTTCGAACCCTAATGACCCCTTAACATGCCTACTGACCCCATTTCAACATGTGGTCTCCAGAGAGCTCCTCATGGACCCCTTTTGCGTTTTCCTAAGAAAAAGTCATCCAAATTTGGTACATAGGTCCTCTGACATGTCTTAATGAATTTGAAAGGGTCACCATTCCATAGAAGTTGCATTTAGAACCCTAATGACCCCTTAACAGGCCTACACACCATGATTTGACATGTGGTCTCCCGAGACCACCCCATGGACCCCTTTTGAGTTCTACTAGAAAAAAGTTATCCAAATTTGGTGCGTAGGTCCTCTGACATGTCCTAATGCATTCCAAAGGTTCACCATTCCATCAAAGTCACATTTGGAACCCTAATGACCCCTTAACATGCTTACCAACCCTAATTCAACATGTGGTCTCCTTAGAGAACCCCATGGACCCTTTTTGAGTTCTACTAGGAAAAAGTCATACAAATTTGGTACATAGGTCCTCTAACATGTCCTAATGTGTTCCACAGGGTCACCATTCCATCCAAGTTTCATTTGTAACCTAATGACCCCTTAACAGGCCTACTGACCCTGTTTCAACGTGTGGTCTCCTAAGAGCACCCTATGGACCCCTTTCGAGTTCTACTAGGAAAAAGTCATCCAAATTTGGTATGTAGGTCCTATGACATGTCCTAATGCATTCCAAAGGGTCACCATTCTATCAAAGTTTTATTTGGAACCCTAATGACCCTTTAACAAGCCTACTGACCCCATTTCGACACGTGGTCTCTTGAGAGTACACCATGGACCCCTTTCAAGTTTTTACTAGGCAAAAGTCATCCAAATTTGGTACATAGGTCCTATGACATATCCTAATGCATTCCAAAGGGTCACTGTTCCATCAAAGTTTCATTTGGAACCCTAATGACCTCTTAACATGCCTACCGACCTTGATTCGACATGTGGTCTCTCGAGAGAACCCCATGGACCCCTTTCGAGTTCTACTAGGCAAAAGTTATCCAAATTTGGTACATAGGTCATTTGATATGTCCTAATGCATTCCAAAGGATCACTGTTCATCGAAAGTTTCATTTGGAGCCCCGATGACCCCTTAAGTCACCTATCGACCCTAAATCGCACAATGGTCTCCCAGGAGCACCCCATGGAGCCTTTTCGAGTTTGACTAATCAAAATTCATCTAAATTGTGGAGTTAGGTCCTTTGACATGTCCTAATGCATTCCAAATGGTCACCGTGCATGAAAGGTTGTCTCACGAGCCCTGATGACCCCTTAAGATGCCTAGCGACACTGATTGGACATGTGGTCTCTTGAGAGCACCCCATGGACCCTTTTCAAGTTCGACTAGGAAAAAGTCATTAAAATTTGGTACATTGGTCCTTGGACATGCCCTATTGCCTTCCAAATGGTCACTGTACATCCAAAGTTGCCTCACAAACCCTAATTACCCCTTAAGACGTCTAGCGACTCCGGTTCAACCTGTTTTCTCATGAGAGGATCTGTTATAACTTAAATTAAATATTAAAATAATATATAAAATATTTGAAAAAATATAATATTTAATAGACTAAATATATAATATATATTATAAGATATATTAGATATTACATTTAATATATATTATCAAATATACAATATATTAATGTCCTATTCATTTTATATATTATATATATTAGACATTATATTATATACGTGCAACAATATTTAATATATAATATATATATATGTATATATATCTATATATATATATACATATATATATATATATATATATATATATACATATATATATACATATATATACATACATATATATACATACATATATACATACATATATAGATATATAGATATATAGATATATATAGATATATATATGTATATATATATATACATATATATATATATATATATATACATATATACATATATATATATACATATATCTATATATATATATACATATATATATTATATATATATATATATATGTATATATATATATATATATGTATATTATGTAACATTTATATTATAATATAAAAATATTGCATTTAATATAAATCTGAACAGACTATATACTTAGGTCATTTAAATTGATATTATCGAATATATAATATAAATAAATAATATATATAATATATATACTATATAATATAAAATATAAAACATAAAATATAAAATATATAAATTATTGATTGTTAGGGTGAAAGAAAAAAACATCAAAATTAAAGGGAAATAAAAAAAGAGTGGGAGGGGGAAACTTTTCAAAATTCAAATTCAAACAAAATCGGGTACATGAAAAAATTGGGTACCCAATTTTTTCGGGTACCCGATTAGGCTTGGTAATAGCTTTGGAAACCAAAGCCCCATGGTCAACGCTGAAGGTGTGCAAAAAATGTGTTTTTTCTCTATTTTTCTTATATCGACACTTCGACCATTAGGTTGACGACTTTTTTTCCACCTGATTTCGATAAAATGAGAAGGGTTTCTTTGGATGATTGTCAGCTTTCCATCGATATAAGTGCTATCAAATTTTGAATTCGTTAAGTATTTATTAGTTATTTTTTAGTTCACTTACGTCTAAAGTCCTGATTGACATACTGATGGAAAAACAACTATAACTTTCAAACCGTATAACATTTTTGAAATCCGAAAGATGCGTCACATTCTATGCTTCGTCTAGTATAAGAAAAAATTTAAAAAAATTAAATTATGATAAGTTTTCGATGAGTAAAGGTGGTCAGACATGAGAGTTTTTAAATTATGAAAGCATTGTAGCAAAAAAACCATAATTAATTATCTGTTTGGAATAAAAATACCAAAAAATATGCATCACATCCGGGCATGAGTTAGCTACTTATATATAGAATATTATAAAAAAATATTATCATTTGCTTTTGATTAGGGTGGTCAGACATACACATACTTCTTATTTTTTTGCTGAAATGTTTGTAGTGCTGCATTGCAATCTATACTTTTTACCAATCATATTAATTTTTTTTCAAAAAAAGCTTAGTAGTTTAGAAACTACATTCAATTTCCTACAAATTATGTTGTTACAAATTTTTGATATTAGGTAGATAACTAGTTTATTTTTTCACATCAAGTTTACTAATCTTGATTTTTTGATTTTTCATTGCCACTTAAGGGCATAGTTTGGCCCCTCATGATCCTGCACATACCCGTTTCTATTTTGAGGAAATATATTTATGATGAGTCTCATATCATTGATTGGAATGCTTTATAGGTGGAGTCGGATGGGCAGCTAGCTTTGGAGCCCATTCGTATATTGGCATACATGACCCTGGCCCTTTGAGGCTAAGAGCTGGATCAGGTTAGGGTTCAGTGGGAAATCTATGATGAGGTCACAGTGTCTTGGGAGGACACAACATAGATGAGAGCTCAGTATCCCCATCTATTCAATGAAATCTAGGAGGAAGTTCATGCCTAGGGGGGGAGGATGTGAGGTCCTACCCTGACCCATCTTAGCTCAGCAGACATTTTCACATTTGGACTATCTTGATGATATACTATTTTGAGATATTAGAATTATTTTTTTAGCGACTTCATATCATTAGACATTATGCGATGATTTTACATGATTATATGGATGATGATGTTAGATGAATATTTATAAGCTTATGTTAGATTCATCCTGATTTTATGATATAGAAGGATAATTGAATTTTGAATTCTGCATTTTGATTTACATTATCATATGGAATAGGAATTGAGATGGTTAAGATGTTGATTTCCTAATGAATTGGTTCTGCATTTGATTTAGGGTTACTTGTGGAAGTTAAAACTAAACTTACATGTGATGCATATGGAAATAGATTGTAATGTTGTTTATGTATATGATGAACTGATCGAGTGTTTAGGATTATGACCATGGTTTTAAATGTGGGGAAACAAGGATGGATCAATGTGAAAAGAGTAAAAGGCCAAGGTTAACTCTATGAAGAGAATGACCTCATTGTTATGTGTTTTAATTCATATATGTGATGTATGAGTGTATGTTAATTTGTAAGTGTATATATGTGCATAACTGGATGTAATAATATGTGTTAAATGTAATTGTGATTATCTATTTGGCATGCCATTTGTAAATTTAAGTGGAGTTATGTTTTCCTTATGTTGTGTCACTTGACACTTGTTCTTATGTGTTGGCATGCCTAAGTGGAATGGTTAGACTTCACACGACCCTTAGGTCACTTTGTGAGTTCCTAGGTGTGGTTGCTTGATTAGGAAACCAAGACTTGAGTCACATCATTTCCATTTTCGTGAGTTAACTTCTCATGAGTTTTAGGGAGGTTAAAATGAGTCCTAGGGAGTGGTTAAGGTTAGTTTTAGCTATCCCAATGTATGCACATAGGTTTTGGGGTCAACTTTTGCCTATTTCAACACCCAAAACTTCCAAATGACCTCTTAAAAAGAGCCTTCTTTGGGAGTGATGAAATTGGGTATGGATTCAAGACTATCCCTTCTCCCCATTTCTTGGTTATCCTCACATTCCCTAGTTAGGGACAAGTGGTAAGGAAACACTATCCTAGGAAATTACTCCTCATTGGTATAGGGGTAGAGATGGGAAGAATGTTTTTCCTATTAGAAAAAATGGGGGAAAAAAGAGAACATTTCTTGCACTTGGTTTTGGAGAATTGCATCTTGGTAGAGGCTTCTAGCTTAGAGAGGGACTAGGAGAAAGGATTTGGAGGTGAAGAAGAAAATCTAGGAAGGGATAAGATCTCTTCATCAAGTTCATCTTGCCATTTTTTCTTGGAGGAAGGTTAGTGCATCTACCATGAAAGGCTTTCATATGCAATTGTTATGGTTTTGTAAATTCATGTTGTATGTGTGTTGTGTTGATTTTAGGTTTTGTTTCAAGAAGTTTTCTTTGATTTTCTTTATGTGTGTTTTGGGAGTGCAAGACTATACTCACCCTTGGGAGGGTTGAGAATCTTGAGGGTGAAGGGGTTAGTTGGAGATTTCTGATTTGTGTAGAGCCCTTCCTCTTGGAGGAAGGGGATGGAAGCATGGATGTATGGGCATCCATGTAGCCTACTTTTGTTCTACACTTTGGGGGCCATAAGGGAAGTGATTGTGTTTTATGAAATGGGAAAGTTGGTTATCAACATGAGCCTTGTGAAGGCAATGTTATGTAAAAAAGAAAAATTTTCTTGTTAATTATGGCTTTCTCCAATGGGTTGATTTCCACCTTCACCCATATTTGGATCTAAGGAGATCCTTTGTGAAAACCATGGGATTTGGGAGTACTATATTTTTTTGTTGTTTAAAGTTTATATGTGTGAGTTTTTTTGTTACCCATCCTTTCTTGTTTCCCCTATCTCAGGGGTGGCCTTGTAAAGGCCTTGGCTGGGAGGTGAGCCTCCATGGTGATGTAGGGACATTATAGGGTATTCGGTAAATCTACATGGCGGTGTGTCGATTTGGTTCAGTGTTACTTGATTGCAGCTTTAACCGATGGTCTCAGTTATTGAAGGAAGCTTGGTCACTGAAGGAACTCAATGAAACCTCTGGCACTCGGTGGAACTTGTACTTGGTGATGCCTGTGGTGCTCAATGATGTTGCTTGGCATGCTCGGTTTTTTGTCTAGCGCTCAGTGGTTCTGGCTTACCAACTAGAGTTCTTGGAGTTTTGGTTGGTAGACTTGGTGCATTTATTGTTGGTAGCTTTTTTTGTATTCTCCTATGTAGATCTAGAGGCTGACATGGAGAATTAAATTTTTGTAAGGCTATTTAAGAGTCTTGTTGCATTTAATATTTGTTTGTAATAGAAGTCGACTTGGCTTAGGAGTTAATTATTTCTTTCAGATGACTTGTGGTTGAGGAAATGTATTTAAGGAGTGTTTGGGGAGTGGGTAAGTGGAAAGATAGAAGGATAGCATCTAGATCCCATGAGATCTTGAATATTAGATTGTTTATCTGATGGTTGTAATAGAAGAGCTAGTGGTTTGCATGTTTGGAGACAAGGATATTTCTTGGAGGCTTGTGAGCTCAAGTTCAGATATGCCTTAGGGTTTCTATCAGTTACTAATGTAATTCAGAGCTGGACTAGTTGAGAGATTGCATAAATAATTTTGATTGTATTTAGTCCTAACCCAGAAGGCCTTATAGTCGGGCATGTTAATGAAAATTTAGTTGAAAACATTTGTCTTGTTGTGTTATTCTGCATTGTTGGTGTTTGGATACATGTTTAAACTATCCTTAATTGGATCCTCCTTACCTGTCCTGCATCAGGTGGTATCAGACATTGAAAGATCTTGAGTGTGTAAACCGATCTCCAAGTTGAGGCAGCTTGCACCAAGACCTTGGTTGGTGGTTTATTTCTTTTGGTTTTTGAAGATCTTGAAGGATTCCTTTGAGAATATTGGACCCTAAAGAGATTGCAGATCTCTGTGATGATGTGGAATCGAAGATTACAAAGAAGGTTAAAGTTGATTTCAAATCTGGGATGGAATTCATGAAGAATGACATGATCGCTAAGGTCATGAGATCTATTGCTGGTATGCCAAGGAATCTTGGTACTTATGATGGTTATGAGAAAACTGCTGAAGACTTTGAAGCTGTTGGATCTAGTGGAGATGACTAGAGAGATAGATCTAGTGAAGATAGAACTGGTCGGTTGCATAGATTTGGAGCTCAGTTAAGTACTAGTTACCGAATGGAAGTTTCTACTTTCTTTGGTACTTTGAGACCCAAGGATTTGATTGATTGGATTGGTGAATTAGAAGACTTCTTTGAGCTTGAAGAAATTGAAGATCCTCTTAGAGTAAGATTGGCACAGACTAAGTTGAAAGGACATGCTTCTCTTTGGTGGAAAGAATTACAAAGAGATAGAGAAGATGAAGGTGAAATGAAGATCAATCGGTGGAGGATGATGGTGACTAAATTGAAAGCTAAGTTCATACTACCAACTATGAGCTTGACTTGTTTAAGAAGTTGCAGAATCTGAAGAAAAAATATTTAACTGTGGAGGACTCTATCGAAGAGTTCTATAAGTTGACTATTCAGTCTAGACATAGATAATTTGGTAAAGAAAAGGTAGCTCAGTATGTGAATGGTTTGAGATTAAATATTCAGGATGAGTTTGGTATGCTGAAGATTGATTAAGTTGAAGATGCTTATCAGTATGCTATGAAGGAAGAAGATAAGTTGAAGAGGAGACACCATTGTAATTCTTGAGGGAAGGAGAAGATTGATCACTCGATGAAGGATAAACTGACTGTTGAAGATGAACCGAAACCTATGGAATTGAAAAAGAAGATAGGTAGGGTTATCTTTAAGGGTACTTGTTATAATTGGGGTGAAGAAGGACATAGATATTTTGATTGTACACAAAAATTTTTTGGTGACTGAAGGACTATTGTGGTAAATGAGAACATTCAGAATGAACCTGAATTTGAGAACTTTCTGGTTCAGAGAACATTGCTCAGTGCAAAGGAGGAACCTTGTCAGAGGAGTAATTTGTTCAGAACTCGGTGCAAGTCAGGAGGTAAACTTTGTGATGTAATTGTTGATAGTGGTAGTACTGATAACCTTGTTGCTGAGGACATGGTTCAGAAACTTGGTTTGAAGAGAATGAGACATCCTTATCCTTATAGGATTGGCTGGTTACAAGATGTTCATGCTCTGGAAGTGAGGGAGAAATGTCTTGTTGATTTTCAGATTGGCCAATATAAGGATCAAGTGTTGTGTGATATAGTGGAGATGAATAGTTGTCATATATTGCTCGATAGACCTTAGCAGTATGATTGCAGAGCTATGTATGATTGTGTCAAGAATGTGTTTACTGTTGAGAAGAATAACAAGAAGTTTTACTTGATGCCTTTGTTGGATACAACACTCAGTAGGAGAAACCTGAGCTTTGGTAGCCGAGATGAGTTGAAGAATTCTGAAAGGATTGATTAGTATGGAGAACAAGCCTGTGTGTTATCAAGGAAAGATTTGATAAGACAGAGGAAGAAGAAGTGGAAGAGTATGCAAGGTGAAGAGTTGAAAGGCTTGTATGTGGAGAACTAGTTTGGGGTTTATGTGCTGAATCCCAGAAGATATTCTTCCAGCCTACGAGAACATCTTTTCGAACCTGGGGTGTCTAATGTAGGGGCATTCTAGGGTACTCAGTAAATCTGCATGGTGGTATGTTGATTTGGTTTTGTGTTACTTAGTTGTAGCTTTAATCAATGGTCATAGTTATTGAAGGAAGCTCGGTCACCTGTGGTGCTCGATGATGCTTGGCGTGCTCGGTTGTTTCTCTGATGCTCGACAGTTCTGGCTTATCGACTGGAGTTCTTGGAGTTTTGGTTGGCTGAATTGGTGCATTTATTGTTGGTAGCTTTTATTGTATTCTCCTATGTAGATCTAAAGGCTGACATGGAGAATTAAATGTTTGTAAGGCTATTTGAGAGCTGACTGTTGTTGCATTTAATATTTGTTTGTAATAGAAGTCGACTTGGCTTAGGAGTTAATTATTTCTTCCAGCTGACTTGTGGTTGAGGAAATGTATTTAAGGAGTGTTTAGGTAGATGTTTGGGGAGTGAGTCAGTGGAAATATAGAAGGATAGAATCTGGATCCTACGAGATCTTGAAGATCAGATTATTTATCTAATAGTTGTAATAGCAAAGCTAGTGGTTTGCATGCTTGGAGACAAGGAGATTGCTTGGAGGCTTGCAAGCTCAAGTTCAGATATGCCTTAGGGTTTCCATCAATTACTGATATGATTTAGAGTTGGACTAGATGAGATATTGTAGAAATACTTTTGATTGTATTTGGCCCTAACCCAGAAGGCTTTATAGCCAGACATGTTAATGAAAATTCAATTGAAAATATTGTCTTGTTGTCTTATTTTGCATTGTTGGTGTTTGGCTGCATGTTTGGACTATCCTTAATTGGATCCTCCTTACCTGTCCTACGTCACATGGTCATGTTTTAGATGCCTTTGTTGGGGGTTTTCATGAATGTGGAGTTGAAGAAATCTCAAAGTTTGAAGTTGAAATTATTCACGTAGAAAGTTTGTTAAGTTTAAACAAAAATAGGATTTTGTGTATTTTCCTATCATATGTATGAGTTCAATTGTAAAATGGAGTTAACCATTGTAAAAATATGCTTTGAATTATTTTAAAAGGAAATCATAGTGTTACTTTAGGTTTTATGTAATAATTAAGTTAATTGTGAAAATAAATGCAAAAGTGAAAATAAAATCTGTATTGTTTTTAATTATTAATATATTAATTTGATTTTATGCTATTAGTAGGGAAATGTATTTTATTTCAATCATGTGGTCAAAATATGTTGTTGGTCCTTTTTTGTTTTCCTCATCATGCTAAAAATAGAGAAAATATTTAAATTGTAGCATTGTTTTACAGTTCACTTTCAAAAAAAAAAATTCCTTTCATGTGTATATATATAGTTGGAACATAGTTTCTATTTTGTCATTTTGAAGAAATCAAATTTGTTACATCTATGTTCTTATTAGAAAAAAAAGAGGGTAGACTTCTCTCTATATATATATAGTCACAAGTGTTTATGCATGAGGATATATACATTTTTTTATATTATCAAATATAAATGTGAAAAAAATCATCATATATACACATATAATATATATAGACATTTACCTTCATAAAATATATCAATGTGCCTATGATATATTAATATATTTAAAAATGTAAAAATTATATGATTATATAATTTCATTGGAAACATTCTCTTTTGAAACTGTATATAATATAATATATTTATACCTATTAATATATATATATATATATATATAATATATATATATATATATATAACACACACATATATATATATATTAATAAACATAATATATATTATATTACATTTGAAATACTTTATACATAGTTTATTTAACAAAAAACTTTATAACAAAAAAACTAATATAAAAAAAACAAAAATTAATATTTTATAATTTGGGGAGGGTTCAATTGTCACCGAAACCCTTCCCCCCCTTACCACTGGTGGCCAAAGCCATACCAGCGGCGCACACCACTGTGTGTGGCAAAAGCCACCATAGTGGCCCATGCCATTGTGAGTGGCCGAAGCCACCACAGTGGTTGGAGCCACTGTGAGTGGCCGAAGCCACCATAGTGGCCTGAGCCACTATGAGTGGCCGAAGCCACCACAGTGGCTCGTGCCAATGTGAGTACCAAAGCCACCACAGTGGCCCGTGCCATTATGTGTGGCCAAGGTCACTAGGCGGCTGCGGGTTGGGTTGTGCACGGCCATGGCCGCCAATCCATGCCCTACGAAAAAAAAAACCCAAGTATGAACATAGGATATTTCTTTGTATCTAAACAGAGATGATTTAAAAAGATTTATACTAAATCAAAGAACATATTTGATGAAGTTTTACAAACCTTTAACAAAACTAAATCTTACCCAGTCGAGCCTTGTGAGCTTGGATTATGCTAGGGTTAGTGAGCAACCCTTTGCTTGATCTTGAGGAGTGTATACATACAAGTGTATATGTGTGTATATACATAGCTTAGGTGTGTATATATACACATGTACATGTGTATACAAGAAAAACTCTTTCCTTCCATTCCCCATGCCTCTGGCCCAACCCCACATCAAATAAATGATGAAATTATGGTTTTCCTTGGCTTTTAAATTTGGGCCTAACCCTAAATTTGAATTAGGGTTAGGGTTACCCTTGTTGGCACCTAAAAATTTAGGCCAAAATATATACAAAATGTCAAGGATGTATGATGTTAATTTTCAGTTTTGTATAATTTCCTATGATAAAAAATTGAAATGATTAAAAGGCATGTATATTTGTCACTTTCTATTTTCATGTATTAGGCCTTTAGTTATTTCAATTAATTTAATGTATATTCTTTTAAAATGAAATTATTCTAAAAATGATAAATAAAATAAATTAATTGAAAAAGGTGGCGAGAGGGAGTTGAACACTCGACCTCTCAAGTTGACCTTTTTCCTACCTATCTACCCTCCTACCCCCTAACCAGTTAGTCTATTTGTTTTCTTTGAGAGGGTTAGGAGAAGATACTTATTTATCTTTGTTTTTATGTGTAGGTGAGAAGTAAAGTACAACCTCTTACACATGGAGTAATTTCTTCCTTAATTAACTTTCAAATTAAATAAGAATTTCTCTATGTATTTATCTATGTTTCCGATTTTAGGAAAAAGAATGGGGAGAGGGAGTTGAACACTCGACCTCTCGACCCATCCCTTTTCCTACCTAACTACCCGACTCTACCCCCCTACCAGTTACTCTATATTATTCCTTGAGAATGTATGTGTAAATAAATGTATAAATTAAAAATAATCTTATCTCCTTTGAAATAAATTATTAAAATGAATATTGTTTATGAGATAGAAATTTTATGATCATTAATAATTCTTTTAATTTTAATTTGTGATTTACCCCCAAAATCCTAAAAGTTAAAAATATATGATAAAAAAGGGATATAATTTGGTGAATGTAAATTTGTTTAGGGTTTTTGATATTAATTTTTATAAATGTATCCCTACATTTAATTTGATATTTTCACCTTGATTGTTTTTTAACATTAATATTTTTAAGGTGAAAAGGCATGTAGGTTGGTTTTTCATATCTATTTAGGGTTTGAATAGTAATTAATTGATATTTATTCTTTAGTTTCAAATCCCTAAAAGTGGCTTTTCATTTTATTCTTTTATTTTAATTTTAGGGTAAAGTGGGTGTTAATAGTTTTACCTTATTTTTATTTGACTTTTCATTCATGAATTAGTTAATTTATTAATATGTACTACGTGTAGTTGTAATATTATTTTGCATTAGGATTGTTTTTTGACTTTAGGGTAAATGAATTTCTCCTTTTATTAGGGTGGAATATCAAACCTTTTTTACCCTAAATTCTTTTAAATATTTCTATGTAGGATTATTTCATTATGTTTGTGAATGAATTTATTATGTTTTACTTTGAAAATAAAAATAAAGTGCTAAAATATAATGTCATCTTATTTATTTATTTTAGAAACTTTTTCATTTCCTTTATGATTTAATAATTAATATGATTGCTTATATTTTATATTATTAATGTGGATGATAATTAATTAATTTTTAATTTTCATTTTTCACTTTATTTATCAAGTACATGTATAAAGTATGACACATATTCATTTTCAATTAATTATTAATTAATAAATGAATAAATATTTTTTGTATAGGTCTAATATATTATGTATGAAATGATTTCAATTTTAAATTTTTAATATTAGCTGATATTAGGTGTTTTGTGTAGGAACTTAAATGTTGGATTATTATGCACACAATGCAATAATCAAGTTGAATTTACGGGAAACATTTCCCTGAAAAACCATTATTATGGTTTATTTTGTGTACTTTGGGGGTAGTTGTATAATTAGGTCCTATGAAAGGGTATGTCCTTTCACAGGGAACCATTGGGATTTATACTTATATTCATTCAAATGTAAGCAAAAGAGAGATGAATCAATCACGACAAAAATTTGGAAAGTCTCTCAACTCACAGATTTGAATTTAATGCTCAAAATCTCATGTACGAATATCAGATAAGTGTTTGTGCTTAATGTTAATATAGTTTTTTTTATGTTCAATTAGTTTCTCAGATTACTATGTAAACCAGGGTATCCTATTGTGTTTTCTATTTGATACATTCATTTATGATTAATTTGTACAATTTGAATAATGGTAGCATGGTCTGAGAAACCTGTTACTGTTTCCTTTCAGACTCTTAAGTTGGGTTAAAAACTATAGGACCTATTGTATAAGTTGTTTTAAATTTTGTTTCAATAGAAGCTTATAGGGTGATGGTCTCGCTTTATAGGAGCGAGTTATCTTAAAACCGTCTCTGTTTATACGTAGGATTGAATGTATCTGACTCTATTCCCAATTTGGCATCAGGCACTGGTCTATTCATTCATTTGAAATTGTCATTTTATTCTTTTTGTGGTTTACATATCCTATCTGTTATCTTCTTTACAAAGCATTCAATTACGTTTAGCATTACTTTCAAGTCTTAGTTTAGATTTCTAGCTATCTGACAATTAGGATTTTAGGTTGTTTTTCCTCCAAGGATTATTAACCCCTTTGGAAGGAACTTCTGTTGTTTATGCACATGTTTGTGTAGTTAGAAAACATATTTGATTTAGGCCTACCAGCCTTGGCTAAATCGAGCCAGAATTGCAGAGGCACTTGTTTGTGCCTATCAATTGGCCTCAAAATGGTCCAGCATTTTTGAGCACCAACAACCCTCATTGGGATTTTTCTCCTTTTCTTTTCTTTGGTTAAGTTACACTTTAATTTAATTTTGTATGCCTTTAATTTTTATTTTAGATTAATAATGATAAGTAACTTTAGAAAGTCACTTTTATAGAATGGATTTAAATATTGTTTATTTTATAATCTTATTAGAAATTTGAAATGGTGGGTTTTATTTTCAAGTGAGACATAAGGCCATTTAATTGTTAATAAAAGAAATAATAAATTATTTAAAGGTGTTAATGTAGGAATTTTTATTTAATAAATCTTTATACTATTTTAATATTATTTTGAGAATGAGAATTATGAATTTAATAAGTATTCAATTTCGTAGTAAAGTTTTGGAGGATTTATTTGATTAACATTATTTTTAATGACATTACTATTTTTCATTTAATATTTGGATTATTAGGGAATTAGTTAACTTTTTAATTCCTAGGAAGGACCTGGGTGAAATTAATTGTCCCTAGTAATAATATTAATATTTTGAATAGTAATCTAATCTTAATTATTTAAATCCCTTAATTGGGTAAAAACATTATTGTTTATTGACTCTTAATTGAGAGTTATATTTTAAACAAGAGTACATTAATTAAATTTTAAGCTTATCATTTATTAATGTATTTCAAGTGAAATAGTTTTATAAGCCTAGTGCTGAGATTTGATGATTTTCATAATTACCTAATTTGTATTTGAATTGAGATAAATCCATTTGGAATAATTTATGCTAAACCTAGCTAGGGATTTTCATTGACTAATGCAGTCTGACGAATAAGGGATGTTGGCATGCTAGTGCATGCCATGATTCCCCTTGTGAGTCAATTTATGTTAGTCATTGTGCCTCGAGTTCATGTCATGCATTCTTGGTGTGCAACCTAGGAGATGTTTTGTGCTTTTAAAAAAAAATTGTTGTGTATTTTTCCTTAGTTTTTTGGGCATTACAAATACCTTCATTATCTTTCTTATTCATATGCATACATTTTTCTTCACATGACGTCTCTCCCCCTTTGACATTAATGAAAAATATCACACATATTTGTGACATAAATATCCAAAAATGCATCATAAGAACATACATGAATAATATTCTCTAATCATCTTCCATAGATCTCCCTAACCACTAACCACTAATCACTACTCCTGCTAAGGTGCATCCACCTTACATCAATCCAAGAAAAATGAATATCTATGTTAAGTACCTTGGAGTGATGCAAATCAATGCATCTCAGTTCGGATTAGGAGGGGCTATTATGAAAATCTTACCTTGGAGATACTCAAAAGTATCCTTAGGAAAGGGATTCATTAAAATATCTACAATCTTCCCTTTAGTAGATATATATTCCATCTTGACTTACTTTTAATATACCTTGTCTCTCAAGAAGTGATAATTGATAAATATATGCTTTGTATTTGAATGTAGCATTAGACTCTTAAAGATATTGATGGCACTTGACTTATCACAATAATAGTAATAGTCTCATCAATACTTACCCTGGTGTCTTTCAACATTTTCTTCATCCATACCGCTTGTGTACAATTCATAGCAGTATCAAGATATTCTACCTCACTAGTAGCATCTGATATGTAATTTTGTTTCTTACTTGGCCATTAAATTAGTCTCTTACAGAAGAAGAATGCACCACCACTAGTAGTTTTCCTATCATCGACATTTCCTACCTAATCAGCATCAGTAAAAGAACAAAATGTAAATTCATCATCCTTAGGATACCATAAGACATGATCAAATATCTCTTTCAAATATCTAAATATCTTCATTATAACAACATGAGATTCATTTGGTTCTTCTTTAAATATAGCTTCCATACACACTCCACTCATAACATTAGGCCTTGTTTGTGTAAAGTATGGTACAAAACCAATCATGGACTTATATATTGTCTGATTTGCATTAGAAGCATCATCAATTTTTGTTAATTTGTAACCACCATAGGAGTTCCAATTGGTTTAGAGTCTTTCATTCCAAAAAAAATCAACAATTACTTCACATACTTAGTTTGGGAAATGAAAATTCCATTTTTAATAGTAAAACTTACAAACAAAGAAATAATTTCATCTCACCTATCATAGACATTGCAAATTCACTTTGCATTAATTCTATAGAAAATTCTTTACTCAAATCTTTATTGCCTCTAAAAATGATATCATTAACAAATACTTTAACAATAAAATGTTATCCTAATTAACCTTGAAATACAAATTGAAATCTACAGTACCTTTTTTGAATCCAAGTTTCAAGATAGATTTGTCTAATCTTGCATACTATTCTCTAGTGGCCTATTTCAATCCATATAAAGATTTCTTCAACTTGCACACCATACTATCTTGATCTATTAAAGAGAAACCATCTGATTTCTCTACATACACTTATTCTCCTAAATCACCATTCAATAATGTATATTTAACATCCATCTGATATAATTTGAGGTTATTGTAAGTATCATAAGAAATAAATAATCTAGTTGCCTCAATTCTAGAAACAAGAGAAAAAAATTCATCATAATCAATACCTTCCATTTGTGAACATCCTTTGTAAACAAGTATGGCTTTATTCCTCACAACTTCACCATCCTCATTCATTTTTCTTTTGAAAACCCATTTAGTAGAAATCACATTCTTATCCTTAGGCCTAGGAACTAAGATCCATGTGTTGTTCTTATGAATGTTATCTATTTCTGCTTCTACATATTTTACCCAACCTTTATCTTTGCATGCCTCATGTACATATTTAGGTTCAAATTTATAAATCAAACAAATATTATTTTTAAATTCTACTAATCTTCTTCTAGTTTGAACACCTCTGTCCTTATCACCTATGATTTGACTTTCATAATGATTTAGCCTTACATACCTTGGATTTTTTAAACTTGGATGAATACCTGATTCTTGAGTATCTTCTTCAACATTAGCTAGCTCATCTTGACCATAGTGAATTCTAAGAGCAATCTGTAATTGATTTTGTGATTGGGTTTATGTTCCATTATTTCTACTAACATCTTCACCATATGAATCATAGGAACAAGATCTAGATTGTTTTTGATTGTATTGATCAACTCTCACATTATCTCTTTCAACTATATTCTTCAACGTCTTATTCTATAACATGTATGCCTCACTCTTGGTAGAATAAAAAGAAAGATACCTTCATCACTTCTAAGATCAAACTTCCCTATGTCTTCATCTCTCTTGATATAACATATGCTTCCAAAACTTTTGAAATATTTTATTGTATGAGTGTTACCATACTAGAGTTCATAAGGAGTCTTATTAGTTCTATTTTTTATTTGCACTTGGCTCAATGTATAGAATACTATCAAAAGTGCTTCTCTCTAATAGATATGTGAAACATTACCTTAAATCAGCATGGTTCTAGAAGTATCTAAGATTGATTTTTTCCTACTTTCTGCAATACCATTATGTTATGGAGTCCTTGAAGTAGATGTATATCTCTTTATCCCCATATTCTTTATAAAAAAAATAGAATCCATATAATGTGAATTCACCACCTCTATCTGATCTCTAGAATTTAATATTTCAAACTATTTCATTCTCAACAGTAATTTAAAGATCTTAAACTTGTGATGAAGTCAAGGATGGTGGATCCAATTAAGGACAGTCCAAAACTTGCAGCCAACAATCAACACAATGGAATACTCAATAACATAACAAAAAAAAATTATTTAACTCTGATTTTCATTAACATTCCTGACTGTAAGGCCTTCTAGGTTAGGGCCAATTACAATGAGAAACAATTCTACAAGATCCAAACAGATCCAATTCCACACTAGCTAGTTCATTTCAGAAAAAAATCAGCAACTGATGGAAACCCTAAGGAGAATCTAAAATTGAGCTCACAGGCCTCCAAACAATCTCCTTGTCTCCAAGTGTGCAAACCACTAGCTCTGCAACTACAAACTATCAGATAACAATATGATCTGCAAGATCATGCAAGATCTTTTCCACAACTTTTCCAACTCCAGCTTTTAGAACCTCAGATTTGATTTGCTAAGTCTTCCAAGTCATGAAATCCTTCTCTCCTGATGATCCCCTGATAATCCCTAAACATCTACTCAAACATCTTATAAATACTAATCGTCAGCCATAAGTCAGCTGGATGAAACTATTAACTCCCCACCAATAATTATTAAATTCAATACAAGTCGACATCAAAATAGCCTTACAAACATTTAATCCAACATGTCAGCCTATAACAATAGCTACCAACAATAAATGCACCAAGTCAGCCCAAAAAATCACACAAAACTCTAGTCGGTAAACCAGAACTACCGAGCAATAGTGAAATAATCGAGCATGCCAGGCATCACTGAGCACTAGTATCGACCAAGCATCATAGGCATCACCAAGTAACACTTTCACTAAGTGCCAGAGATTACCAAGTTCCTTCAGTGACTGAGCTTCCTTCAATGACTGAGACCATCGGTCAAGGCTACAAATGAGTAACATTGGCCAAACACACATCTCCCATGTAGATTCACCAAGTACCCTCGAATGCCCCTGCATTAGACACCCCAGGTTTGAAAAGATGTTCATATGTGAGAAGAACATCTTCCAGAATTTAGCATATAAACCCTAAACTAGTTCTTCACATACAAGTCCTCCACCTTTTCATCTTGCATACTCTTCCACTTCAGCTTTCTCTGTCTCTTCAAGTCTTTCCTTGACAACATGCAGGTTTGTTCTCCATACTGATCATTCATTTTCTCTGGATCCACCAACTCAACCCAGCTACCAATAATCAGGCTTCTCCTACCAAGTGTTGTATCCAACAAAGGCATCAGGGAAAACTTCTTGTCATCCTTCTCAACAGTAAACACATTTTGGACACAGTCATACATAGCTCTGTAATCATATTGCCAAGGTCTAGCGAGCAATATATCACAACTATTCATCTTCACAATGTCACATAACACAAGATCCTTATACTAGCCAATCTGGACATCAATAAAGCACTGTTCTCTTACTTCTAGAGCATGAACATCTTGTAACCAACCAATCCTATAAGGACAAGGATGCTTCATTCTATTCAACCCAAGTTTATGAACCATGTCCTCAGTAACAAGGTTATCAGTACTACCACTATCAACAATAACATCACAGAGTTTACCTCCAAACTTGCATCGGGTCCTAAACAAGTTACTCCTCTAACAAGGTTC
Organism: Chamaecyparis obtusa; assembly: GCA_027943335.1. Lineage (NCBI taxonomy): Eukaryota > Viridiplantae > Streptophyta > Pinopsida > Cupressales > Cupressaceae > Chamaecyparis > Chamaecyparis obtusa. The sequence goes on from BSBK01002345.1 coordinate 1,105,186, forward strand.
CTCCTTGGTACTGAGAAATGTTTGCCAAAGTAGCAAGTTCTCAGATTCAGGTTCATTCTCATTCACCATAGCAGTTCTTCAGTCACCAAGCTTCTTTTGTGTACACTCAAAAGAATAGTGTCTTTCCTCTCCATAGTTATAGTAATTACCCTTAAAGATAACTCTACCTGTCTTCTTTATCAGTTCCATAGGTTTCTATTCATCATATGCATTAGTCGGTTTATCCTTCACCGAGTGATCAATATTTTCCTTCCCTCGGGGATTACTATGTTGTTTCCTTTTCAACTTATCTTCTACCTTCAGAGCATACTGATAAGCATCTTCAATAGAATCAATCTTCACCATACCAAGCTCATCCTAAATATTGAATCTCAAACCATTCACATACCGAGCTACCTTTTCCTTACCAAGCTCTAAGTGTCCAAACTGAATAGTAAGTTTGTAGAACTCGGTATAATCTTCAATAGATAGATCCTTCTTTTTTAGATTTTGCAAATTCTTAAATAAGTCAAGCTCATATTCAGAAGGTATGAACTTAGCTTTCAATTTTGTCACCATCAACCTCCATCGATTGATCTTTATTTCACCTTCATCTTCTCTATCTCTTTGTAATTATTTCCACAAAAGAGTAGCATGTCCTTTCAACTTTGTCTATGCTAATCTCACCCTAAGAGGATCTTTAATTTCTTCCACCTCAAAGAAATCTTCAAGTTGACCAATCTAATCAATCAAGTTCTTAGGCTTCAAAGTACCAGAGAAAGTAGAAACTTCTATTCGGTAACTACTACTTAACTGAGCAGTTTAGTCTTCACCAGATCTATCCCTCCGATCATCACCACAAGATCTAGTAGGTTCAAAGTCTTCAGCAGCTTCCTCATAACCATCTTCAATACCAACATTTTGAGGTACACCAGCAATAGATCTCATGATCTCAACAATCATGTCATTCTTCATCAATTCCATCTCAGATCTAAAATTTGATTTCACCTTCTCTATGATCCAGGATTCCATAGTATCACAAAGATTAGAAATAACTCTAGGGTCCAATCTTCTCAGAGGCATCCTTAAAGATATGTGAAAACCCTTCGCAAAAAACCCTCACTGACCACCTTGTGACAATCTCCAAGTTGTGTACAAGTCAGATCATAATCTACCACCTTGAACAAATAACTAGGGCAAGATCCACAAGTTCAGTGCTCCAGATCTGCAATCTAGATCATACAATCTCTTCACCAACCAGATCAACTTCACAAGATCAGCCTTGCTAGGTCAACCTTCACTCCACAAGATAAAATCTCTCTCTCTCTCTCTCTATTACCACTTGATGCAGTCAAGGATGGTGGATCCAATTAAGGACAGTCCAAACCTTGCAGCCAACAATCAACACAGTGGAATACTCAACAACACAAAAAAAAATAAAATTGTTTAACTTTGATTTTCATTAACATGCTCAGCTGTAAGGCCTTCAGGGTTAGGGCCAATTACAATCAGAAACATTTCTAGAAGATCTAAATAGATCCAATTCCACACTAGCTAGTTCAGTTCTAAAAATAATCAGCAACTGATGGAAACCCTAAGGTAGATCTAAACTTGAGCTCGCAAGCCTCCAAGCAATCTCCTTGTCTCCAAGTGTGCAAACCACTAGCTCTACAACTACAAACTATTAGATAACAATCTGATTTGCAAGATCATGCAAGATCTTTTCCACAACTTTTCCAACTCTAGCTTTCAGAACCTCAGATCTGATTCGCTAAGTCTTCCAAGTCATGAACTTCTACTCTCTTGATGATCCCCTAATAATCCCTAAACATCTACCCAAACATCCTATAAATACTAATCATCAACCACAAGTCGGCTGGATGAAACCATTAACTCCCCCCAGCAATTATTAAATTCAATACAAGTTGGCATCAAAATAGCCTTAAAAACATTTAATCCAACATGTCAGCCTCTAACAATAGCTACCAACAATAAATGCACCAAGTCGGCCCAACAAATCACACAGAACTCTAGTCGGTAAACCAGAACTACTGAGAAATAGTAAAATAATCGAGCATGCTAGGCATCGCCAAGCACCAGTGTTGACCAAGCACCACAGGCATCACTGAGTAACACTTTCACCAAGCACCAGAGATTACCGAGTTCCTTCAACGACTGAGCTTCCTTCAATGACCAAGACCACCGATCAAGGTTGCAACCAAGTAACACCGACCAAACAAACATCTCCCATGTAGATTCACCGAGTACCCTAGAAGGCCCCTGCATCAACTTGTTAAAGGCTTTAGATTTTTCTCTCAAGAAATTCACCCACATCATCCTTGAATAGTCATCAACAAATAATAGGAAATATCTATCTATGTTACAACTTCTAGCTATAAATAGTCCACATAAATCAATATGCACGAGATCTAACAATCCTTTTGAAGTAAAGGTTTTTCTCTTGAAATTAGATCTAGTTTTATTTCCCATCAATCATTCCTTACACATTCCATTAGCAAGTTTCATCAATTTCAGTAGATATCTTAAAATATTAGTAGCACTTGTCCTCACAATGTTATCAAAGTTAACATGACACAACCTTTTATTCCATACCAAACTATCATCAATGTAATCAATCAAACACCTTATTTTAGTACTATTCAAATGAAATATGTTAGTGTTACCATATTTTCATGTTCATTCAATTGGTAGACTATTTAATAGATGTGTTTCTACAGTACCCTAGTTTGCATTATTAAGTGATCTTGTTTAGATTTGTGTTCATTTCATGGAGCTATAAGATGAAAGTACATGCAAAGGAAAGGAAGAGGTCCATCTAAAAATTTCATGTGTATATACTGAACCATAACTATCTAAACGTGAAAATCTTGTATGTACAGAAAAAGGCGGATGTAAAAAAAATCATTTTGAGCTTACATAGGTCATGAGCATAGCCAACTCCTAATGATCTATGGCTAAACATGTATATACATAAGAAAAATGAAAATATATCGTAGGGTACTAGAAATTTCCTGATGTACAAAGGAGGTGTTGACCCTTATGTTACTCTCCAACTCCTACCTTGCTCCATGACTTGAAGAAAATGTGAAGATGGGTTAGATCAAGAGGATCTAATAAATGCATGATATCCTATAACCTATTTACATTTATAGTCATGCATAAACATAATTAATCATACAACATAAGAAGGGGACCATACTCTAAACACGTGTTGTAGGAGGAAGAAAAGTACCATGTTTTTACTAACTTGTCTATGTCATGTGTATGCAATTAGGAAAATTAGGTTGTGAAAGGGACATATTTTCTTGGGTATTAAACCTTTTAGTCTACTATAATCAAGCTAAGAAATAAAGAAATAATTGTAGAAGGGACATGACCTTGTGTCATACAACCTTCTAGTGATTCATGATGCATTAGTGGCATCCATGAGATGCACTACTCAATATGAAATATGAGCAGCAATTAATAACAACAATAATAAATATGGATGTGGGACAACACATATTTATTATTGTTGTTATTAATTTCTGCTCATATTTCATATTGAGTATTGCATCTCATGGATGCCACTAATGCATCATGAATCACTAGAAGGTTGTATGACACAAGGTCATGTCCCTTCTACAATTATTTCTTTATTTCTTAGCTTGATTATAGTAGACTAAAAGGTTTCATACCCAAGAAAATATGTCCCTTTCACAACCTAATTTTCCTCATTGCATACACATGACATAGACAAGTTAGTAAAAACATGGTACTTTTCTTCCTCAATTATTTCTTTATTTCTTAGCTTGATTATAGTAGACTAAAAGGTTTCATACCCAAGAAAATATGCCCCTTTCACAACCTAATTTTCCTCATTGCATACACATGACATAGACAAGTTAGTAAAAACATGGTACTTTTCTTCCTCCTACAATGCATGTCTAGAGTATGGTCCCCTTCTTATGTTGTATGCTTAATTATGTTTATGCATGACTATAAATCACTAGAAGGTTCTACACAAAAAAAACAATATGGAACAGGCGGTCGGAACAGGAAGCGGGAAAAGAGGAATTCAAATTTCAAGTGTGTTGAGCAAGGGGAATGGTGGTTCTGATGCTGGTCCTCCAGAGTGTGGCGGGCAACTAGAGGAAACAAATGCAAACAGGCCCAAGGTAAGATTCCTGATGTCGGACTTGGGACTAGGGACTTGGGAGGGGGACCCATGAAGGGTGCTTATGTTCAGAATAGGGCATCTCCTGCTGGTTCTGTCAAAAGCTAGATAGGACTTTTTGGCGTGAAACCAACAGGTAAGTCCTCTCATCCACCTATTGAAATCTTATCCAACACCGAGGAGGGAACTTTTGCTTTATCCATTCCAGATCAAATAATAGATGTAAATATTTCTCGAATGGCTAACTCTCTTGTGGGGAGATTCTTGGGATCTCGCCCTAATATCAAGGTGGTTAGGGCATTTGCTAAAAAGAAATGGAGTCTGAAAGGTCAAGTGGAGGTGGTTTCTCTTCCCAAAGGATGTTTGGCTTTTTCCTTCTTGTGTGAGGAGGATTTAAGGTTTATTCTTTGTGAGGGACCTTGGATGATAGGAAAGCATTTTATGATCATGCATAAGTGGTGTCCTAACCTGGATATGCAAAAGGATCATAATGTGCAGGCACCAGTTTGGGTTACTCTACCGAGCTTGCCTCTTGAGTTCTGGATGGAAGACATCTTTAAGGGAATTGCTAATTTCTTTGGGGAGCTCTTGTCTATGGACCTGGTCACGGTCTCTAGAAAGTGCCTTACGTATGCAAGAATCTATGTTGGAGTGCAACAAGGAGTGGATATGCCAGAATCAATCACTGTTTAGTCCAAACTTGGCTCCTGGGTCTAGAAGATAGAGTTTGAATCTACACCCTTTGCTTGTTTTCATTGCAAGAAAATAGGCCACTGGGCGAAACAATGTCCAAAGACGTTACCCCAAAAGAAAAAAAATGAAAAAGATTTGGGTAAAGAAGGCTGTGGATGGATTGAACTTGATGGGGAGTAGTAGTAATGAGAAGAAAGAAGGAAAGGAGAATGGGAAGGGTATGCCTAGTGAAGGATGTGACACATCTCATTCTGATTCTAAACAGAAATTAGCAGGTAGCATTGAAGTCTTAAAGGAATCCAAAACTAAAAGCTTTGATGACTCTGTAGCGGGACATATTCAGAGTAGGCCCTTGGGGATAAAAGAGGGTAATAATAACTTTGATGTTGGCCTGTTTGACCAAGAGATGTTGGGTGGTTATGGCCTATTGCCCCACTCTTAGAGTTTGGTTATATGGCAAGATGCCCAAGTCTACCCAATTTTGGGCTTTTTAGAGGAGGGGTTTTAGAAGAACTTTGGTTCTCTAGGGGGACCATATAAGGTAGGACCATGCCCTTCTAAAGCTATGTGGAGTGATGTGGTAGATTTAGCAGGGGCCCTTGGGGGATCAGATGAACTGAATGAAGAAGGATGGTCCAAAGTGGAGAAGAAAAAGATAGCTAAAAATGTTAAGAAACCTAATAATAAAGATGGAGGACAGATGAAGAATGTCTCCTCAATCCTCAGAAGCACTAGAAGCAATAAGATTGGAGATACAGGGCTCCCCATGTTTCCCCAGGAAGACCCTCGAACCAAAAGAGGTGAGCACTTGAAACCAGTAAATGTTTAGAGGATGGTAGGCAAAAGACCATCCTAGAGTCTAGCCCATTCCTTAAGAAATGAAGTTTATATCATGGAATGTAAGAGGATTAAATAATCCTCAAAAGAAAGCAATGGTCAAAAACATGATTAGAGACAACAAGCCTGATATTGTTCTTTTACAGGAGACTAAGACGTCTAAAGATAAAGTGGAGAAAATCTAGTTTTTTTGTAATGGCAGGTCCCATGGTAGTGATGCGGATGGAGCCTCAAGAGGGATTGTGACTAGCTAGAATTGCAATATTATCAAAGGGGATGTTTTATCCACTGGCAATAATGTGACTAATATTAGATTTTGGCACATCAAGGAAGGCACTTGGGTTTTGACTAACATTTATGCTCCGAACACCAGGTGGGGTAGGAAATCTTTCTAGAGGGAAGTCTCTGGTTTTAGGAGAGATTTTGCTAATGATGGATGGATCATAATGGGGGATTTTAATACTCCTTTGAAGGAAAATGAAAAATTTGGGGGTGGCCAATCCAATCTGGAAAGCAGAACTGATCTTATGGAAGTTATTGATAGTCAATAATTGCATGACATTGATCTAGAGGGTATTAACTATACTTGGACCAATATGAGAGAGGGTAAGGAGCTCATTTAGGTTAGGCTTGATAGAGCTCTTGTTAGTAGCATTTGGTTAAACCATTATTCTTGTGCCTTATTTGCCTATGTCAGAGCTGGTTCTGAGCATTATCCGATAACCATAAGAGCTGATTTCCATGGCTTGAAAAGGAACTTCCCTTTTCAATTTGAGAAAATGTGGACAATGCACCCTAACCTTGAAAGGCTAATTGAGGTTTGGTGGAGTATTAGGATTGAAGGAACATCGATGTTCAGAGTTGTTAAGAAAATGAAAAATGTGAAGGACAACTTTAAAAAATGGAATAAAGAAACTTTTGGTAACATCTTTACTAATAAAAAGAAAATTGCTGAAGAACTAAAAGAGATCTAGGACAACATTCAGAAAGATGGCTACAGTGGAAACACCAAAAAGGAGGAAGATAATAAGTTAATGGAGTATCATGATATTATCTCAAAAGAAGAATGTTTTTGGAGGCAAAAATTGAGAAAGCTTTTCCTAAAAGAAGGGGACATGAATTCCAAATATTTCTTCATGACCACTATGAAACATAGAATGTGCAATAAAATCTCTAGATTGAAGGTCAATGGTACCATTAGTGAGAAGGAGGAAGATTTCAGAAGTGAGGCCAATAATTTCTCTGAAGTGCTTCTAAAGAAAGCTGAGAACTTGGATTTGGAGTGCCAAGGAGAGTTGTTGGATGTATATCATTTATCCTAAATGAGGCTCATAACAGATCTATTGTTGCTATACATTCTATGGAGGAAATTTAGAAGGCTATGTTCTCCTTTGATGGAGATAAAGCCCCTGGTCCCGATGGGTTTCCTCATTTTTTCTTTCAAAAGTATTGGAGGATTCTGAAAGATGATGTTTCTAATGCTATCAAGGAATTTTTTGGGGCTAGGAGGATCCACAAGGAATTGAATGGTACCTTTATTCCTCTAATTGCAAAGAGAAGTGGGGCTGATAGTATGGACCAATTCAGACCCATCAGGCTTTGTAACTCGGTGTATAAGATTATCTCTAAAATCCTTACTTCAAGAATCCTCACCTTTCTTCCTTCTATTGTTTCTGGACAATAGAATGGGTTTGTCCCCAGGAGGTAGATTTTGGACTCAATCATTTCGGTCCATGAAAATATACATTCTTTAACTATGTCAAAGAAGGAGGGTTTTTGCTGAAACTTGATTTGTCCAAAGCTTATGATAGGGTTGACTGGGACTTCTTGATGGCCACTCTAGAGGCTTTTGGTTTTA